>LPNX010837600.1:52347-84765 GCA_001517045.1 Pseudotsuga menziesii
AACGAACAAGTATTGCTTAGGAATTTACAGTATCATTCACAATAATAAAATCTGGTGTTACAATAGTTTACATAGGAAAAGAATTTGAATGCATGACATGCAATTCGAATCTATCCACTGGATCTGACTCTAGCTAATTGACCATCTAACTCATGGTGTCTCAATCAATGTCGAAGTGCAACATATGAACTCCCAGATGTCCAACAACTCAAACAATGAGTGACAACTAGTTAACTCAGTGCAATTGAGTGTGGTAGGTGGGAAAAGGCGCCTACTCCACATGTAGCCATGCATTATCCATGCAAATCTTGTGCTAGCTAACTGATTGTGAACTAACTGAAAGTAACTGGGGCTAACTGAGACTAACTAGTACTAACTCCAACTAACTGAAGTAGGTTGGTGCTGGGACTCCCAGTGGCTCCTAAAATGTAGAGATTGGTCTAGGAGGCGCCCAAACTGATGCATGCACATGTAGTAAGTGGTAGTTAACCTGTAGCAGTGTTCCCCACACTCCAGTGACTGGTACATGTGGCCCCATTAGGCCAAGTGGACCCAATGGTACTAGTGGACCCAATTAATTAATTAAGGTTCCTAAGTTCGAATAAATAATCTACTACACAGTATGGTCAAGGGAGGATTAATAATCCTAACACCCCCCCTGAATCCTAACTTGGACAACTATGGGCCCTGGTAACAAGACCATAGGTCACCCAAATACAATCTAAAAGACAGAATGTTGCTTAATACAACCGAGGAATTAGGGAAAAACCTCATGGGAACCCCCGCCCCCCTCAAAATAAGCAGGAATACAAATTTTGTAAAAACTTGTGAAAATGTTTGCTACTATGCAACAGCAGTATCTTGGTTCTGTGTAGGTGAACCCATGAATCCAAACAAAGTGCTTATGTCTGGAAGAATCTTCCTCTTTGGAAGAAGAACAATGCACTCAACTGAATCAAAAATATAAACAGCTTCACGGTGAAAACTGGACCCATGTAGAGCAGCTGAAATCATCTGAAGAGAGAGCAAAGGTGATTGAGAATTCGAACCATGTGAGGAACACCCAAGAAACTGATATATTGCAGCCTTGAACAGAAAACCATGAGTGGTAAAATCAGCCCCAAGTGTTAGTAGCAAGTGTCCAGGAAGATGCAGAATGTCTTCCTCCTTACTAGTTTTGTGAGGAGATGAGCATGTGACCAAAGGTAGAGAAGCCCTGGGACTGTAGAGAGAGAATGATTGAGCTCCATAATCTGATATAGCTTCATAAATATCCAATAATTCACAAAATCTAATATCAGCAATCTCATAAGAAAAACCTAATATCGAATCCTTAGCAACAAAATTGAAGGAGACTTGCAGTGCTTGATTTGTCACACCAAAATTGATGAAACCTGTTACAAGCAATACTGTAAGATCTTGAATATTAAAACATGAACCACATATTATCATATCAGAAAATAAATCATATCCAAAATGGTTCATATCAGATCCAAACTTGTGAAGTGAAATCAAATCCCCAACAACAATTTTGAAGGAGACTTGTGGTACTTGATTTGTCACACCAAAATTGATGAAACTAGCTACAAGTAGTACTGAAAGCTCATGAACCTAAAATCTTGAACCAAGTAATATCAGATCAGGTCTAAATAAGATCATATCAGACCCAAATAAATCCATAGTAGATCCAAAACTATTGAATGAAATGAAATCTCCAGCAGCAATTTTGAAGGAGACTTGCAGTACTTGTTTCTTCACACCAAAATTGATGAGAACAACTACAAGTAGTACTAAAGGCTCATGAACCTGAAATATTGAACCAAGTAATATCATATCAGATCCAAATAAGATCATATCATATCCAATAAATTTCATATCATATCCAAGATTTTGGTCCACCAAGATGGTAGATGCACAATTTTCTCCTTCTAAATTCTAAATATTGGTGCATGCAATCGTGTAGAAATTTGTTGGAAGCTCAAGATCAATAAGAGTGAATGGATCAATCCTACAACTTGAAATTATTTCCAAAATATCCAAATATTTACAAAATATAATATCAGCAAACTCGTGAGAGAAAACTGACATCAAATCCCTAGCATAAATTTTGAAAGATATTTTTGGTACTTGTTTCTTCACACCAAAATCGATGAGAACAGCTACAAGCGGTATTGAAAGCTCTTGAACCTTAGAACCAAGTAATATCAGGTCAGATCCAAATAAGATCATATCAGATCCAATAAATTCCATATCAGATCCAAGAGTGTGCTCCACCGAGCTGGTAGATGCACAGTTTTCTCCTTCTTCAAAACCTTTGAAAGAGATTTTTGGTACTTGTTTCTTCACACCAAAATTGATGAGAACAGCTACAAGTGGTATTGAAATATCTGGAACCCTAGAACCAAGTAATATCAGATCAGATCCAAATAATATCATATCAGATCCAATAAATTCGATATCATATCCAAGAGTGCGCTCCACCGAGATGGTAGATGCACAGTTTCCCCCTTGAGTATCAGTGCATGAAATCATGTAGGAATTTGTTGGAAGCTCTAGATCAATGAGAATGAATGGATCACTCCTACAATCTAATATTATTTCTAAAATATCCAAATATTTACTTATTTTCACACCAACAACATCATTAGAGACAGAGAAATTAAATTCCTCACCCTTTCTTAGGGAAATCACCGGTAAGCTATGTACATAATTTATAATAGAAGAATCACTAGAGAATTTTTGCATAGAATGGAAGGATAGATTCTGTTCAACAACAGATATTCAAATGTCTTCTTCTAGATCAGCCATGTGAGGAGATGAGATATCAGAGATCTCATACACTTCCGGTGTAGCAGGAGAAGGAGCCACTTCAAGGAGACTTTCTTCCATTCGAATTGACTGTGAGGAAGATTCTGCTTCTTCTTCATCTTGAAAAACTTCATCAAAGAGAGTAGAGGCTGAGAATTTTGAGTAAAGATCTCTTGTGGTTCTAAATGTGTTCCCCATATTTCTATAACAATCCTCATTATGCTTCCCAAAGATTCTATCCAGAGATCCTTTGGGTATTCTGCAAACTCAATAAGGTATATAAGCAAGCTTCAAGAAAAAGTCCCACATATTTCTCCATAAGCTCTATCACCATCATTTATCCAGTATTTCTCATGTTCATAAGACTCTTTACCAAGTCCCATAGATACCTCATAGAGACCTTGTCTCTTTAGAGATGCAATCATCTTCAACTTCCATTCTGAAAATCTTGTGGATGGAGTAAGAAGATGAACTGATAATATCAAATCCATATGAAGTTGAACCTGTAAAATATCATTGCAAAACACTAAAACATATGAACTATTAGAATCATGCTTTTCCTCCCGGCATGAACATGTTTTTAGGGCCCGTCACGCCCTCTCCGCTGCTCTGAATAAATCCAGAGCTAGCAAATCATCATAGGGGACTTCTGTGGAAACCCAGCCGCTTCAGATATTTGATGGGGAGAAACAAGCATGAAACCTTCCTAAGAAGGGTTTGATACCATATTAGAATTTGAATGCCATTTAGATCTTCAAGCAGATAGTTTTAATAATGTTTGCATCAAAAGAATGGAGAATGAAGATACAAACTGAACAAAACAAATCACACAGGAAACATACAAGTATTGATCAGGAATTTACAGTATCATTCACAATAATAAAATCCAGTGTTACAATAGTTTACATAGGAAAATAATTCGAATGCATGACATGCGATTTGAATCTATCCATTGGATCTGACTGTAGCTAACTGACCATCTAACTCATGGTGTCTCAATCAATGTCAGAGTCCAACAGATCAACTCCTAGATGTCCAACAACTCAAACAATTAGTGACAAATAGTTAACTGAGTGTGGTAGGTGGGAAAAGGCGCCTACTCCACATGCATCCATGCATTATCCATGCAAAGCTTGCGCTAGCTAACTGATTGTGAAATAACTGAAAGTAACTAGGGGTTAACTGAGACTAACTGGTACTAACTCCAACTAACTAAATTAGGTTGGTGTCGAGACTCCTAGTGGCTCCTAAAATGTAGGGATTGGTCTAGGAGGCGCCCAAACTGATGCATGCACATGCAGTAAGTGGCAGTTAACCTCTAGCAGTGTTCCCCACACTCCAGTGACTGGTACATGTGGTCCCATTAATCCAAGTGGACCCAATTAATTAATTAAGGTTCCTAAGTTAGGATAAATAATCTAAGAGACAGTATGGTCAATGGAGGACTAATAATCCTAACAATATATATGTATGTGTGTGTGTGTGTGTGTGTGTGTGTGTGTGTGTGTGTGTGTGTGTTATTCTAGTTTTAACTCACTTATTGTTTCCTAGCCTTGTTCTTAGGGGTTGTTACATACTTTCCCCATTAGAAGTAACACCGTCCTCGGTGTTACATATTCGTCCAAGGCTTTGTGTTCATTTCCTTTAAGTTCTCATTGCTTGCTTTTGTATCCTTCGCGGTGTCTTTCAGCTTTGCTTTAATCTTCTTCAATCTTTCGCGATTCCCACAAGATTTTAGCCTTCATAAACTGCACTTTTGTGCAACAAAACCAAGTCTTCCAAAATTTATTCAGTAAACATGTCATTAGTTCAAAATTTAATTCCAAACATAAACGACAAGTCCTTTCTACAACACAACATTTTCATTTTACATAACATATTTTCTTCCCTTGCTTGCGCTTTTATCATCATAAAAAGACCTAATACATCATTATCATGAAAATAATTCATAAGTAACTCAATTTTACTTATCTTTTTGAAGGACTTATTTTACCTCCGGTACTTGGATGCTTTAACTAGTCCTCAACTCAAGATAGACATTTCTTTCATTAACCAGTTAGCATCATCTATTTCACATAATTTCAAGCAGTAACCTTTAAAAATGTACCATTCACCCTCGCCCTTGAGGGAATTTTTCTTATATAAGTACTCATAACATTTACACATTAAGACATTCAGCTGTCTAGTAATAAATCAATAATCTAACACTACTTAATTTTAGGATTTATAATGGCTCAAGTATTCCTGTTTACTTTATTTATCGATAGAATAGCACATTACCTCATAGGAATGAAAACGCATATACTTCTTACAAGTATTATTAAATACCTTCTAGTTCCTCTTGGATGCCCTCCATCCAAACAAACACAGTTCCAACAATATTCCAAGTACTAATCCAAGATACCCAACACGAGGACGATACCCCTTCTCGGGCATATCTCCTACCTGTGCTATTCAGGGTGCATCCAAACAAACACAGTGTCGAGAGTACTCCAAGTACTAATCCAAGCTACCCAACATGAGGACGATACCCCTTCTCGGGCATATCTCCTACCTATGCTATTTAGGGTGCTTCCAAACAAACACAGTGTCGACATTACTCCAAGTACTAATCCAAGCCACCCAACACGAGGATGATACCCCTTCTCTGGCATATCTCCTACTTGTGATATTCAGGGTGCTTTGAAACAAACATAGAGACGGAAGTACTCCAAGTACTAATCCAATATACCCAACACAAGGACGATACCCATTCTCGGGCATATCTCCTACCTACGGTTATTTAGGGTGCTTCACCCAGCTCAACGCTTCCTTTCTCAAACACCATGATACCCGGAGGTTCTTCACGGAGCCCCTACTCTCGTGATAGTTTCTTATAGCTTAAATTCGTGCAGAAAGAAGTCTAACCAGATATCTTACACCTAGGCATCCCCATAGAGACATACTGGTGCTTAGATGGCTGAGGGGAAACATGTACCTCCTATACATATATGTAAACATGTACCTCCTCTACATCCTTATTTTTAGTTTCACATGTGCCAAATGTCTTTCATGTCATTTGGTTGCTTGCAGTCATGGAACTTTGGTTCCCATTATGGCTCTCTATATTATTGCCATAACCAAGTCCGTGATTCCTCCACTTCGCCATGAATAGTTAGTCACAATGTCAAATTGCATAACAATTAATATTTCATGTAACGGTTCCCACCGATAAACAATTCCAATATATGTTATATTTATTCAATAGGCATAAGCAATCGATTTCTTGCCTAATTAAAATTCATAAGTGCAATATAATGATTTGAATCATCTCATTCCTTTGTCATCGTTACCCAACCTTCCAAATGAGATTCCTTTGTTAAAACTCAACTACATCAATGAGAAATTCCAATGTTCTCGTTTTCATAACATCGTAGAAAATACTAATTGTATCCAAAACTATTTGTTAGCACAACATTCATAACATAGTCATAAGGTGAAAATTTTAGTCGTAAAAGACTTTCTCTTAGCTTTTCATATAATCATATACCCATACCAAGTTAATAAGACTAAACTCGCCACTTACCCATAAGTAGTTTTAACTCTAAAATCAATTCCAAATATATTCTATTTGGTCACTTACTTTTACAACACCATTAATCTGTTACCAACAACATACACCAAAATGGGTCAATATTTCTTCAAACTGAAATATTAAGTAGTCATCTGTCTATTATCTTGACTAACAAGATCTTTTTCTATGTTTTCAAACAACACTTTTACAATCACATGTGAAAATGCAAGTGTTATCACTCAGTACTTGAAAGTTTTAAAGAGGCACTTCATAAAACATTAAGGACACTTTGAAATTGTAACCACAATTCCTAATAATAAATGTTTAATGTCTCCAACAAATGCTTTTTCCTAGTAATGCATTTTTCTAAAGATACACAGTTTTCCTTTGATCTGAAACCTCCAAATTGTTACGGGTTATCATTCAAATACTTGAGATACAAGGGATAGGTCATATGACTAAAGAAGAATGGTTGTCCTTTTTTTTAATATTTTTACAAATTTTGTCGTGGGTATAACATCTAGATCCTTCTTCTTAGGGTTTGCCTTGTATTAGTTTAATTGGCATCTACATTATTCCTCTCGAATTCCCAAAGGATAAACATTCTATTTAGTGGTCCAGAACACTATATTGTAATAAATCTACGTACTATGCTTTTAACAATATTCTAAGGTCTTTTTTTATAATGCTTAACCAAATTTATCTTTATATGAATCATGTTTATACTCAAAACCTAAAAATGGTACTTATCTTGTTTTAGATGACCCACTTATCACTTTAGTTTGAGCATAATCCTCGTCCATCCATAGGTTTCTCGAAGGAACTTTCCACCCCTCTTTTACTTCCTATAACAAAAAAGCTACAAGGTTAGTTTGCATTTGTCATTGCATCTCCTACTACATAAATTTCAAATTTTATCATGCATTCATCATGACAAGGTAAAAATAGACATATATTAAATAAATAATTATTTTATTTTCTACTTACTTTAATCTGCATTCTAATGGTCACATTAGTAAGTTCAACACGGATTAGATATATACTTACATTTCATCCCTTAGAATACAAACGACTCGTAGTACGAGAGGGCAAGTCTTCCCTGATATTTACCTTATTTCTTTCTGTTATCTGTAACCACCAAATCATTATCCAACTTGTACCTTCTGATTTGCGTTCTTCCCATGAAGGCCCAAGTGTTGCAACTTGAGCTTTGATACGATTTGTAAAGAACACAAAATCCCTCAATGTAAATTATGAGAAAATGGGTAAGTTTTTTTTCGTTTTTACTATAACCAACAAGTCAACCATGTTAATCTCTCCAGAGTGTGAAATCTCATAATTGTAAAAACTAATACATACATTAGAAGACTAACATCACAAATTCTCATTATTTTATCTTAACTCTTTGACAGTACTTCATCTTTTTCACATCGTAGACATTACTAACACTTTACCCTAATCTAATGCCATGGTAGTAAGATCTTACAATTTATTAACCTTTAAATGAAGATATTGAAATCAAAATGTGAAACAAAAGGTGTTGAATCATTTAAATATCCAAAATAGCTTTCCTCCATGAAATATATACTTTTAACTGTATGCTTGCGGGTGTTTTTCATAGACCATTGTACCAATAAGAAAATGTATCATAAAGCATTTATTGTGCATCATCCATTCATTAAATACCATCATGAATGTGAGTATATACAACATAAAACATAGAACAAAAAGAGAGATATCATATAGTACGTGGTTCACCCCATCCATGAGGCTACGTCCACCAAAACTTATTAGTCTTTATATTATTTTATCAAGAGAAGATTTACAATTTTGTGGCACACCCACTGCCAATCTCTTCCATCGAGAATACCCGCCAATTACTATTCTTCTTTCTTTGTAAGGTTTTCCTTTTGGTATATTCTTCATATACAAAAAGTATTCAACGGCATGGATAATCTGTATCCAATGCTGATATTTTCTCAATATACAAAAACTATTCAAAGGCAGAGATCAAATATGTGTTTCCTTACGACAATATAAATAAAATTTATATAAAAAACTAGTGTGTGCAGACTCTTACTCAAAGGCAAAGATAAGATTTGTGTTTCCTTACGACAATATAAATACAACTTATATCAAATCAAATGTGTGCAGACTCTTACCCAAAGGCAGACATCGGATCTATGTTTCCTTGCGGCAGTATAAATAAAACATATCAAATCAAATGTGTGCAGACTCTTACCCAAAGGCAGAGATCAGATCTGTGTTTCCTTACGACAAAATAAATAAAACTTATATTAAATCAAATGTGTGCAGACTCTTACCCAAAGGCAGAGATCAGATCTGTGTTTCCTTACGGAAATATAAATAAAACTTATATCAAAACAAATGTCTGCAGACTCTTACCCAAAGGCAAAGATTAGATCTGCGTTTCCTTACGGAAATATAAATAAAACTTATATCAAATCAAATGTGTTCATATACTTCACCTATGAACTAAAGGCTGAGTTTTGACATGAAGATTGTGTTTAATAATTGGTGAAGGAAGAATCAAAATTTCAAACCTTCATATGTTCCAAGAAGTGGTTGATGTACAAAAACATGCCTCAGCTGCAAGAAACCAAGGACGCTATTAGAATACCAACACACTACAGGAATTGGCATTGAGTCAGAGGATAGGACTCCATTTTTGTAGTTTCAAATGATGAGAATGTGATTTATACATTCTGTCTCGATCCTTGAATCCTTAGATCATCGAAGCTTCACCTCTACCATAGCGATTGAATCCTTCTCTGTTCTAGGACAAAGCATTGACCAAAAACGTTATGGCTCAAATATGCAACTAAACAGAGTGACAGAACCCCAAAGGTTGATACCAACAACCAAAATCGATCCAACACTTGTGCATCGGTTAGATCCCAAATACGTGAGACAACCTCAGTCCCAAAAGATTTAGATCTAAAGCAACGTGCAAATTTACAACATTGTAGTCAAAGGTATAAATGATAGTTCCAAAATTTGTAAGTGAAAAATGTAGACATAGAACAAGATCAATGCAAACAATAGATATTTCCAGATCAGCAAATGGAAAGAAGAAGACATGGAAAAAGATCAACCCGGACAATTGATAATTCCATATCTATAAGTGAACGCAGACATAGAATAAGATCATTGCAAACAACAGATATTTCCAAATCTACAAGTGGAAAACGCAGACATAGAAATAAGATCAACGCCGACAATATAATAAAAAGTGCATACCAGGATGGAAATGCATGCTGGATTCATGAATTGAATTTCTTGGTTCTGTACCAATATCAATACGCAGAGAATGGTGATTGCACATACAAGGACTCTCTGGATCTATAATGACAATAAAAAAAAATGTGTACAAGGAGATGAAGTATTGGGATCTCGCTCATAATCCACCAAATGGATTTTTCCCCTGGAATAGATCCGGAAAACCATTTTAAATGCATGAATGAACAGATGACAAAGAAAACAAAAGGGTGAGAGGCCTACACGTTTCTTCCAAAAACGTACACATGGTGGGAGAGGTTACACTAAAGTTTCCTAAGAGGGGGCAAATCCCATGATTCTCTCCACGGGAGAAATCATACCATCATATTTTCCACGATTTCCTCCAGGGAAAATTGCACCCTCCACTTACTCGTTAAGGTTTAAAAGTCCTCATTCCATTCTACATCTATAGGTATAAAAATGTTATCTCATAATATATATATATTATTCTAGTTTTATCTCACTTATTGTTTCGTGGCCTTGTTCTGAGGGGTTGTTACAGTAGCTAAATGAATTCAACATCATTACCAGTCAACTTTCCTCTGTTAAAATCGTGTTGGATGATGAAATCAGAGCCATCCTTCTCATGTTCTCCATGCCAGACAACTAGGAGAATCTGATAGTTTCCATAAGCACTTCAGCTCCTGCAGGTACCCTAAATTTTGATGATGTTAGTAGCATCTTAATGAATGAGGAGCTGCGACGAAAATCAGTGACAGAAAACCAGGGAGGAGAAGCTCTCACCATAGCTGATCGTGGAAGGAAAATTGACCGAACTAGGAAAGGGCATTCCAAGTCAAGGGGTAGATCAAAATCAAGAACATGAATAATTACTTTCTATCATTGAGGAAAACCAAGACACATGAAAATATAATGTCGGATATGGAAGACAGAACAGAAGGAGCAAAAATCAGCTAGCTCAAATAAAAAATCAACCAACACAAATGAAGGTGAGACCACTGCTGTAGTTTCAAATACCAATGTTTTATTTACTGTTTCAATGGAAGATGCATGCCTATACACCTCTAGCATTAGCATCGATTGGATTCTAGAGTTTTGGGCATCTCACCATGTAACCCTATCCAAAACCAGTTTTGTCTCATATGAAGTTGGAGGCTATGGTCAAGTACATCTAGGAAACAATCACTTATGTGACATTGTTGGAGTGGGAGATATCTGAATCCAAACAAAGGATGGGCATGATATACTATTAAAAAAAGTCAGTCATGTTCAAGAGATGCGCATGAGCCTAATCTCAATGGGACAATTGGATGATGAAGATTGCTCCACTAGCTTTGGAAAGAGTGGCTAGAAAATTAGCAAAGGAGCATTGGTCATGGCCAGAGGATTCAAAACATGGACACTGTATACATTGAGAGCAACAACAAGAAAATCAAATGTGGCTATTGTTGCAAAAGAAGAAACCTCACCATATTTGTGGCATAAGAGTTTGGGCCACATGAGCAAAAAGGGCCTAAAAATTATTGTTGGCAAAAATATTCTTCCAGGTTTGAGATCTTATGAACTTGATCTTTGTGAGCATTGTATATTTGGTAGGAAGCGTAGAGTCTCATTTATGAGAGGAGTCCATGAAATAAAAAGGAATCTATTATAATTTGTACACTCTGATGTATTTGGTCAGGTTAATGGTAAGTCTCTAGGAGGAGCTTCATATTTTGTTACTTTCATAGATGATGCATCTAGAAAATTTTGGGCCTATCCTATGAAGGGAAAAGATGAGGTATTTGAGATATTTCAAAATTTTCATGTCGATGTTGAAAGAGAGATTAACAAACTGCTCAAGTGCTTAAGGACATATAACGATGGGGAATATTGCTCCAATGCCTTCAAGGACTATTGCAAGAAAATTGGCATAAAGTAAGAGAAGACTGTCCCTGGTACTCCTCAACAAAATGGTACTGCATAAAGGATGAATTGCACCATCATGGATAAGGTGAGGAGCATGTTGTCAAATTCTGGGTTGGAGAAGTATTTTTGGGCAGAAGCAGTGAGGACAACTCGTTACCTCATCAACTGATCGCCTACAACATCCTTGGACGGTGGCATCCTTAAAGAAGTTTGGACCAGCAAGAAGGTAAACTACTCTCACTTGAAAATTTTTGGATGTGAAGCATTTGTACACATTCCCAAAGAGCAAAGAACCAAATTAGATAACAAATCCATGAAATGTGTTTTTCTTGGGTATGCTGATGGTGAATTTGGTTATCGATTGTGGGATCCGGTTAAATCCAAAGTTATTAGAAGCAGGGATGTCATATTCAATGAGTTAGAAATTTTCAAGAATCCTACATGTGATATGAAGTTCAATAAATCAACTGATAGGTTTATTGATTAATAAGAAAACATCCCACCATTGCAAGAAAATAATAGGCAGCAGTCATAAAATGGTGGATACAGCTGAAGATGATGGACAACCTGCTGAAAATTATGGGTAGCGAGAAGAAGAAGCCTTGCAGCAGCCACTACAAGAGATCCAACCAGAAAATATACCACCACAACTAGTTTGCAGGTCCACTAGGCCTCATAAGCCATCACAATGGTATCCTCCCTCAAATTATATTTTGTTAACTGATGAAGGTGAACCTCATTGTTTTCAGGAGGCTTGTGATGATTAGTATAGCAAAGATTGGAAGAAATCCATGCAGGAGGAAATTGATTCTTTGTTGGAGAACAAAACATGGGAGCTTATAGTAAAGCTTCCAAAAGGAAGAAAAACTCTTCAAAACAAGTGGGTGCACAAGATCAAGCATGAGTGTGAAGGAAAGAAGGAGAGGTACAAGGAAAGGTTGGTGGTGAAAGGATTT
Organism: Pseudotsuga menziesii; assembly: GCA_001517045.1. NCBI lineage: Eukaryota > Viridiplantae > Streptophyta > Pinopsida > Pinales > Pinaceae > Pseudotsuga > Pseudotsuga menziesii. Next base: position 64,834 of record LPNX010837600.1, read on the forward strand.
TCCCAAAAAGAAGGTATTGATTTTAATGAAATTTTTTCACCTGTTGTTAAAATGCCATCCATTAGAATTAGAGTCTTGGTATTGTTGCTAGTTTAGATTTAGAGTGTGAACAACTAGATGTGAAGACTGCCTTCCTTCATGGAGAATTGGAGGAGGATATTTATATGGAGCAGCCAAAAGGATTCAAAACAAAAGGCAAAGAAAACTTGGTTTGCAAATTGAAGAAGAGCCTCTATGGGCTTAAACAAGCACCTCGCCAATGGTGTAAGAGGTTTGATTCATTCATGTTGGAACATGGTTTTGGGAGATTAGAGGCTGATCATTGTGTTTACATTAAAAGGTATGAGCAAGAAAGGTTTATCATTTTGTTGCTATATGTGGATGACATGCTAGTTGTTGGTCATGATAAGAGTATGATTAACAGGTTAAAAAAGGACTTGGGAATTCAATTTGCAATGAAGGATTTGGGCCAAGCACAACAAATATTGGGCATGAGGATCATACGTGACAGAAAGAAAAAAAGGTTGTGGCTGTCACTAGAAAGGTATATTGAGAAGGTGCTTAACAGGTTCAACATGAAGGATGCCAAACCGATGGGAACACCTCTTGCAGCCCACTTCAAATTGAGTATTGATTTGTGCCCTTGTAATGACAAGGAGAAGGAGGAAATGAGCAAAATCCCCTATGCTTCAGCAGTTGGCAGCTTGATGTATGCCATGGTATGCACACTCCTAGATATTGCACACTCAGTGGGAGTAGTGAGTATATTTCTTGCCAATCCCAACAAACAACATTGGCAAGCGGTAAAGTGGATTTTAAGGTACCTCAAAGGTACTAGTCATTATTGTTTATGCTTTGGCAATCCTAATATTGTGCTTGAAGGTTTTTACAGATGCATATATGGCTGGAGATGTGGACACTAGAAAGTCCACCACTGGTTACTTGTATACATTTTCAGGTGCAGCGGTGTCTTGGGTATCTAGGATTCAAAAAATTGTACCTCTCTCCACAACCGAGGTAGAATACATAGCTGCAACAGAGGCTTGCAAAGAGATGTTGTGGATGCAGCGATTCCTAAGAGAACTAGGAATAAAAAGGACAAGTATGTGCTGCATTGTGACATTCATAGCACCATTCACTTGGTGAAAAACCCAACATTTCATTCAAAAACCAGGCACATTGATCTAAGGTACCACTGGATTCGCCAAGTGTTAGAAGAAGGGCATTTAAATCTGGAAAAGATTCATACTGCTGAGAACCCTGCTGATATGCTCACTAAAGTTTTTCCAAGAGACAAGCAAGAGCTTTGTAGAAGCTTGGCTGGCTTGGGAGTAACATGATCCATAGTTTTTGGATGGATAACCAGAGATTTGTCTCCATTTGATTTCAAGTGGGAGAATGTTGGTAGGTGAAAACAAATTCCGGGAAAATTGGTAGTTAAGCTAGGTCATCCACCGTTTCCATCTCCTCATACCTTTGCAACTGGTAGTTGAAAAGATAACTACCAAATTAAATGAGCAGCGGCTTCTCGAAGAAGTCATTCTCTCCACTGACAGCAAACGAAGGATCGAGAATCCTTGGACTTGGTGTATGTTTTATGGGTATTAAAATCTCATGAAACTAGTTTTGTTGTGGGCCTGTGAGAATGTATGTTACACGCTGTAGATTATGGTTGTAGAATATGACAGTGATGAAGAGCAGCTTGTATCAGTTGTAGAAAATGCAGATGTATTTAAAATCTGGAAGTATTCATCCCCAATGTTAGAGTTCTTTTTATTTGCCAAAATATGAACTGTATTTCTGCGTATGTGTGTATTTTATGAATGGTCAGTAGATTTACCTGTGTGCTCTGCTCTTAATAACTTGATGTTCTTAATAATTGTATCTTCATGTGTTCATGTGCTCTGTTCTCAACAAATTACATACATCAAGATGTAACATGCAGACTGATATTGGGCTTTCAACGATTTGTAAATATTAGTAATTTATAATAAAATTGCATACAAAGTCTTAACATATACATATATTGTCAAGGATTTAATCCAGCAAACATAGACGGATTTGAGTTTATAATAAATAAAAAAACACATATTACAGATCAAAAATCAAACTCAAACCATTCCCCAAATCACAAACAATGGTGATGTATACCGTGAATGGAGTTGGAGAGAGTGACATTGCTGATTTGCATCTTCAGGAGAATTCAGAATTCAAAACAAGAACTATCAAAAAGGGAACAATTTGTGTTTTTCTTAACTCTGCAAAACCATAATTCAGCTTCAGTTTAAAGCTGCAAATGAGACTTGACTCGTCAACATTATTCAAATCAAACCATTTTTGTGCGATGTCTTTAGGTTTTGGAACTTAACTTGTTTTTACATCCCAATTTGTTTCCTAACTGTAAAATACATTGCCTTTTCTAATAGTACAATTAAGTTTAATATAACTAGCAGATCATCAAAGATAAGAAAAATGATTTTCATGTGTCTTTAAAAAATAATGATTTTCCTCAAGATAAGTCTTATGTATTTTTGAAAAAATATTGCTACGCTTTTTTGCTCAATTCATTTGATAATTTGGTAGGTTCCACAATTTTCTTACTCAATTATTACATATATTAGATTTTTTTTATCACTTATTGAGTAAAATTGAAGTATACAAATCATAAAACATAACACAACATGCTTTAAAACCATGTTCATCTACCTATTTCTAGTATTCAAACCTGGTCGATTGGTAGGTGACTGAAAGGTATGGTATCAATCTCCAAAATTGGAAATACCATTTCGTGTATAGGATCATAATAATCCAAATTAAATAAAAAAGACAGAACAAACACATAGTTGTATATGACTGATGGGATGAAATCCGAGGGATACAAATCAAGAAAAGATTTGATCGACCAATTTCACAGAGATCTACCATCAAAACGACTTGAAAAATAGACACAAGATCTACCATCAAAACGACTTGACAAATAGACACAGACACAAACACAAAGATTTATACGACTGGTGGGATGAAATCTTAAGGATACAGATCATAGAAGATCTGTATAGAAGCTACATATATTTTGGATGGATCTAACATCCACACACCGAAAAACTATAAGCATAGTACATTTCTACACAAACCCAGACCCGCATACAGACTACATCCCGTCCAGTGAGATCCGGCAATTTATTTAGCGATTTGAAACAGATGACTATATAAGTTTATTCAACTGACATTGACTTACTTATATATATATAGATATATGGCTAGGAGAAGGCCAGGCATTGAATTTGTTGGTGTACGTTGAAATGAAGCTCACCTCGGTGAGTAAATTCTTTTGGTATAGCTCTCAACCAACTGCATTGAATGCTCTGATTGTCTCTGAATGTCTCTGTTTGATCTTTGTGTTCATGCTCTATGTTGTTCCTATTTTTTATGGAGTTTTATTCAAACTTGATCCCTATGCATTGTTTAAATCCACATGTATCAGAGCACCAGGGCGTTAGCTTCCTCCATCTCCTTTTGGTTGGTTGCAGTGGTTTGGACATTTTTGTAGGGCATCTCAAGTTTCTTCTACCATCCTTTCTCTACTCTTTGCTGTGAGCATCTTTGTTCATAAGCAACTGCTTGAAGACATCATCAATCACATTTATGGTGATCTCTATTCTCTTTATTTGGCATCTTCTTTTCCTTACTATGGCAGATAAGTTGCCAATCCTTGTTTTAGCTCCTCACAACTATTTTAGCTGGAAATCAACCATGGTTGTTTTACTTAGGAGTAAAGGTCTGTATAGAGTGACCATTGGCTCAAAGAAAGAACCCACTCAAAATGTTGAGAAGCTTAAATGGCATAATCATTGTGATGAAGCCTTAGGATTAATATGTCTCTCTCTTTCACTTGAACTCTTGTTTCACTTGGAAGGCATAGACACTCCCCATGAAGCATGGGATAAACTTGAAAATTTGTTTGGTAAAATAGATGTCATTCGTGTCCATCAACTTGAAAATGAACTCATTAGTTTGGATCCTAATAGTTTTGACATAATTTAAGACTTTATTTCCAAGTTCAAATCCCTTAGGCTTCAGTTGAAGGACTGCAATATTGAGAAGAAAGATGAACAACTCATATATGCAGTGTTCTCTAAGTTAGGAGAATCATATTCAGTGTTTGTTTCCACATTTTATTCAAGTCGGGATGCTTTGGGTCAAGCTTTTTCAATGCCTGCTTTTGATGCCTTTGCTGAAAGACTTACTCGTGAGCAGGGTAAGCTCATTCAAATGGGTTCTCTTAGCTCTATAAATTCTAAGTCTCATGCATTAGTAGGTAGATCACCTTCAAATTCAAGAGTGGAACATAAAAGGGAATCTAAAGGGAAACAAACAAACAATACAAAATCAGATAATTTTTCACATTTCTCTCCTAAACCAGATTCTAAAGGAAAGAAAATCCTCTTAAATGTGCATTTTGTGGAAAGGATGGTCATTCAGAATCTCATTGTTTTAAGAAACTAGTTGTCTTGTCTTTAGAAATGAAGAAACACAATTTAAATATCAGTCTATCTTCTCTTAGCAATGATACAAGGAATGCTAAAGCTCTCTCTGCTAGAGCAGATTTTTCTTCCTCTAAACCTGAACCTAAATGGATATTCGATTCTGGAGCCACCCATCACATGGTTTTCCCTAAAAATATGTTTTCTTCCATTAATTCATGCAAAACTGAGCATATTTTTGAGGTAAACTCTTCACCTTTGGTTGTTAAAGGGAAGGGCTCTGTTGAAATGAAGGATGGCATGGTCCATAATGTTTTATATGATCCTAAACTTTCAACCAACTTGCTCTCAATATATCAGATTACAAATTCTGGTGCAGGAAAAATAGTCTTGTTTACCTCTGATTCAGTAATTATTCATGAAATTGAGGATCCGTCACAAATTGTTGCCACAGAGAGAGTGGATCATCATGTGCACTTGTATTCATTTTCTCATTTTGAGCTGGCATCTCCTACCAATGTATTGCTTGCTCACTCAAATGAATTAAGTAGATTATGGCATGAACAATTTGGCCACTTGAATTATTGTTATCTTCAACAACTCAGTAAGTAACACATGGTCATCGATCTTCCACCTATCTCATTTTCTAAGGGTGTTTGTACATGACATATTCTTGGAAAGCATCCTCAACACATTTTTGATAAAGGAAAATCTCATAGAGCTTCTGAAATTCTACAACTTGTTCACAGTGACATTTCAAGCCCTTTCCCAAGTTTATCTTTTCAAAGGGCACACTATTTACTTACATTCATTGATGACTATTCTAGACGCACATTGTTATATTTTTTGAAAAATAAAAGTGAGACCTTTGACACTTTTCTTGTGTTCAAAGCCTTGGTTGAAAAATAATCTGGAAAGTCTATCAAATGTTTACATACAGACAACGATGGAGAATACATCAACAACAAATTTAAAAACTATTGTGACACTGAAGGTATTCAACTACAACATACAGTGCCTTATTGTCCACAACAAAATGGTGTTGCTGAAAGGAAAAAACGTACCTTGAAGGAGATGGAAAATTGTATGATTCATGCAAGAGGCCTTGGCCCACAATGTTGGTCTGAAGCAATCAATTGTGCAAACTATGTTCAGAATCGTACACCTCACAAGGCTATTCAAGGGGTGACACCATAAGAAGTTTGGAGTGGATAGAAACCTTCTGTTGGGCATCTAAGGGTCTTTGGGTGCAATGCTTGGGCGTACATTCCAAAAGAAAAATGCAAGGAAATGGACATGCAAAGTAAGCCTTGCATCTTTGTTGGCTAGCCGAAAGATGTTAAAGGATACATATTATTGGATTCTGACACTCAAGAATTGCTTATCAGCAGGAGTGTTAGATTTGATGAGCGTCCTCCTCAACATCTAGTATCTTCATATGATGATCCTTCTTTTGAGTTGACTACCCCTGCTCATGAAAATGATCTTGAATAACAACCAGCTAGCACTCATATGCCACTTCTTGATTGGGGTCAAAGAAGAACAAGGTCCTCTCTTAATAGGACTTGTAGAGCATTTATGGCTAATGATTTTGATCCAAAGTATTTTCATGAGGCCCATGGTATTAAAGAATGGGATGATGCCATGAAAGATGAGCACAATTCATTGTTGAAAATGACACTTGGGACTTAGTCTCTCTTCCAAAAGGCAGAGAATTGGTTCAATGTAAGTGGGTATATCAAACCAAACATGCAGTTGATGGTACAATAGAGAGATATAAGGCTCGATTGGTTGCTAAAGGATTCTCCCAGGTTGAAGGACTTGACTATTCTAAAACCTTTGCTCCTGTGGCTAAGATGAATGATATTCGCCTTGTTCTTTCTATAGCGGCATCTCGTAAGTGGACTATACATCAAATGGACGTCAAATGTGCATTCCTTCATGGTGATCTGCAAGAAGAGATTTACATGGAGAAACCTCTTGGATTTATCCAAGACTCTTCACTTATGTGCAGGCTCAAAAAATCATTGTATGGTTTGAAATAAGCCCCTAGGGCTTGGTATGAGAAGATGGATTCTTTCCTTCTCTCTTTAGGATTTTCTCACTGCCTTTCTGATTCAAATGTATATATTCTGCGGAAAGATAATGAACTTCTCATCCTTGTTCTCTATGTGGATGATCTCATTCTTACCGGGAGTTCAACTATCTTGATTGATAAGGTGAAGTTTGATCTTCAACAACAATTTGACATGGAAGATTTAGGGTTGCTTCACTACTTTTTGGGTCTGCAGGTCATAAAGTGTCCATATGGGATAGGTCTCTTGCAGCCCAAGTATGCATTCTATCTCTTGAGTAGATTCCACATGTTGGATTGAAAATATGCACCCACACCATTTTTGTCCAGAGTAAATTTGTTAGCAAAGTGCTCTACTCCTTTGGTTGATGCTACTTTGTATCAACAAATTGTTAGTAGCTTACTGTACTTGATTCACACTCGTCCGAACATCTCATATGCAGTTAGCTTGGTTTCCAGTTCATGCAGGAACCACATGAGCTCCATTGGAAAGCTGCAAAATGAATTCTTTGCTACATTAAAGGAACCCACACATATGGCATCCAGTACTCATCCAATGGAAATGCAGATTTAGTGGGTTATACTGACTCAAACTAGGTTGGTGATCTCGATGACCGCAGATCCACATCTGGACATGTCTTCCATCTTGGTTCTAGCCCTGTTGTTTGGTCTAGCAAAAAGCAAGCAACAATTGCCCTTTCTTCTACAGAAGTAGAGTACCGAGGTGTTGTTAATGTTGCTACCGAGTCTATTTGGATTCGACAGATTTTATCAGAATTTAGTTTACAGTAGGTGCAACCCACTGTAATCTGGTGTGATAATCAGAGTGCTATCCATATTTACAAGGAACCTGTGGAGCATCAACGCACCAAGAATATAGAAGTTCACATGCATTTCATCTGACAATTGATTTGTGAAAAAATTATTGGTTTGCAATACTGTAGGACAGAATTGCAATTTGTTGATATATTCACTAAACCTTTGGCCCAAACTAGATTTGTTCAGCTTCATGCCTTACTTGCGGTCAAGGACATTGTCCTTGAGGGGGTGTAGTCTCAGTTCTCCTCCCTATTTTCCTATCTATGTTTTGATAATTTTGTACATGGGTACCTTAGCAAGCCTTGTTGCCAGGACCCATTTTTGTCTATTTCTGTGTAATACCCCCATGACATTGCTTTTATGTTTATGTTTTGAAAATTATTTTTGATTATGTAATGAGTTATGAAACTCAAAGACTGAAATGACATTTGCACAACAAACCCTTTTATTTATTTATTAATAAAGAAAATATCACTTGGAGAACTCAACTACATGAGGGGACACCAACAATGGCACCAAAGAACATGTGTAAGCAAGCTAGAATGATTGATACCAATCAAATCCAATCCAAAACTCAGCAACCAGACAAGATCCTAAATCATAGGGATTTAGGGATCTGATTGGAGATTTGATTGGGATGGCATTAGACCTGGGCAAAGCTACTTATATGAGTGCACTAGAATAGCACGGGACGTCGTGTTGTGCATGGGGAAAATGATTACTGAGTGCATTGTTGAGCATTTTTCTATTTTTATAGGTCCATCGTGAAAACTTGTTACAGACTCGAGGATTGAGTCTCGCGAGGAAGTTACTTGCTGTTCTGGTGCGTGGTTGGTGATCCATCTCGGGGGTGGAGCGGAGCAAACCGTTGAGTTGATGCCTCCTATGGTTGGGAGGAGTTGATATTCCAAGTGTGATTTTATTATGTCTGATTCAAGTAAGTAGTTATGATAGCCTTCTTGTTCATGGATCGGTAAATCTGCACTTTATCAAAACTATATTTCGATACTGCCTGGTAATAAATTGTTTAGTTAGAGTTATTTGAATGGAAAGATCTGTGATTTCAAAATGCAGAATTACTGACAGAAATTACCTTGCCGAGATAATATGAAACAGAATGCATATAATCACCATCGTTTGAACTATTTGATCTTATCTGGAATGAGATTTTACTAATCCATCGAACTTTCTACAATGATTTAATCGACTTCTTCTATGTTAACTTATAGAATAAGTATTTGTATATGATTAAAGACAGACACTTTTTATTTCACGGTAGGCACTTTTAGTTTTCCCGGTAGAGCTATGCTTATCGATAACTTGCTACGAAATACTGAAACTTCGACTCGGCCGTCAAGGAAGTGTAACATTCAGTTATTGTTTCAGATCCGTCTTTGACTGCGTTTTGACTTAGAATCTAGATCCCCGAAGTCTGAGTTGAAATCCTAGTATGCTTTATTTATTATATTTTATAGATTTAAAATGCTACGATTTCCTAAATGACTGTAAACGTTTTACCAATGGCTGCGAAAGTTTTGGGTTTGCATTTTAAACCCTGGTATGCATTGTTATTTTTTTTGTTATTGAAATTTGTAGAATATATGTGGTAATATTTAATAACTCAGATCCAAACTCTAGCATGCATTTCTATTTTTGGGATCGGTAGAATATATGATCCAATATGTTGAATGTGTTTCCATCCTTTCCATGATCCGGTTTGTTGTATGAGTTCCAACCATGCCTTGATCCTGTATTTGATCTAGTATTTTGGTACGAGTTTTTGGCCATGGATTTTGGGTGTGCGCCTCCATCTTGTACGTGTGATGATCTTTACAGATCTAGTAATTGAGTATGTTTTCTTTTCCAGTTGTTTTATGTATTTGATGAATGATTCAGATTTGCTTTGGGTGTGCATAATTTCCTAGCCTACATGTGGATCAATCTTTGTATGATTTACCAACCTGTGTGCATCAAATCTCTAACCGATTTCCTAGCTTGCGCGTGGATCAAAATTTTATCCATGCCTCCCTTTTATTATTATTATCATTGACTATGTATTTTAATTATTGCATAGAGAGGGCATCTCTCTTGGGCTAGGCGATCTCTATTTATTTTGTTAAACCGTTGCTTGTGTCTAGATCGTATCTGGTTGTTTGTTTTTTTTTTCCCTGTCAATCCTTGACTGCTAGTGTGCTGAACTCTCCTAACAATCACCGCCCACTGAAACGATCTCAAGTCCACCGGTGTGAAAAAAAAAGATCTATGTTTATTTTCGGGGTTAACCTGCAGTTATTAACTTTACGACCTACCCAATATCTTCAATCAAGGGATCTGCCCTTACAGGATATATATATATATATATATATACCCGATTCTTTTTTTATTTGAAATGACTAGTTAAGGTAAGTGCCATAAATCCTGGTTTCGATCCATTTTGGCGTTACCACTTAATCGTATTCATGCTAATATTATACATATGTTTGTATTCATTTCTTTTGTCCGCATTATGTAAAGTAGTTACTGAATTATAGAAATACATTATATGAAGAGTTTTTAGACAAGTGAAATCGAAAGTGATAAAGTAATTAGAGTGTTTAGTACATGAAATAAATAGAATGTATAGTTTAAATAAAGTTTGATATGGTGACACAAGTAAGTTTAAATTGTGAACAATTTATAAGTAATGAAGTCAATAGGGAAAAATGCATATTTTTGAATTAAAAACAATACTTGTGGAAAAAAAAACATAAGTTTTGTATATATAGAATGGTTTACTTTTTGAAACCTAGTCTTTCCATACCATGGTAAATCAAGTTGTAAATAATATATATACTATGTGTTTACAGAGTCAATGATATGGAGTTAATAGACATGTTTCTTTGACCTTTGTTTAATAAATAAAATGGTATAGGAAGATTTTATATATATATATATAATGGAAAGTTTCCTTATACTTAAGTAATTTAATTTTATATGTTCTTGTTAATTAATGATGTTTAACTCATGAAGGATTTAATAAAGAATGTAATTTACTTTATGAAGTGAATGCATATTGGTATAAGAAGAAAGCCGTTTATGTTATTGCTTAAAGTGTGGTTATGTGACATTACTTATTTCATAATTCTTCAATTTGAAATTAGTGTGATTGAGATCATAAAGTTTCTAATCTCTTCTACTACTACTAAAAAGGGAAAAAAAAGATTTTCTTTTACATTATCCAAAATGTTAATATTTGGGGTCATTACATTGTGGTATCAAAGTGAGGTTATGACACTTGGCCCTATGGTGTCCATACACATATTTATGAAAACTAGTAGTTGTAAATTTTTGTTCTTATTTTTTGTATAGCAGAAAATTGTCTTACTAAACTGTAGGAAGATATGGTCGGAAGACGATCCCGTACCTCACCTGCACGAGTTGAACCTAATAATGAGGAGCCCCCTAATAACAACATTGTTAATTTTGAGATTCTACAAACAGTGAGGGACTTACAAGAATAAATTATGAACTTTAAGACTGAACATGAAAGGGTACTGAAAACTCAAGAAGACTTAAATGAAGCCCTACTATATAAACAACATGAGATAACTAATGAAAAGAAAAAAAAGAAGCGTAGACAAGAAAATTCATCCTCTGACTATCCTTACTCTGATGGAAGCCATCTATCTAGTGAATCAGAGTATTCTAGTGACAGATTTGAGGGTAGACATAGGAAGCAAAGAAAATATAAATATGAACTAACAGGAGATTAAAACAAAATAAAGCCTCCTACCTTTGACGACGAAGTAAAAAATGGAGAAGAAGCTGAGGCTTGGCTCTCCGAGATGAAGAAGTACTTCACTATGTACAATTACTCCAACTCCATGAAGGGAAAAATGACCATCTTCAATCTAGTCGGAAAGGCTGAGATTTGGTGGCAAGAATTAAAAAGAGCAAAACGAATAAATGATAGGAAAGTAAGTTGGAACTGGTTTAAAAAGGAATTTAAAAAGGAATACCTCTCGGAATATTACTACGAAGGAAAAGCTAAGGAGTTTTTTGAGTTGAGACTAGGATCCATGTCCATGCATGACTTCTGTACTAAATTCTTGTCCATGTTAAGATACGTGCCTTACCTAAACGAAGAAAAACCTAAAATACAAATATTTCTGGGTTGCTTACCTAACTTTTATAAAGACAAATTGGAGTTTGATGAACCGAAAACTTTGTATGAAGCAATGAGGAAGGCAAAATTAACATATGACCAATCTAAGAGTAAAAGTGAAAATCCTTTTAATTTCAAGAGAAGAGATGGAAATGGTTTTAAGAGAAGAGAGTTCAAACCTTTTAATAATAAACATAAAATTTTCCAGAAAAATACCTTTAAGGACAAACAACCAACAATATGAACGGAGTATAAACAACCTATAAGAACTGTCGAGTATAAAGATACTACTTTTAATAAGAAAAGTGAAGAAATAAAAAGAGAACCCTTGCAGTGTTGGGATTGTGGGGGGAGTCATTTCTATCGGGATTGTCCTCATAAAAAGGATAATCGGAATATTCACATAGTTCGAGAAGCATCCACAGTGGGAGAAGTTGCTTGGAACATACCACAGATTAGTGCAACACTAGACAATCATCAAGCGGATTATCAGCCCTCCGTGATTGAGGTAGATGGTAAGATCCATGACAAAACTACTTCTATATTAATTGATTTTGGTTCTACCCTAAGTTATATATTTCCTAAGTTAGTAGATTTGTGTAAAATGAAAAAATATGACTTTGAAAAATCGTGGTTAGTACAATTAGCCACTAGAACAAAAAGAAAAGTAACCAGTTTTATTTCTAGTTATGAAGTTCATATGCAAGATTTGATTACAAAACTAGATTTGAATGTTTTACCATTAGGATCTTACGATGTACTGATTGGCATGGATTGGCTAGAAAAACATAAAGTTGTGCTAAATTGCTTTGAGAAAACTTTTAATTGTATTGATGAAAATGGTAAAAGTAAAATGGTTAGAGGGATTCCAAAGAAGGTTCTTACTGGGAAAATTTCTGCCTTGCAATTGAAAAAGTGTGCTAGAAAAGGATGTAGGGTTTTTGTTGTACACATCACTGAAACTAATGATAAAGAAACAAAACCTAGCTTAGAGGATCTTCCCTTCTTAAGTGATTTTAAAGACGTCTTTTCAGAAGAGATACAAGGACTACCTCCGAGGAGGGATATTGAATTAACCATTGAATTGGTACCTGGGGTAGTACCTGCCTCGAAGGCCACTTATCAAATGAACACACCTAAGTTGGTAGAATTAAAATTACAATTACAGGAGTTAATATATAAAGAATATATTAGACTGAGTGTGTCTCCATGGGGAGCACCTGTCTTGTTTGTTAAAAAGAAGGATGGCACATTGGGGCTCTGTGTCGATTACAGACAATTAAATAAAATGACAATTAAAAATAGATACCCTCTTCCCCGCATTGACGACTTGTTCGACCAAGTACGAGGAGGGTCGGTATTCTCTAAAATCGACTTGAGGTCTGGTTACCATCAAGTAAGAATTAAGGACGAGGATGTCCATAAAAATGCATTCAGAACAAGGTACGGGCATTACGAATTCTTGGTCATACCATTTAGTTTAACCAATGCCCCAACCACGTTCAAGTGTTTAATGAACAATGTGCTTCACAAATTTTTAGATAAGTTTGTAATAATATTTATTGATGATATATTAATATACTCTAAAAATGAAGAAGAGCATAAAGAACATTTAAAGTTATTCTTGCAAACCTTAAGAGAACATAAGCTTTATGCAAAGTTTAGAAAGTGTGATTTCTTTCAAGATAAAATTCAATACTTAGGTCATATAATAACTAAGGAAGGTATTTCAGTGGACCCAGATAAAATCAGGGCAATCAATGATTGGCCAGTTCCTAAGGATGTAACCAGGATTCGATCATTTATGGGAATCACGGGTTACTAACGTAGGTTCATTGAGGGGTTCTCCAAAATTGCTTATCCAATAACCTCACTTCAAAAGAAAGGAAATAAATTCATATGGTCTAATAAATGTCAAGAAAGCTTTGAAAAACTTAAGCACTTATTAACCACTGCACCTATTTTAAGGTTTACAAATCCATACAAGGACTTCGTAGAATGTACGGATTCCTGCTTAGAAGGATTGGGCGGTGTGTTATTACAAGAAGATTATGTAATAAGTTACGAGTCAAGAAAACTTGAAATACATGAATGGAACTATGCAACACATGACTTGGAATTAGCTGCTATAATACATGCATTAAAGATGTGGAGACATTACTTGATAGGAAGAAAAAATACCTTAATGTTGGATAATATAAGCTTAAAATACTTATTTGATCAACAAAAATTGAATGCTCGCCAAGTAAGGTGGTTAGCCTTTTTGAGAGAGTATGATTTTGAAATTAAACACATTAAAGGAAAATAGAACAAAATGGCGGATGCCCTAAGTAGGAATGCCATTCCACATTGTTCAGATTCTTTCAGCAGTTATAAAACAAATCTCGAAGGTTTAATAAAAGAAGCAGCTAAAAATGATGAAGAGTACTTAAATATTAAATAACAATTGGAAACATATGACAAAGGAAGTAATTCAGCTTATTCTATAAGCTCAGAAGACTTGTTAGTTTATAAAAATCGATTATACGTATTAGATTTTGAAGAAACTAAGTTAATTCTAAATGAACTGCATAAGAAACCATATTCCGGACATCTGGGATACCAAAAGATTATAACTAAGTTAAGAAAAAACTATTATTGGCCTAACATGAAGAATGATGTTGCAAATTACCTAGATAGGTGTATTGAATGTCAACAAGTAAAAACTAAACATCAACATCCTGCAGGGCTACTACAACCCTTACCTATTCCAGAATGTAAATGGGAAATAATAAGCATGGATTTTATAACGGGATTACCTAAAACAAATAAGCAACATGACTCAAGAATGGTAGTTATTGATAAGTTAGGTAAAGATGCCCACTTCATACCTGTAAAGTCTACTTACAAAGCCATTAATATAGCTGATATTTTTATGAAAGAAATATTTCGGTTACATGGTATTCCAAAGGTTGTGATTTCTGATAGAGATGTAAAATTTACTGGTAACTTTTGGAAGTCCTTGTTTAAGGGTCTAGATACACAACTAAATTTCAGTATTGCTTATCATCCTCAAACGGATGGACAAACTGAAAGAACTAATCAAGTGTTAGAAGATATGTTGCAAATGTATGTAATGGATAAACCAGGTAAATGGGAAGAGTATTTGCATTTAGTAGAATTTGCTTATAATAATGGGTATCAAGCTTCATTGAAAATGAGTCCTCTGAAGTTTTGTATAGCTGGAAATGTCGCACACCTATGTCTTGGGATAACCTTGTTGACAGAATTGTTCTAGGCCCAGACATGTTAAAAGAAAGGGACATATGGTGAAAGAGGTGCAAAAAAACTTAAAAGTTGCCTAGGATCATCAAAAAAGTTACGCATATTTAAAACAAACTCCAAGAGAGTTCAATGTTGGTGATCACGTATATCTAAAGGTAAAGTCAAAGAAGAGTTCTTTGAGTTTGGGAAGACGTTCTAAGTTGGCACCAAGGTATTGTGGACCTTTTGAAGTGTTAGCTAAGATAGGGCCGGTAGCCTATCAGCTTGCACTTCCACCTAATATAAAAGTACACGATGTATTTCATGTTTCATTGTTAGAAAAATATATACATGATGCTACTCATATAATTGACTGGAATGTGATTCAGGTAGAACTCGAGGGTGAGTTCCAGACCGAACCTTTCTGCATTCTAGATAGGAAGGAACGTATGCTCTAGAATCAAGCCATCATTCAAATAAAAGTGCAATGGAAGCACTTCAGCCCTGAAGAGGCAACTTGGGAAATGGAGGATAAAATGCAGGAAGCATATCCGTCCATGTTCTAGAACGAGCAAGGGAGCTCAGAATAAAAAAAAAGAACATCAAGGACACTGTTAAGAATAAGGGGGGGGGGAGAAATGTAATACCCCCATGGCATTGCTTTTATGTTTATGTTTTGAAAATTATTTTTTATTATGTAATGAGTTATGAAACTCAAAGACTGAAATGACATTTGCACAGTAAACCTTTTTATTTATTTATTAATAAAGAAAATAACACTTGGAGAACTCAACTACATGAGGGGACACCAACCATGGCACCAAAGAACATGTATAAGAAAGCTAGAGTGATTGATACCAATCAAATCCAATCCAAAACTCAACAACGAGACAAGATCCTAAATCATAGGGATTTAGGGATCTGATTGGAGATTTGATTGGGATGGCATTAGACTTGGGAAAAGCTATTTATATGAGTGCACTGGAATAGCACGGGACGTCGTGTTGTGCATGGAGAAAACGATTGCTCAGTGCATTATTGAGCGTTTTTCTATTTTTATAATTCCATCATGAAAACTTGTTACGGACTTGAGGATTGAGTGCCACGAGGAATTTACTTGTTGTTTTGGTGCATGGTTGGTGATATAGCTCAAGGGTGGAGCGGAGCAAACCGTTGAGTTGCTTCCTCCTATAGTTGGGAGGAGTTGATCTTCCAAGTGTGATTTCATTACGTCTGATTCAAGTAAGTAGTTATGATATCCTTCTTGTTCATGGATTGTTAAATATGCACTTTATCAAAACTATATTTCGATACTGCCAGGTAATAAATTGTTTAGTTAGAGTTATTTGAATGGAAAGATCTGTGATTTCAAAATGCAGAATTACTGACGGAAATTACCTTGCCAAGTTAATATGAAACGAAATGCATATAATCACCATCGTTTGAACTATTTGATTTTATCTGGAATGAGATTTTACTAAGCCATTGAACTTTCTACAATGATTTAATCGACTTCTTCTATGTTAACTTCTATAATAAGTATTTGTATCTTATTAAAGATAGACACTTTTTATTTCACGGTAGGCACTTTTAGTTTGCCCGGTAGAGCTATGCTTATCGATAACTTGCTACGAAATACTGAAACTTTGACTCGGTCGTCAAGGAAGTGTAACATTCACTTATTGAAACTTTGACTTCATTTTGACTTAGAATCTAGATCCCCGAATTCTGAGTTGAAATCCTGGTATGCTTTATTTATTATATTTTATAGATTTAAAATGCTATGATTTCCTAAATGACTATAAAAGTTTTACCAATAGCTGCGAAAGTTCGGGGTTTACGTTTTAAACCCTAGTATGCATTGTTATGTTTTTGTTATTGGGATCTGTAGAATATATGTGGTAATATTTAATAGCTCAGATCCAAACTCTAGCATGCATTGTTTTTTTTGGGATCGGTAGAATATACGATCCAATATGTTGTATGTGTTTCCATCCTTGCCATGATCCGGTATGTTGTATGAGTTCCAACCATACCTTGATTCTGTATTTGATCTAGTATTTTGGTATGAGCTTTCAGCCATGGAGTTTGGGTATGCGCCTCCATCTTCTATGTGTGATGATCTTTATAGATCCAATAATTGAGTATTTTTTCTTTTCCAGTTGTTTTATGTATTTGATGCATGATTCATATCTGCTTCGGGTGTGCATGATTTCCCAGCCTATGTGTGGATCAATCTTTATATGATTTACCAGCCTGTGTGCATCAAATCTCTGATCGATTTCCTAGCCTAGGCGTGTATCAAAATTTTATCCATGCCTCCCTTTTTTTATTATTATTAATGACTGTGTATTTTAATTATTGCATAGAGAGGGCGTCTCTCTTGGGCTGGGCGATCTCTGTTTATTTCGTTAAACCTTTGCTTGTGTCTAGATCATATCTTGTTGTTTGTTTGTTTGTTTTTTTTTTCCCTATCAATCCTTGACTGCTAGTGTGCTGAACTCTCCTAACAATCACCACCCACCAAAACAATCTCAAGTCCATGGATGCAAAAAAAAAAAGATCTATGTTTATTTTCAAGGTTAACCTGCAGTTATTAACTTGACGACCTACCCAATATCTTCAATCACGGGATCTGCCCTTACGGGATATATATATATATATATATATATACCTGATTCTTTTTTTTATTCGAAATGACTAGTTAAGGTAAGTGCCATAAATCCTGGTTTTGATCCATTTTGTTGTTGCCACTTAATCGTATTCATGCTAATATTATACATATGTTTGTATTTATTTCTATTGTTCGCATTATGTAAAGTAGTTACTGAGTTATAGAAATACATTATATGAAGAGTTTTAGACAAGTGAAATCGAAAGTGATAAAGTAATTAGAGTGTTTAGTACAATACATGAAATAAATAGAATGTATCGTTTAAATAAAGCTTGAGATGGTGACACAAGTAGGTTTAAGTTGTGAACGATTTATAAGTAATGAAGTCAATAGCGTATAATGAATATTTTTGAATTAAAAAAATACTTGTGGAAAAGAAAACATAAGTTTTGCATATATAGAATGGTTCACTTTTTGAAACCTAGTCTTTCCATACCATGGTAAATCAAGTTTCCATGCCATGGTAAATCAAGTTGTAAATAATATATATACTATGTATTTACAGAGTTAATGATATGGAGTTAATATACATGTCTCTTTGACCTTTGTTTAATAAAATTGTTTAATGAACAAAATGGTATAGGAAGATTATATATATATATATAATGGAAAGTTGCCTTATACTTGAGTAATTTAATTTTATATGTTTTTGTTAATTAATGACGCTTAACTCATGAAGGATTTAATAAAGAATGTAATTTACTTTATGAAGTGAATGCATATTGGTATAAGAAGAAAGTTGTTTATGTTATTGCTTAAAGTGTGGTTATGTGACATTACTTATTTCATAATTCTTCAATTTGAAATTACTGTGATTGAGATCATACAGTTTCTAATCTCTTTTGCTACTACTAAAACGGAAAAAAAAAAAAATTACATTATCCAAAATGTTAATATTTGGGGTCGTTACATTTTGTGTATTCCTCCTCTCGCTTAAGGGGAGGTGTTGGTGTACGTTTCAATTAAGCTCAAGTTGGTGAGTAAATTCGGTTGGTATAGCTCTCAACCAATTGCATTGAATGCTGGGTTCTCCCGCTTCTTTTGCATAGTTTTTTTGTTACTTTATATAGAACAGTTTTTAATATAACACAGTAGCTCATTTTCTTTTTGTGCTCTGACTGTCTCTGTTTTATCTCTATGTTCATGCTCTATGTTGTCCCTGTTTTGTATGTATTTTTGGTGAAACTTGATCCCAGTGCATTGTTTAAATCCACAGAATTGTCGTTAGAGTGTCCAAGCTTGCTCTTCCATATGAGAGAGCATCCCACCTGATTTAGCCCCACAGACGAAGATGCCGAGGCAGTCATTCTCACGACAAGATAAGTGTTAAAATACTCATGAACTTGGGTAACTATCCCATTCTCATCCACTGTCCAGATGTGAATCCAGTAGACGACTTCATCCTTGCGGCCTTCCACGACCACCTTGTTACCAAGAGCGATGATAGATTGGAGGGTAAATGAAAATTGTTAAATCTGGGTAGAATTGCAAGTGAGAAAATACATCAAACAGTGCCTGTAGGCAGGAGGGTTGTGAAACCACAAACCCAGATCGAGGGAAAAAATCCTCTGCACCGTCTTTCCATCGCTCGTTTCCAATGTCTCGTAAATCCGTCGTACCACCGCCTCCGGTGGTGCTGGGATGGGGATTGAACTAGCCAGCTCTTAATGAAACTCGAGGGGATATTGCATGGTTCCCACAGTTCAGAAAGTTCTACAGTGTCATGCTTCAAATCCACTCTCTCTTGAAGATAGTTTGAAAAACCATATGTAAATATTTTACAATATCATAAACAGACCCAAACCCTTTCAATCATTATTTCCAGATTTAAGTCGTTAATAACATTTTGTTCGATGCGAATACCAGCCTGTACTCTTCCTTGGGTGTTTAATGTAGAGAAATCCACAGAAATTACAAGAGGGTGAATCCGCGGACCTGGGTAACACTTTTTGGCAAGCGCGTTTTGGCAAAAAGGAAAAAAAGCACCTTGGTCGAGGGTTTAACAAGCCCTCGACTGAGGTTTTCATATCTCGATCAAGGTTTTATCAAGCCCTCGACCGAGGTTCTTTTAAGCCCTCGACCGAGGTATTTACTAACCCTCGGTCGAGCTATTAAAACCTCGACCGAGGGTTAATAAATACCTCGGTCGAGGTAAATACCTCGACTGAGGTGCCTGTATTGAAAAAAATATAAATAGGGGCCGCGGGCCCCCGCCGTTTGTTTCACAAAACCACAACGTGAAAGCTCAACCGAGATACGAAGTGAGAGCGACGTAAGCATTGGCACCCTGAAGCAACCCAAACACCCCGAAGCAACCCAACCTCGTCACGATGGCGTTGGACCCAAGAGGTAACAGTTAAAATAATTGTTTTTCAGTTTAAATTATTGTTTTTCAATTTAAATGGAATTTAATTTTTTTTTATAATAAATTTATAAAATTTATTTTAAAATATGGTAAATGTATGTTTTTATTATTTTCATGTTTAAAATGTGT
>LPNX010837600.1:94973-109887 GCA_001517045.1 Pseudotsuga menziesii
TGCAACATTACCCTTAAATAATGGAATAATTGCAAATAATCATCCTTGAACATTGTACTTCAACATAAGCAATACTTTAAAAAATTGGCATACATGCAAGACTCTCAATTTGATGGAGGTTGCAATATGAAATTATCATAGACAAAAACACTTAACCATAGTCTATGATATGTGAACCTAACCAACCGATTTCAAATATTAGTGTCGACCACAGTAAATTGTAAATTGATGAAATTGTAAATTTATGAAATTGTAAACTATGAAATTGTAAATTTATGAAATTGTAAACTCATGAAAATTTATCAAATTGTAAATTCATGAATATGAACTTTATCAACTATCAAATTGTAAACTATGAAATTTATCAACTATCAAATTGTAAACTATGAAATCTATCAAATTGTAAACTATGAAAATGAAAATCAAATTGCATAACTTTGAAATTATACCTATATCAATGGGATTTGCTTCTTCCATCATAGCTTCATTTGAAATTTCTTCTTCTCTCAAGATTGTTCTTTTTCTCCTCTTCCTTTCTTTATCTTTCTCTCTTTTCTCTTCAATTTTGTTTTGATTTCTTTCATTTCTTCTTGTTTGACATTGGTTGCTTCCCATTGTGATTGATCAACAATCCAAATTGATACTTGCAAAACAATTTACAATGCTAACATTGTATGACAAAACAAACTTTTTTCAATGAAATTCTAAGGCAATTTTGAAGGAGATTTAGCTTAGTATGAATTATATGTTTATATAGATTTTGATTAAAAATTTGGGTGGGAAAGACATTAAAGTTTGTAGTTGGAGTGTCATTAATGTTTGAATTCACTCCCGGGTTTTGCTTTAAAGGACCTCGACCGAGGTATTTAAATACCTTGGTCAAGGTTCATACCTCGGTCGAGGGCTTAAAAAAATAGATTTGGCCCACATTCAAACAAATGAAAAATTTCCTGTGCCTTGCAGAGGTGTAAACCCTACCATTCCTAGCACATAACTGAGCGGAGTTGATGCTGATAAATTCATCAACGAATCTTCTATCCATTGACGTATCATACACGCATTTTGGCATTCATATGAAATTTATTTTTTAATTACTTCTAAAGCTTATAGTTAGAAAACCACACTGCAACTTCGAAGCAGCTCAAAGAAAAATCCGCAGAGTTAAAAATACACAGCCAAAAAATTCTTAAAAATGCACACATCACATATCGACGTGTCCTCTTCAAAAGGGTATCTTTGGTTTTTCAATTTTTGAAAAAATAGAAAAAAATTCTTTACGTGGACAAATATGTGTTTAAAACGATGCTGAAATCGAATGTGGTCACTTTCGAAAAATAATAAATAATTGTATAATGTGAAAAAAATTAACAAAAAAATATGCACATCACACTACATTTTATGTAGATCATGCTCATATATATATACATTTTTTTAAATTATTAATGCAAGATTGAATTACTCTACGTGGACACGAGCCACTTATTGGCTTCTTCAAAATTTTAAGGTCACACAGTTCATTAAATGCAAAAATTCACACATTAAATGACATCGGAATATTTTTAAAAAAATATCACTATGAAGCCAACATAATATTCTACAATTTGTTTTTTTACTGCAAGTCAAATTTCACATGGCATATATGCGTTTTGAGGGCTTCTATTTAGCACATGAGTTAAAAATCAGGTTTTCATCGCCAAATTTGGCCAAAAAGTGTTACCCATCTTCATGGAATCACCCAAGAAACTTATTTTAAATTAAAATGGAGACACAATTTTCTTCTCCTTACATATCTACTACATTAACATTAACAATTTCTAATGTTGTGCAATGAACACACATTAACTTATACTCCTTAAACAAATAATGAGCTTATGGTTGTAGTGTTTGAACCATGCTCTGATATCATATTGTAATAACCCCAAAATATACACCAGAAATTTCTACTCAATAAGAGAAAACACAAACAAGTATAAGGGAGGTTAGAGTCACCTACTTAAGATAATGTCAGAAATATACTTGGAGAATCAGTTCCTCCAAACCATAGGAGAGGGCTGCAAAACCACCATCCGAATTTCACCCTCGACCTGGATCACCACCATGCATACTAGAACAACACGTAGAGCTTCCACACAACACTCTCTCTCTCAGAGCTCATAACAAGCTCAATGATGGACTTATGAAAAGGAGAAGCACTCAATATATATATATATATATATATATTAAATATCAATATTAATTATTCATATTACTATATATTGATATTAATAATTAATAATTAATAAATAGTTATTAGTAAACTATTCTAAAATGATGCATCCTTTCATGGATGGTATCCAAAGTGCCTTTACGATTAATATATATATGACATTCACCTTGTAATATTTCATCATCCATTAATTATTATACATTTATATATCCATTTATTTGAAGATGGAACATCTTCCTCCCTAGACCTGTATACAGGCTAGCTTAACCGAGATACGGGCTGGCATATTATACCGGATATAGTTATATTAAGAGTCCAACCAAATGCGGTAGCTCCAAGTGGTATCAGAGCTATACGACCCTTGGCCATTATTTACACTTTGTGTAAATTTAGTTTTTAGGGTTTCCCTAAAATATAGGACATTGTCCTAAAAAGAAGAGAAAAAAGAAAACATAAAAAAAAAAGTAAAGAAAAGAAAGAAAAAAGTTAAAAAGAAAAGATAAAAGAAAAAAAAAAAGTAAGAAAATAAAAAAAAAATTAAAAAAAGGAAAAGAAGAAAAGATAAAGCAAAACCAACACATGGTTTTGCTTTCCAACTTTAACTCAAGCTGCACCCCCCTCATCCCACCTAGCCCTACAAACAAAAACAATATTAATAAAATAAATATTATTATACAATATTTTAAAACTTATTAATCCACCTTTTAATAAAATATTTAAATATAATATTTTATATTTATTATTTTATTTCAACACATTAAATAATTATAATAATTATTATTAATTCATCAATTATTTCAAAGACATAAGTTGTCTTTTATTCCTCCATAAGTCAAAATAAACTTCTAAATACACACATTCGCATAAAAATGACCCAAGTTATGACATAATTAAAAGACAAACTTGAGAAATTGGAGAAGGACATCAAGGCCCTCGTTGCCAACCAAGAAAAATTCAGAGAAGAAACAAAAAATAACAAGGCACTTAAGAAAGAAATAAAAGAAGATGTTGTTCTAGTACTAGGAATAAAACTTGATGACAAAGTAGACATCGTGCATGAGAAACGAAAAGAGTTAGATGACAAGATGTGTGCAATGACACAGAACATAAGCACCATGACATAGAACTTGAGCATCATGACACAGACCCAGAATACCATAATGGAAATGTTACAAAAACTAAGGTCTAAAACAAACCATATTAGTAACTCAGATATGTTGGACTACTATGTCAACAAAAATGAGAGAAACAAAATTGATCAAGATAATAAACAAGACAATGAGACTAAATATCGTAGGGATGACCAAAATACCAATAATATATTTGATAAAGATGAGCTCGACCAAGATCATAATGAGAGTCAAGCCAATATCGTTGATAATAAGGACGATCCATACAATGACAAAAGATGGATCCTACAATATGCAAAGGAATCCAAGTCAAAGGAATCATATATCGTAGATTCATCTTCTACCTTAACTCTTCTACCACACTGGAGAAACCTAAATGTAACACTATCGGGTGAATTCGAGTGTGAGAAGCCTCACAAAACACCACTTCTCGAGATAACTCGTAAGGATAATAAAATGAAAACATTACGTGATGACATCCTAAGTATCATAGGACAAGCGATTTCTAAAACAAGGCTTGGTATGGTCAGTCACAAAAATATTTCTCATATTCATGTACAAAGAAAATTGGATAACAATAATAAACATAACGGAGTACAAATTCAAGTTACAAATGAAAGGAAGATGACAAACTATTGCATAGAGACCAAACACATACCTAATACCAGTTCTAAAAAATACATAAAGGAAGTAATGACATTGTTTCAACACAAAACGAGAATGAAAAGACAACAACAATAATCTAAGTATTTTTTGAGGACAAAGCATCATGAATCAAAATGCAATGTTATATATATATATATCATAATAAGAGATATATTAAATATAAATATTAATTATTCATATTAATATATATTGATATTAATAATTAATAATTAATAAATAGTTATTAGTAAACTATTCTAAAATGATGCATCCTTTCATGGATGGTATCCAAAGTGCATTTACGATTAATATATATATGGCACTCACCTTGTAATATTTCATCATCCATTAATTATTATACATTTATATATCCGTTTATTTGAAGATGGAACATCTTCCTCCCTAGACCTGGATATAGGCTAGCTTAACCTAGATACGGGCTGACATATTACACCAAATACGGTTGTATTAAGAGTCCAACCGAATGCGGTTGCTCCACTCAACACATGCACTCACAACAAGGTTTCTCCATGCACAACACGACATCTTGTGCTATCCCAGTGCACCAATATATATAGCTTTTTTCCAGGTCTTGTGCCATCCCAATCAAATCTCCAATCAATTCATAAATCCCTATGATTTAGGATCTTGTCTGGTTGTTGAGTTTTAGATTGGATTTGATTGGTAAAGATTTCTCTAGCTTGCTTACACATGTTCTCTTGTGCCATGGTGGTGTCCCCTCATGTAACTAAATTGTCCAAGTGTCTTTTCTTTTTATTATTAGTAAAATAATAGTTTGTTGTGCAAAATGTCACTCACTCCTCTTATGAGTATTTTTGAATTTTTAATTAACTTTTACAAAAATAATTGTTTTTGAAATTATTTTCACAATATTAAATAAAATAATATTGTCTTGGGGCATTACAAAATATTGTTAACTCTTTTGCTTGGGGCCTCGGAACCAAAACCAATAATAAAGCTAAATGGTTACCACTTTATCATGGTCTCGAATTAATTTCAGAAAAAATCATCCCAAGGCTAATGGTTTTTGGCGATTCAAAGCAGATTATTCAGAAAATGAGATCCAAATATAAAAAGGGCATCGTCAGATGCAAAATAATTTACGACGGGATTTTCCACCTCAAAAAACCCAATCAAGTTAAATTCTTCCACATTCTTGAGGTGAATAATGAATTAGTCGACAAGCTAGCCAATCAAGGAGCAAGGACTAGTTAAGGGGAAATTGTTTATGCTAACCAAAAGAGGAAATATAAACACATTCCTTAACAATCTTAAGCTAGCTCTTAGTTTTATGATAATGTCGAATTCATTAGTTGGGTTCTCGTGGCTCAAAGGGATGCGTGGGCATTGGCATGTATGGAGCTCGTACCACATGACGACCTGCATTGAAGGGGCCTTTATTTCTGTGGTACTTCGGGACCTCTAGGGTGGTGTTCACACAAACGAAATGGAGGAGCAACAGGTAAAATGGGGAGGCTTCCAAAACCCCTATACATTGTTTGTAAACGCGCGAGAGGGACAAGAAGGTGAAGAGATTCTGCATTTGCAAGGGTGGTTCAGATATTTTCCTCACTGGTCCAAAGTCAATTCTCCACAGACAATGGTGAAGGAGGGCTTGGCCATTGGTTTCTCCAGTATAAAGTCTGGCATAGAATATCTTAGAATGCATCCGTGCAGGGAGTTTGACGTCGTAGGAGTGGGCGTAAAGGAGAACAGAGAAACCATCACGGATATCCGATATATCTCCAATCAAATTGGTTGCCAGGACTCCAAAATTGACGACCTTGAAAGGGACTTGAGGGAACTCATTGGAACAATGGACATCATCAAAGAAGAAGTGCTGAAAATGGCCAAAATGTTTCAATGTAGCCACTGTCAAGAGTCTCCAGACAATGGAGATCATCCTATGGAGGAAGCATCTGTAACTCAACCATCCCTTGGCCCTGGAGGCAAGAAGCTGTAGTGTCTCTTTTTCTCTTTCAAACCAGTTAAATGTTTTTTTTTGTATTTTGTTGAACCAACAGTTCGTTAAGGTTTATCCTTCTTATGTTATGGTTACTACCAGGAATCATATTAGGGGCTTCAGAAAATTGAATCTAGACATGAGTGTTGTTGTTGTCTTCCTTTCTCAAATATCTATGAAATAAAAATAAAGACTTTCTTCTGGCATTGTAATGAATGGTTGTGCACAACATTTTTACTAAATACAATATTTTCCAGTTACTTTAAAAAAAATGTCAATGATTGCTTACTATAATTAATTAATGCTTAGTGTCATTCAAAAATGTTTTGAAATTTTGAACTCTTTGAGAAATATAAAAACAATGAAATGGTTTTGACATAATGAAAAGATTCAAGTGAACATTTAAACGATTTTAGTGAAGAATTCTGAAATCTAGTTATTAACTAGTATGTTTAAGATTCATGATATTTATGTCAACAAGAACTAGATAAGAGGTTTCTCTTCACTTCATTGTCAATTTCTCTTAAAACTTAAAAAACCATACCAGTTTATTTGTAAATTCACAAAAGTAATAGTGATTTAAAAATGACAAGTTGTTAATATTCTAAAGAAGAGAGGTAGAATCAAGATAAGAGAAGAGTATTTAAATGCAAATATTACACTCCAATAATGAAAACCTGTGTTTGGAGCCCATAGGTTGAAATGAAACTTAACTTGTTTGTTGATTTTCAAATTAACAAATCAATATCACAGAAGCAGGGACTTGCTACATTACCGCTATTTCTTTTGTTTACATATTATTAACAACTTATTACAGTGCTTTAATGAACTACAAAAGTAGCATGATACACTTTTAATGGATGAAAATTTCTGTAAACAATGAAATTTTAAATTATAGTCAAATTTATGAAAACAATAAAAAAAATTATAGTAAGAATAGAATTATACTTTCTACCTGTGCAACAAATCATTGCATTAGATATATCTCATTATCATAGTCAAATTTGCGAAAACAATACAAATTAGAGTAAGAGTTGAATTATACTTTCTACCTGTGCAACAAATCATTGCATTAGATATATCTCATTAAGTAATCACCGAAGAAGCATGATGCATCTTTCATGCATGCAAATTTCTGAAAGCAATGGAAATTGTGTTTGAGGAAACCCCATTTTTTTAAAGGGTGTGCAGGGAATGAATAGAATCCAGAGGATATAGTCATTGATAAGTCATTTTTGTATTGCATGCAACAATGTTTTATTTAATAAAAGAAGCTCTATCCTGGACCTTGTTGCATAAATCAATCGACAAAGCTCAACAAAACGAACCAGATTTCATAATCTGAACAAAACAGGTCTTTTCCTGTTTCAAACCTGCTACGATGGCCCATGTACGGAGAACAATGACAATGGTGAACTGGTTTGGTTTCAAGCCCCTGGATTGCATTTGGGAAAATAGTTTGAAGTTTCTTCACCATTCTCATATTGTGCATATCCTGCAACAACTACAGTCCATGAAACTGTTTTATGTTAGGGAATTGTATCAAACACATGAAACTGCTTTATGTTTGGGAATTGTATCAAACACGAGGTGGTTTCTCCATTAAACTGTAATTACAATGTAATCGTCTAGGCATTGAGGCTCTGATACCAAAATGATCAGTCCGGGAAACCCAAAGAATCTCTTTTCAAATCTTTCAAATTTATTATTAAGTCTGGTAGCAAACAGGTTAGTGATGCCCCAAAAACAGGGCATGATACTCTGTCTTATGCGTGGTTACTCAAAAATTTTGCTGGCGGACTTGGTTTTTCACAGCACTTCTTTTTATGATGGTATTTGGTTATAAGTTATACTACCACAATAAAGAGAAACAAATCTAACACTATCATTAACATTAACATCAATTGAGAGGCAAGAAAACTTATGCAATAACAGAATAAAGATTGCTCGCACAGCGAAGACCATGAATGGGAGAGGAGAGGGGAAGATTTACATGCACGGTCCATACAAAACATTAGCAGAGGAGCTATTGGTTTTGGAGACAATATGGAGAAAGAGAAAACATAATCACCCAGCAACCTTTCTGTCACTCACGATAGGACTCTTAGCTGGCAAGTTGCTTTCATCGCATAATTGCCTTCCAATAGACAGACGAAGTATTTATTTTGCTATTTAGGAGAAACACTACTCTGTGACAGCAACCATTGGCAACACAAACCTTAATGCATACATTTTAATAATCATTATAATCTGTAAGTGACAACCCATTTCCCCGTTCACAGCTCTGAATAACATATGAACTCATGAAAGTAAATTGGTTAATTATCGCCTTGCAACAGACTCATTAACTGTGTCATCAATAAGATACTTGGGAAAAACACTCTAGGGATAAATGAATGACGAGAATAATAGGCTACAGAGGGTTTATTGGCAGGGATTGACACTCAGATTGTGTCCTAATCTTGATGACAAGGGCTTTATATCCTCTGTTATTGTCTCTGTTATGCGGGTCTCTTGCTGTGGTCAACCGGCCCCTTACAGTCTAGGCTGCATGCTCCTGACTTCAGCCTCCCTTTTCCCTCTCTTTCTCCCTTTGGAACTGGTATGGTCTGCGTCTTGTCTCGACAGCTAAATCTCTTACTCCTTTCTCTGCGCTTCTCCTCCCTGGTGACAAAGAACCAAGACTAAATTCCCTAAAAGGGAAACTTCCCAACCGTTTCATTCATGACTGCTTTTCTGGTAATTCATTTTGCCATCATGGCCTCAATCCCTATGTTGTACATTGTACTCAGAGCTTCCTCTTTTATGTGGATGAATCTCATCAACACTTCAGTGGAGGGAGAAGTTTCAAAGCCCTCTCCCCCAGCTTGGTATTGGCTTCTTATTTCACACTCTCAGTGTTTATTAGAATTGGGTTAAGATGGATTTATATTGGCTTAGTTATCAGGAGTTGTGATTAAGTTGTTATCTTACAATTTTATAATGATTTAATAAGTTTTTGTATTTATAATGATTCAGTAAGCTTTTGTGTCCTACTAAAAAGGAGCACCCAAAAAAAGCTTTGAAACTGAGGAGTGTCACCATGAAAGTTTCTATAAAACTTGTATGTGTAAACACTTAATCATTGATCATTACACACAGCATTTGTTGGTAGACGACTACTTAGCTTAAGCCAAAAACAGACACTTACGCATGTATCATTACATAAAGCACTGGTTGGTAGACTATCACTCAGCTTAAGAAGTGAGGTGAGAGCTTGGGGGATGGTTTCCAGTGAGTTACCCTTATTTAACATTGGATAGGAGGTTTGCTGCAGCTGCACTGTGTGCTCGAGGTTAATAAGGCCTAATTCTGCCAGAGTAAAGAGTTTGTATGATATCAATATTTGGGCTAGTTTTCAAACAAGGTGGCCATATTCTGAACATATTTTTCCCTGCTTCAAAAAATCATTATATAAAACACATCGGAAATTGGAATATAAAGATATGTATCTTTGAGAGTAGAGGTCTTACCCCGTTTATTAATTTATTATTTATTATGAGCTGTTTTAGGCATTAGTTATTTTCTGCAAAAGTTTTTTTTAAGCATGCATACTTATACCACTTTTTCTAGAATGAACTATTGCTTCCCGGGAACAATTCATCCAGTCAGATTTTGACATAAAACTTATTTTACTTTATATATCCAGCAATAAAGCAGAGTTCCATGAATATTATGCTCACAGACTCGAAGCACAATGCTTACAAGTGATGTAGTGAGTACTTTTCTCAGTTTCCTCAAAGATGAGATTCCAAACTGATTTGAAAACTAAATCAGTCCCCACTGTTGATGTAAAGTATTTGGGTAGGTAACTTGCAAATTTCAATCTTGCTGCTTCTTGATAGCGTTAAAACTCCGCTGTTACGAATCATTTGCTGCTGTAATAATTAATTCAATCAGGGCAATATGTGTTACAAGTTACAACTGCTGCCAAGTCCAACTCAACCTTAGAAATACGTGTTACAGATGCTGCAGTATGGAGCATGGTTAACGAATCTGTTATAGGGCGAGGATTAACGAATCTACCTTTATGAATGGATAAGTTATTCAGAGCTGCTAAAAGATTCTACGTCCAGATTAGAATGTACGCATTAAAGCTTATGTTGATATAGTCTACATGGTTGTTGCTATGTGAACAGTGTTTATTCTGTTTGCTCAATGTTGCTGTTAGTGTTGATTTATTGCTATTTAGTGTGGTTGCACAGTATGTTTGAATAACTATGCATAAGATGGACTGTTATGCTATGTTTTTGGGTATCTTCTTTGACCAATTTGCTTCTTGGCTTCCTACACGAATAGTCTTTTCGTTGGCCAGACTGACCATCCATATTCCTATATCTGATATACATCTCAATCGAAAGCCCCCCCCTAAAAAACAGACTTCAATTTAGATTTGATGATATGGGCAAAGAACATAGCTGTCTTGTCCCTGATCTGCTAGGTTGGCACACTTTCTAAGGCTATTGAAGTACACTCACACTCACCAGGCTCTATGCCTGCCCATTGCATTTTGGAAAGAAGTTTTACATACTAGAGCCTCCTCAGAGCAATCATTTTGAATATATTTCGCAATCATGGCATTTCACAGGGCTTCATTTTCATGGACATGATTGCCCTGTTCCACAGAATTTAGATAGCACATGTAAACTCTATGTTGCATAATATAATTTAGTGACAACTATTTGTCTTCAGGGGTTTTGAACCCCAGTTTTAACATAAAAAGCAATTGACATTAAAGCTGACACATGTCTTAACAATATTATTAAAAATAAAATATTGACACCATTAAAAATACTATCTTAATTAAATATTAAAAATATGAGAAAATGAATTCATTTTTATGCTATACCTAGTTTAAGGAGGAATATCAGCAACATTAGTAAAAACTATCTCATATTCTTTATAGTGAATTTGTGCATTTCACAAATCTTAAAAAGCATAGGATGAAATAACTTGTAATCTTTATGATATTAAGAACCAGGAAAATGAAAATATTTTTCTTAAATTGTCCTGCATATACCCATATTATAATTGTGACAATGTCAATCTTCATAACTTGTAATTTACATAATTAATTAGTTCAAAAAATAATACCTTGTAATCTTTATGATACTAAGAAGATAGAAAATAAAAGTACTTTCCTTAAATTTTAAATTTTCTGCATATACCCACATTATATTTATTTGTGACAATGTCAATCTTCATAAATTGTAACATGATTAGTTAACTCAAAAAAGAATACATAAAAACTTCTCTCATATCTTTTAATGTTAAAACAATCCAATAACACCATCTTTTTTGGACAAAAACTCTGTACCCCTTTTTCTTATAGCGGAAAGAGCCACCCTGATATTCTATCCCAGAATCAAGGGTAAGGCATAAGCCTATTTAAAAATGGATCCGGGTTTTTGGACCCCACCTCGGCCATCACCCAACACCGTTAAATCATCATCCTCCGCCCAACTCTGTAACCCTTTTTCAAGAGCTAGAATAGACCAAAATTGGTCAAAATTAGCGATTCTGATCATCATAACGACCTTCAGTGATACTCTCCGTTGTCAATGGCTGAATCATTTCGAATGCCCTTCATCATCGGCATTAACGATATATCCATGAAAGTGATTCCTTTTGGCGTTGTTGAATTCCATGAAACTAGTTCCTTTTTGGTATTTTATTTCCTCCATGCTGCCACAGCCAATACGGGTACTTTCAGGAAAGACACCTGACTTGTATGCAGATTTCATGTCCGTATTGGTCGATACTTTGTTATGGTTTGGCTTTCCTTTTGCTTACGGTTACATTTTCAGTGGCGTAGGAAAGAACACCCGGTTTTAATGATATTTATTTCCATCCCACATGCAAGCCGAGTACAAGAAACAGGTAAAATCGTTTCTATAAATAAAGAACAGAGATATGGTAGAACTTGCCTTAAACTAATGAGTAAGGAAAACAAAGTGAGCGGTGGGAACTGCTCACAGCGCTGACATACAGTTGCGCAAGAATTTATGGAGGGGTTATAGGCTGGCCGAGTGTTGATGCTGCTTACTTTGCAGAACTCTCTCGTGCGGGCCTCCTAAACCACCCACTAAAGCTTAACTCCAAATATGTAACATCTTACCATTCTCAAGTTTAACCAAGTAACTATTTAGGTAGTTTAATTTAAATATTATCTTGAAAACTCAGTAAAGTTGACGGTCTGGTGTTCTAAAGTCGTCATTACTGTAAAAGAAATAAAGTCGTCATTACTGTAAAAGAAATAATTTCCAAACTAAAGACTGAATACAGTGAACAACTACGAGGGTTTACTTTTAATTATGAGTCTGAATCTCAGGCTTTCTTTTCTTAATTTTGGTTGGAGGGGTACTGTTTTCATTCTAAACTAAATGTATTTCTCTCGAAACGCATAAAATGATTGAATTTTGAAAAGCATAGGTTAGGTTTACATTTAATAATAAAATAAAATTATCATATATTGTCCACTTAAATTTTTACACTGATGTTAAAAATTACCCACTAGAACTTAAATTTTTTTACACTGATGTTAAAAATTACCCAATAGAACTTAATTTTTTTTAAATGACTTTAAAAGTTAACAAATTACCAATAAAACTTATTTTTTTTAAATGACTGAATAAAATGAGTAGAAGAAATGTCTATTTTTTTTCAAAGAAAAAAAAAATATGTAATTTGCTGTTCATTATAAAATCAAAATTACATAAAAACCATAATATCTCCCTATTTCCGCATGGGGAAGCTACCTATACTCCACCAAAACTGTGCACAATTTTACAAAAAAACAATAGTAGAACTGATTGTCCTTTTAACATCCTTCTAACACTAACACTAGAATACATCCCACCACCAAAAATAACTAAAAAGACTATCCAACCCCTCGATGAAAATCAAGTTGTCATACCAAAACCAAACCACATGCTCTTTAAAAGGATGAACAGAAACCATCATCAGCCATAACAAAAGAACAAAAACCATCATCAGCCATAACACCTTCTGCAAATTAAAAAATCTGGATGTATCAACCATATCGCCAATCGATTCCTTGGATAAGGAATCCACATCTTCATTAAAAACTCTGTATATGTGCTTGAAGGCAATAGACTGAAAAGACTTTTTAAGGCCCTGAATCCTTCTCATCCAGCTGTCAAAACATAAGTACTGCAATGAATTCAAACTATTTTCCCAATCAATTACTACCTTTAATCTCCTTAAACATTTAATTCATAAAATCTTCCCAATCAATTACTACCTTTAATCTCCCTAAACATTTAATTCATAAAATCTTGTTCTCTTGGTGAACCAAAGTAAACCCAGAGAGCAAGAATTTCTGCAAAAGTATTTGTTCCATCACCCATGCTCATTTTCAACTTTATGTAATTATTTCCTTTCAATCTAAAAAACATACTCGCTCAACATTTCCCTTCCACTGAGCCCCATAAAAATACCATGGATAGCATCTTCTGAAAAGGAATGACTAATACTTTTTCTTTCTTTTATAAACATCTTCCTTCTTCCATTCTTGGATATCTACTAAAATATTTGAGACTGTAAAATTTACTGGAATTACATCCTAGAAAACACATATATTCCTCGTTTTCCATACTTAAAAACAAAACAAAAAAAAGTCAACTCCTTTAACTTCTCTTTTCATGTTAAACCATTCCAGCAAGCTATCCTCAATGCTCCCCAAATTCCAATTAGAAAAAACCGAAAGCATCCTACCGACCTCCTTCCAAAAAGCCTTGAAGAAAGAGTAATGTAAAAAGAGACGATCCACTAACTTGGTATCAATTCTGCATAGATGCCAGAAACCTGGCCCAACAAAGCCACAACGCTTGAGGTTCTCCCAAACCGGAATTTTCCTTTTTAATAACAACCAACATAAACACTTCACCTTCAAAGGCATAATCATTTTCCATAAAAACCTGTACTACCACATAATATCTGAAGTTCTTTTCTGATCCACTAAAACCTCATTAGCAATCTTAGCAGTTACAACACCTGAAATAATATTTGGTTCCCAAACTAAAACGTCTTCTTTGTCAAAAAAACATATACCCGCTTGAGAAAGAGAACCAATAAAGCACCTCCATTCCTCCATTAACTTAAGCCGTAAATTCAAAGCCTCCAAAGAAAGCCAATAGTCATTAGTACCTTCGGAGTAATTTCTAATCTGAGCAAGAACCAGGGAATTTCTTTTGTGAGGCTTAGAGATAAGATGCCAAGATAATAAACCATTAACTCAAACCCCTCCTAAAGGATCAATGCCAATAAAAATATGAAAACATCTACCAACCCTCCAGCTCACATGATATTTAATAACCGACATTGATCTTAGATAACTTTTCCATAAAAATGAAGATCTAGGAGCCTTCAATACTGGATCTTTAAACCATCGAACCAACGAACACGATCTGATTCTTTTTTCCTTAATAACTTTGTTCCAAAACCTGTAACAAAAGAGATCTCTACAAACTCTTAGAACAAAGAGCCAAATTAACCAAACTTAAATCTTTTAAATCCCATCCACCATTAAGTTTTGGCATTGCTATACTTTTCAAAGCAACCAGATGAAATTCTAAATTTTCCAGACAAATTGACCAAATGAAATTATACATCTTTCTTCTTAACTGCAAAACTACAGTTGCTGGTAAAATATATAAAGAAAACCTAAAGTATTCCAGAACTACATTTTCCAAAACCAATCGACTACCAACCGAAAGCCATCTATATGACCAACTTCTGATCCTTTGATCAAATTTCTTCAAGAACAAGTTCTAGTTCTAGTATAAGAATGTAATACCCCCATGACACTGCTTTTATTTTCATGGTTTGAAAAGTATTATTTTTTTTATTATCATGTAATGAGTTATGAAACTCAAAAACTCAAATGAC
>LPNX010837620.1:7108-20588 GCA_001517045.1 Pseudotsuga menziesii
CCTAAATGGTGTTGTCTCACTCCAAGCGTTCCAATGCCCTGTCGAAATCGCGTTCCTGCTTGTGAAAATGGGTCGCGGACTGTGTATTTTTTTTTTATAATTTGCAAATCGTGCGCGTGTTTTAGAAATACAAATCGCGTGCGCGTTTTAGAACTACAAATCGCGTGCACGTTTTGTAGTTCTATAACGCGTACGCAATTTTGCTTCCTATCCTACATGTTCCATGACATGTCACGCTGGGGTTGAACCATACCAAGTGCTATGTCAGGCTTGGGTTGATGTATTATTTGGTAGCATGATGTTGTTTTTGAAAACTAGGATGGCATCTTAAAGGTCCCTCATCTTCTTGCACCGACCCTTATCCAAGATGAAATTCATTAATGATTTCATATTATAATGTGATTCCTCTCTTTGTGTCCTAGGAGTAGTCCTACTACAAAATGAATGACCATTATCCTTCTCCAGTAGGGAGCTATGTTAGTAGAAATTGGGCAAGTCCCCCTATGAAAATGAAATGATGGATATCCTTATTGTATTTGATACATGGTTACCATACTTAATCGAATAATGTTTCTAGACTAAAATAGACCATCATATCATCAAATATTTTCGTGAACAATGATTGTCCTCACTAAAGTAACAAATATGGGTCATTAAGATATTTGGACATGATTATGATATCATATATAGGAATGGTTGTGATAATATGGTGTAATATGCTTTGTCTACAAAATATGAAGAAGAGGGTTCCCTCTTCACCTTGTCCTAACCAATTCCATGATGTATTAAGAAAGCATAATAGGAGTCGCTAACTCAAGACACAGTCCAACACCTCATCAAAGGAATATGAAAAGATCAAAACCCTACGCACATATATAAAGAAAACAAAAACATTTTGGGGTGTAAAGAAAGCATCTTTATCACCACTAACTTTACCTTAAAAACATAAATCTTGTAGGAATTGCATTCATCATTGACAACATGGAACTTGGGGTTGATTAAACCTATGAATGTATTAAGTGTTTCACCCCTGACACTTGTCAATAAAACAAGATTTAAATAGTGAAATCACCTAATGCTTTGAATGGAACTCCCATACCGCACAATATCTGAATGGACATGTCTATGCATTTGATTGATAGGATTCCTATTTATGTCCATGAGTAACAACATGTGTTGTCTTTGTTGGTTTTTTTCACATTTTTTGAGGCCAACCTCTTTTTATGCACATGGTTTTTCTTTACAACATATGGTTTTGGAAATTGTTTGATAATTTTGGGGCTAATAGATTGAAGACTAATAATTATGAACTTAACCACATTTGTATATTGACCTTGAACTCACTTGTAAGAAAATATTTTGTTTACATAGTCATTATTTGTTATTTCCCAAAATCTAAATTTTGAAGTGTCTAAATCATTTTTTTGAATGCATAAATGTATTCAACATCCTCAAACACCCAAATGACACCAATAATATGCAAGTTTACAACTATCTTAATGTTTTTTTAAGAATTAACCTTGAAATTTCTATTATATTATGTGGAAAACAAGCCACAAAAAAGAAAGCAAGAAAGTTTAAAAATTCTAACATTTAAACGAATACATTGTTTGACTCAAACTAAGGAAATAAAATATACATCTTAATTAATAAAAAATAAAAAATAGTCATGTAAATCATTATATTCAAACACACAAGAAAAAATATGATAAACCATGTAATAATTACATTCTTAAAATACCAGCACCACTCCCTCCATATAATATTAACAAATTTATTATTGGTCAACTATTCTAACTATGAAATAAACTATACATCTTGATTAATAAAAAAATAAAAAATAGTCATGTGAACCGTTATAATCAAAACCAGACACCTAAAATCATGATAACACAGGATAATAATTATATTCTTAAACGACCACTCCCTCCATATAATATGGACAAATTTAACCTAATTTAACCTGTTTAGGTGAGTTTATTGTTTTAAAATCTTTCAATATCGTCGACTGAAAATTTTATAAAGAGGATCTTACCATCATTCAACTATTTATACGATTGTAGTGGCAGAGGCCTTTACGGATCTCGTCTTTGTTAGAGTTTCTTATCCTCAATCTCTGAAGTCCTTGAACACAGTTGAGTTTCGGCTTTTCGACCTCTACTGCTCGGATTAGGTTTATTTTCTGCTAATTACTATTTCATCTCTGTCACTGTTTCCTTCTGTTGCAATCACAGCCACAATATGAGAACCGATCGGCTCAGCTCTTCTACTAGACCCCGCGGTCGTTACATCACGATCCCCATCGATGGTCCATCCAGTCATCTCGAGCAAAATTCAGATTCACGAATTACTCACAACCATCTTTCTTCAGGAAGCAATCTGATCCAGCAACCTCCATCCCATTATAGTCCTAGATCCTGCGGTCGCTACACTGCCCAACCGTCGTTGCCCTGCAGTTCAACGAGTACTCTACTAGAGTACCTGCAATCAGTAGCGGAGAACCCTAAATCGAAGAATCTCATCACGATCCCCATCGATGGTCCACCCAATAATATCCAGCCAAATTCAGTTTCTGGGATTGATCCTCACCACTACCTTTCTTCAGACGACAATATGATCCAGCATCGTCCATACCTTAACAATCCTAGACACCGCAGTCGTTACAGTACCATGCACCGGTCTTTACCCTACGGATCAGCTAGCTCCCTACTAGAGCACCATTCGGTAGCTCCGAACCCTACATCAAAGAATATCATCACGATCCCTATCGATGGTCCGCCCAATAATTTCGAGCCAAATTCAGATTCAGGGAGTGTTCACAACAACCTTTCTTTTGTCACTAGTTTGATCCACCATCCTCCATCCCACACTGATTCTGAGATTGTTTCGGTTCATGCCATTAGTTCCGAGTCAGCAACTGGAGGTGAGATTTTCAACAAATTACTCGCTGATTCTACGACGATCGGTGACGATACCACTACCATTCAAAGTTCGGTAAGCTCGAAATTTTGTTTGTGGAAATATTTCCTTGCAATTTCTGTTTCTTTTCCCTTTTGCTCCTTCTTCATTTCTACGAAACGAAATTTTTACACGCTTCTACATATTTGAAATTTCTCCATAAACAATTTATGCACAGATTGTTGCTGCCGAACTCGTCAAAATAGCAGAAAGTGTGAACACCAGGAAGAACTCCACAGAAGGTGAAGACAAATGTGAAAATGGAGAGGACGAAGGTTACGTCTGTGAAGATATTGAGCAAGGAACATGGCAGCTTCTCAAATACACATCAGATTCAATCCAGAAGGACCATGATGATCTGGATGATGGTTGGGAGATTTTATAAAGGCACATGTGTGAGAAGCGCGCTGGTCGCGGATTGGACTCTTCATTTTCGCTTTTTGGTCTTTATATTTTATAGTGGTCAAATGATCACATTTCTCTTGGGAATATACTAGGAAAACAGGATGAGCTGTAGCATCAGGATGAGTTTATTTCGAAATTTTGGTTGTGGAAAACAAGAAGATCTGTAGCATCAAAGTATTGGTTACGATTAGTGAATGGGTTTGTACTTTGATTTGTAGACGTTCTAAGTGGCTTATATGTTATAAATAAATTATAAAATTGTTTAGTTTGCTTTAGAAATGACATTATTAATTAAAATTAATGATTTTATAGTATATTAGTGAGTATTTATTTATGCCGTTAGTGTTTTAGTGTAAGAAACTATGTTTCTATGATAGAAAAAGTCTGTATTATTTAATAGAATATGATAAAAATAATCTCTGTAGAAAAGTTATTTTTTCTCTTAATTTTATTTTCAGAAAATAAATATAGAATTGATTTTATTATATTTCATTTTAACAATGTTATTTTTACTTTTATGGAGAGATTATATTTATATTATATGTCATTTTAAGCCAAGCTATTTTCATTTTTAGAGAGACATGGAGTTTTCTAAGCAAGCTTATGATGTATGAATAGTTGTATGTGAATGAACCATTAGAGAAACATTAGCTGCTATTTTAAAATGGTTTATATGATTTAAAATGGTTTAGTTAAGGGTATTACATCATTTCCAATGTATAATAGTTTTGGTAAGGGCATGGTTTAGCAACAAATTTATTTGTGTCATTGTAATTATAGCATGCATATTATGTATTGTTTCAATGTTTTAGACATATGGGTGTTTACAAAGAAATACACATATTTTCTCTACAAGAAGAGATGTGGGCCCAAACCCTTGCACCCATTGTAATACTTTCTTTTTGATAAATTGAATATATGTTAGGTGGTTGTGGGCCTTAAGGTCCTTTGACTATTTGAATTAGCTTTAATACAAATTGTAACAACCCATCTTTATTGGAAGAATTTAAAACTAATTGAGTGGTAAGATTTCTTGATTTTAAAAAAAAAAATAACTAATCTATCAAGTGTCTTCATTATTCAAATAGCTCTAAGACATAGTATTCTTTACTTAGCTATTCCATGACCAAACTAACCAATTTTTCATAGAGACTATGATGATTTGTATGAGCCATAACATTTAACCCTATACCAAACCAAGTAATACCTTACTCTCTTATATTTCAACCTCTGCACAACAATATCCTCCTCCTACCCTTGCTCTCCACGGGTGCATTTACGAACAATAGAAAACAAGGAAAGCGAAACAATAAAGTGCCAAAATTAACCAAGAAGATTGGATCCTCCACCTATTTGTCTTTGCCTCTTTTTCCATTGAATTTCCTATTTGACTCAAATCTCTTAATTATTACAACAATGACACACTTGCTACCCATTCACCTAAATTAAATTACAATGCACATATTCCATTTACATATTACTTGAACTTTTCACTATTACCATATAATATTTATAGTAATATTCTTTTTTTAAGGGTGTTAGAGCAACAATCCACCTTAGTACCTTGGTCTTACACCTATGAGGCATTTTCATTTTTCTTGTACTTATGTTATATGATCCTACATAGGTTATACTGATCAATATTAGTCTATTAGGGGATTTCTGGCTCATTTATTCACAATTGAGGTGTTCCACTCTGATTATCCTCACAGTTGAGGCACTCTAGTTTGATCATGTTGACAACCCAGATGCTCTCATTGATCACATACCACTCCTTATCCATTAAATTAGGGAATATGTTTTACTAGCGGTGCTAGTGTGTGAACTAGTTTTTTTTTTGTCTTCTTGGGCATTTACTGTCTCCTAGAGACTCTCCCACTCATACATGTGTTCTTCCATTCATAGAATGCCTTCATTTATGATCCAACATGCTCCATCCATGTTCACACTTTCATTTGTGATTGTTTGGTATGTTTGGGATCTTATTGGTCAACCTAGGGGGGCTTATGTGTCAATTCCTAGCTTAACACTTCTATGCATCTAGATGGCCTTCATGGGATCACAAATTTTCCCCATTTTATTATAATTATGTACCATACATATATACAACTCGTACACTAATAGAAATATCATTTATTGGCACTATCTATGTGTGTTATTTTGTTCTCTTTTATTGTTTTCTTGGATATTTTGTGGATAACTTTGTAACTTCCCCCTCGCACCTTGAATACCTAAGAGTGACTACGACTCGTAAAAATAGAAAATGAAACATAAACGCATCCTTGAGGAGTAGAAAGCCCTCACGAGAATGAGGTTACTCCCACCCCTAGAATTAATCAAGGGCACTTGAGACATTCTTCTTTGAAGAACTTTATATGTATGGCTCGGATATACATTTGGGATATGTATTATCTAAATAACATGTGATGTTACCCATAATTGAGACATCACCTCGTGAAACAATACATATATGATAATATATGTAGAACACTACTTTTATATTAAAGAAGAATATATAAATATATATATGTTGGAGATGTAT
Organism: Pseudotsuga menziesii; assembly: GCA_001517045.1. Taxonomy (NCBI): domain Eukaryota; kingdom Viridiplantae; phylum Streptophyta; class Pinopsida; order Pinales; family Pinaceae; genus Pseudotsuga; species Pseudotsuga menziesii. The sequence goes on from LPNX010837620.1 coordinate 13,014, forward strand.
ATAGATGTATATGAGAAAAACATGTAAGGTTACATATAATCAATGAAAAATTATATGGCTAACCAAACCTCATATATATGATGTGGAACCCTATACACATAAATAATGAAGAACAATATATATACATCTATATACATTAATGGAGAATATTATATATGGGAAATATATATATATATATATATATTTGATATGGGTATTTATATATTACATTAGTGAGCAGCTAGTACATGGACATGCTAGACACTCTACCCTTTATTGGAATGAACCTGTGTAAAGATATTTTGTGTTTTGGGATATTTAGTACCTACTAGGGTGTCTGATCGAAAAGTATAGGACAGTTTTTGAGCCTATATGTTTATTTTCAAGATCACCAATTGTTTTTAGAATCGAGATCGGGGTTTTTGTCAGCATTTGTAGAAAATGTTGTTAAAGATGATGATGGGAAAAGCTAAATAAAAGGGCATTAGGTATACGATGACCTTCTCAGTAACTACTTGTAGTTCTTGCAATATGATAGATGCAGATGAAGATTATTTTATTTACATTAGTTCATCTGTAAAAATGTACAGAATGAGTGCATATTATATTTTGTTCATAATATGGACATTTAAAACGTTGAAAATCGCACTATATTTAAGAAAAACAACAGATAATCTTGCATATTACAAGGCGGGATTCTCTTCTATAATGCAATCTAACGCAAAATTATAATAATGCCATTTGAATCTTTGAAACGGTTCCCCTTGATTTTTGGCATTAGGTTACAGGGATCTAAATTTCTGGAATTCACTAATCTTCGTTGAATGGAAGGGAGTGCCCTTTTTAATTGAATAACGACAAGCCGAGAATCTAGTCCCCAATTTAATGACTGCTCGTGCCTTTTTAAAGAAACTTTTTAAAGCACACGTTTCCTCCTTAGCAGGCTTAGTTGGTTAGCAGCCTGTACCATTTATTTATTGTCTGATATACTGGTGTTATTTCTCTTAAATGAAACCTGAATTACGCTGCTGCCATGGTATCTTTTAACCCCGGCATGCCATCCTTTCAGCACACTTTGGGGGAAATGGAAAATGACCGTTTTTGTGTTGACTGCGTCCTCTAATTTAAAACACCGAGAACCAACATCCGGGGGGGTTCCCAAAAGAAAAAGAAAAAGAAAAAGAAAAAAAAAGAAAAACGTTCTGCCATTTGCTGGAGAGCAGGATTAATCTACTGTCGGCGTTAGAAGAGAAAGAAAGGAGAGCGACTGCCTCTGCGCTGGACTGGGGAAAGATCTATGCCGTCGAGGAGGGAGATAGTTCAAGTGCATTTGCAAGAAAACCTGAACCACCGTGTTGAGCAATGAAGGGAGAGGACTTTCGTTTGCTTGTTGATTGGCGGCTCGAGGTAAATGGTTTTGTTTATGGATTTTTAGATAATCTGATGTAGAAAGGGAACGCCTTGCTAGATTGGATTGAACGAACCTGGAAATATTTTGAGAATTTCATGCTTGTTTGTGTGTCTTGGTATGGCTGAAAGTGAACACTTTAATTAAGTTTTTAAAGATCGTAAATTCGAATGGGCCTGCGTCTGAGATGGTGGGGAATCCCCATACCATGCTTATCCTTCCCTGACAGCGTAGGGATGGATGAACGTTGGGGACAGCAGTAACCTCGGTGCCTTTTAAATGTTGGGCTTCACATTTCCTCTCATGATGTGAGGTCGGCATTCCAGTCCCTTGAATTTTTTTCTGCTCAGCAGCGGGACAGATAGGTGAGAATATCCTGCACAGAAGGATGTTTCAATGGTCCTATGGTTATGGGACCCCCTTTGATTTTTTCTCTTTCACATGGTGATAGTTTATATTTTTAAACCCAGGGGTCGTACCCTGTAGGAAATCTGCTGTCTATTTTTAAAAACTCACTAACAGATACCCTTCGATGGTTTTGTTCCAACTTCTTAGATTCGTGTACCCCAGGCGCCTGTGCGTTAGTTTGAGGGGGCGGGGTCTCCTTGGACCTGAAACTCACTTTTGTTTTTTGCTTGAGCGCCATGGCATTGTGGGTCATGGAGGTTGAGACTCATGTTTTCAACTACTTAAATAAATGTCTGCCTTAAAACAGATCCGAAGGTGTAAGCTTTGGATTATCTAAACCAGCCCTAGAATCTCCAATGGATATGGGTCTAAATCTGGAATGTCTCATGCAAAATTGTAGTTTTCTCTAATCCATGAACGAGTCTGAATGCTTAAGCCTAGCACCGTGTTATTTTGTTTTACAGCATGATAGTTGATTGAGCTCCTATACGAGTTGTGATTTGGGTAGACTTATAGGTCTGAACCCCGACTTTGATCTAGGATGCACAATGCATCAGGATCATTTTTTAAAAGAAAAACGTTGAACTAGTTAAGGTTTTTACACACAGAATTTGGGCTTGTTACACAATGGGCTGTGAGCATATTTTTTATGTTATGAGTTGTTAACGGGTAGAGTGGGCTTAAAGGTTTACAATGCATACAGAGAATGTAAATGCTGGTGGATCGATCTCCCAGTTAGACCTAGAAAGAAAATCGCTGGTAGGGGTTTAGCCATTGCCAGAAATCACTGGTAGGGTTTAGATCTGAGAAATATTATTGTCTTAAATAAATTGCTGCTAGGGTTTTGCGATTTCCTTATTATTACAGATCTATTAAATTGCGAGTGTATATCGTTGATTTCCTGCTATGAATATAGATGGGGAGACGTCTGAATTTCTTGATGAGATTTAGGGTTTAATTTTCTGAACAAATCATAAAAAGTGATGGTAAGATGTGTTACCCTATGAATTGAATGTTGTTTAAAAGTGTTGGAATTCACACTCACCTGGGTGATAGCATTTTCTCAAGGCTAAATTATTGCTTGGGGAATATATAGATGTATAAATGTGTGAGTATATTCATCCATGTGCCTAATCATGTATGGGAATGCGAGATCAATTTATATAAGAATATGAGATAAATTTGTAGGATGTATTACTCTCCGCCTACAGAAATGGATGCCTGAAAATTGATAGCTATAATGACTACATATATTGTACTTTATATGGTAAAGAGACCAATTGTAGTACTCCTGCTAGTATGGTTTGTATTGTGCATTGTTAAGATTTCATTATTCAGTATGAAATGTTGGTTTAAAACCAAAGGAACCATAAATGCTTTTACGAGCTGTCATAAAGAAAGGCAATTTTTCAGTTGCTAGTGTCTCCCTGTAAAGAGATTTAAGGCAAAGTAAACTGGCCATGAATGCGGTTGTACCATGACAATGTAATTACACTCTAATAAGCAATAAAAGAAAGCAAATTGGTGTAAGTAGCATCGTGGATGAGGTGAACCACGTGAATTGTTGTCTTGTCTTTGTTGGTCTTGTCATTGGTTACCTTGGTTAACTTAGATATCGTTTTATGTTTTAGTGTATGCTCAATGCTTAACAATGTTTAATGATTGGGGCATGGGTTATGAATTACCTTTTGGCAAATTTACAAATGGCGTGTAAGATTTTCTCTCATTTTGTGGTAGGTAGGGTGTTTTCCAATTATGTGATTTTTATACTCAAGAGTTTAATATGATGTGTTGTGGATAGTGTACCAGGAAGAATGTTAATTCCCATATCACCAAATTGCACTGAGATATACAAGGTTCGTTACAATAATAGTGTGAACCCTTTTCTGATTAGAGTCTCAATAACCAAGAGTCGAGTTAAGGGGGAATTAAGAACCAAGAGTTAATCTTTCATGTACTTGCATAAGACTTAAGGGTGTGTCATAATGTCATCCATTGAGTGGCTTAGCATGTAAAAAACTAAATCATAAATAAGATATGGCAACTTGAGAAGTGGGAAGATCCTTGCTAGTGGAGCTGATACGGATTAGTTGATAAATACTAATTAATATCTGTCTTATGGCTGACACTTCACTAAGGCCATTTATGACAGGTTTTAGACTAATATTCTTCAAGGAATTTTCTGTATATGTGATCCTGTGGTTGCCGATGGAAGGTAATACTGTAAAAGATAATAAAATTGTCACTGTTAACTTACTATTTTGTGGATTGCTTAACAAGTCATTTTTTGGGTTTTATGAAGATGACTTGTTGTGAATTACTCTAAAAGGAATTCTTAAATGATTGTTTCTTCATACACATGGTTTTGACATATTGGATATAAATCTATGGTAAAGTTGCTGTTAGCAGGTTGGCCCTCTTTATAGTAAATAAAAATGAAAATTTCCCCTTTTTCCGCACTTATTAGCAACAAGGGGCTAAGAGGGACATTACAAACTTAAATTGTAAAGATTTCCTTAGCTCCTAGGTCTCACTGTGAAGCAATTATCACATGGTATTAGAGCTTTGAAGCAATTAACGACTAATTTAGTCACCAATTAACGAGTATGACTAGATAATAAGGGACAGAGTTAAAAATGACTAACATAAATGTCTCGCCAGAAGAATATGAATTAGTCATTATGTTAGTCATTTTTAATTGTGTCATGGAAAATTGCATATTTGACAATGAAGTGTAAATTTTGTAAATTGTCTACCTTCTATTAATAAAATTGGTGTCATGCACCTCGATCTTTAGAGATCCAACAAAGCATTTGCATAGATTTTCTTTTAACCATCTTTATCGCTGCTACACCATTGAATTAGCAAACCTGGTTAACCACATTCCAAAGGAATCTTATGTTGCTACGTCAATTACGAATTAGGCACTAGAACCAATACCATATCGATACCTAGCTAGAAGCATCATAGCCCTACATCCCCTCGAGAACAGGTCATTTCAATGCGCCTCCTCCATGTAGACTTACAAATGCATCCAATGCATGGCCAAAAAAACACGTCAACTTCGTATATGTGGGATGAATGTATCGTTCGACCCCTGCTCTCTTATTTTTTCACTCGATAACCTATTTTTGCAGATGATAGGCCAGTTCAAGATCTTGTAGTGACCAGTCAGAGTGCTTCAAAGATATGGTTCTTTCCCCCTTGATTGTGTTCATCACTCCAATCAATGACCACTTGTTATGGCATTTATAGGTTTCAATGCTACCATAGTTACTGCTTCCACTTTACACTCACAATTATCACCATCTCCAGCCTTTTCTCTCAGAACCATATGCATTTTGAGCTTTCATCCTGAGAAAAGCATGAGAACCCTCCTCCAATGCCACTATTTGCAAAGGTCACTGGTTTTTGCACATCGACATTCCTTAGACACTCCAATGGAAAACTCAAGCAAACATTAGGAGAAGTGATTAAAATTTGCAAGAAGTTTTACTTATTGCAGATGTCATTGTAGAGCAGGGGTTGATTGATACCTTCATCCCACAGATCTGAAGTTGACGTGTTTTTTTTTCCATGCATTGGATGCATTTGGTAAGTTTATGTGTAGGAGGCACATTCGAATAGCTGGTTCTCTAGGGGATGTAGGGCTGTAATATCTCAAATTTTGGACCTAACACTTATAGGCATGTGTCTATTGATTATGATGATTATCTTGATGTTTTATTTTTATATTGGGTCAAAGACCCCATTGCATATGAACATGATGATTTTTTATATATATTTGGTGTAAGCCAATTATTGACGATATATATATATATATATATGCTTGTTTGTGTTGGGAATGGACCCTGAAGCACATGATTTATGATATGTTTTGTGTTGATGGGGAAGCTTTTGATCACATGAGTACTCACCTGTTTACTCAACAAGAATCTCTAGAACACATGAAAAGATAATTGCGTCAAGAGGTGCTTTTTATAGCTCAAATGGGTGGGTGAGATGTGTCCTATTGTAACGCTGACATGGCACATGTTGGCTCATTAAAATAATAATAATAATAAGTAAAACATAAAAGTTATAACATGTGAGCTTATAATTTAAAAAATAAAAATATTATACTCATATAAATATACAACTATATTAGGGCAATACTTACAAACTAAGTAGTAAATTCAATTGACTTTAGTAAGAAGATATTATAAAACCAAGTACTTATAAAATTTAATAAAACCTCGTAGGGAAAAACTAAACTTCAATAATAGATTTATTATTGGTGGGAGGCTAAGATCATCTCTCCTTCTCACTTTGGAAAAATACAACTAGAAAGAAACCACGATCTACTAAAACAATGTGCTTTAAACCACTAGTCAAGGTTAACCCTAACATGTAAATGTTCATTTTTAGTTATAAAGAAAAACAAGTCATTTCTCAAAAACATTTGAATAAATGTTTAAAATCTTCATTTGATGGTAAAATTATTTTCAAATTCCAATTTATTCTCGAAATCTAAATTTTAAAAATTTATATGTATTAGTTTACTCATTAACTACTCTTGACATTCATTATTAGTTTTAATTAAAGACAAGTAAAACAATTTTTGGAAATCTATTTGATTAAATAATTATTAATGTTACTCACCTCATTTTTTTACTTCTAATTTGAAATTACTTAAGCAAGTTAACCTTTTCCAACTAGGAATACTTATTAGACATTTTTGTAAATTAAAAAGAGTTTGCATCTCAAGAGAACTTGATCCCTGTCAACGCTTGGTAGAGCCTTACTTAAGATGGATCTATACTGGTTGGATGTGTTGGGTATAAGCCCTCGATCCTTCCATGTTGATGTTGAGCATAATATCTAGAGCATCGGATCCTTGGCCATTGTATCCCTAGGTGTATCATACAAGTACATACCAGCATTCATGTTGAGCGAGGAGCTCTCGAATCACATTGAATTGTAACTCCCTTTTAAAGCGTTGAGTATGGGCTCTCGTAAGCACTAGGGTTTACTAAAAATAATTTAATAAACTTCCGAGTGAAAATGACTCGAAAAAAATATTGATCTCGTCATACTTATTTATAAGTCATTAAATCAAATTTTGAATTTCTGTATTCTCGTCAAAGTACTGAAGATCTACCACATTATATGAGGGAAATCCAACATGCAAGGATTTTTAGATTTGCCTAGCCTAGTAGACCTAAACGTTCTACCTACGTGACCTGAATGAAGAAGTGTCACTAAGTCTAGGGATCATGGTATATGATGCCCAAAGACATTGTTAACAAAATCTTATATTATTATGTACTTTATACATGGTATGTATAAAGAATTAAATGTATTTAATAATATAAATAAATAAAAGAAGAAGAAGAAGCTCCATCAATTATTATTTATTATTAAAAGATAATAAAGAGTCCAAAACCTAAAAGTCTAACTAGGAACTAGAAGAAAGTTCCTAAGTTAAAGTTATTAATGATTTACCCAAAGTAATTGAAAAGGGTTATATCAACAAACCAAGGTTTCTTGATTTAATTGTCTCTTTAAATCAAAAGTCCTTCTATATAGACTCAAGCCAAGGAAAGGCTTGGGGTTCTGATCTATCATTAGAGGAGTCATTTTTTTGTCTGTTTTCTCTCAAGTAAATTCTTGAAGAAACATTCCTAGAAGGAAAAGGAGAACTAATTCAGATTTGATACACCTGTTAGGAAACCCTACCTTAGGATCTCTAAGCTACTTACGTGTTGGAGTATAGCTCGGGGGGGGGGGGGGGGGGGGGG
>LPNX010837620.1:20624-79147 GCA_001517045.1 Pseudotsuga menziesii
AAGTGATTTGGTCATCAAAATCAAAGGTCAGATTTGTCTTAAATTCTTAATGCTGGTTATTTTAAAGTGTGCAGGTTCAGCCAGTAATGGAGCTTCAGAAAATTGCAGGTATGAGTTCTTAGTATGTCAAGTTCATTTCTAGGGTAAATGTTGGTTTCTTTATGTAAATGATGGTTTTTTCCATATCTCCTAGGGTTACATTTCTTACATTTTAACCCTAGACTGTCTATTCTATTTTCTAGATTAATTGATGGATATGTTAGATGAATGGTTTCAATGCATCTCCTAACCCTATGTGTTTGATTTTCTCGTTAGAATCTTCTAGGGTTTGTATTTCTTAAATATACCCTCAGCTTGTAAATGTTATCATATGTTGTATATTACTATGATTGTATCTTTAAGTTTGTTTCTGTATTACTTCAGTATTCACATTTTGTTACTGTAAACTAGGGTTTGATATCTGGTAACTAAGTAATCATTCTCTATGCTTCATTACTCTATTGACATATATCATTTGTCAGCAGAGGCTTGTCCAAGTTTTTTCGAACTAGTTAAAAAGTAGGAATTCATATATTTATATATAATTATTAGCTTCAACCTAAAGTACCAATAAAGGAACTATGATAGCATCCATCTAATTATTAACATCAATAAGTAAACTAGAAATATTAAATATAATTATTAAATAACAGAACTAGAATATAAATTAAAACAAGAGTAAATAAACCATTAAGACCTTTCAAGGTCTGTCTTATTAACTATAGCTTAAATAGAAAATCAATTCCATTAAATACCAACATCATAGCTAAATGAGCATAGGAGGCATTGTGACCATCCATGTTGTCCTATATCAAATCTCTGATCACACACACACACACACACACACACACACACACACACACATATACTAAATAAGCACCAACAGTTTTCTATCTAATCCTTCATAAACAACCAAATTTCATTTATGCATAACCATTAAACAAAATTACATAACTCATCAAGTATTACACATAACAAATTAAACAATATCACAATCATATTATAAACCCATGTATTACAAATAGGGATAGGAATCGAATCTTGTGGGCATACAAACCCAACCTCTTTTTTATCAATTCAAAATATAACTCATTACATTAACATTCAACGAGAGTCGAAACCTATTGGGTCTTGTTGGAATCCACACTATGGTCATGCTATAATTTAAATTCTGCGGGTTACATCATTTAAAATTGACGCTATAAAAGAATAAACAATAATCAAACCATCACGCTACAATGAGGAGATCATAAGACCCTGGGTTCTGTCCAATACTGTAAACACAACCTCATCCAAATCAACATTTACACAGAGTCCATTTAAAAACTAATAACATCATCGAATTCCATAGTGGGCCTACAAATGTTGGCTTATACAAATCCATGTTTTATATTGGAACCACAAAATCTCTTAAACAAAAAAAACAATTGAAAGCCATGTGCAACATTCACCAAGCCATGACAATGCCCAACAAAAATACACAGTATGGTTTTATTAACAAAACTACCCTGTTAACGATTAATCCCATTAAATAATAAATGAAATACCAATAGTAATGATACATCAGAGTATCGCAGCCATCAAGGAGAAGGCTTAAGCCACTTATGGCTTGGTATTTCAAACCCACACTATTCACCAATACAACACATTAACAATACTCAATACATAAACTTCAATGATGGTGTATGCCTATTCCTAAAGCTCTGTCAATAAACCATTAACATAGCATACACATTCCATACACAGTAAGCTTGAAAACAATGGCAATTTATAAAAAACAAAGAGTATATGCATTATACACAGTTTGGTAAATCACAGTGTCTCCACAGAGTCCCTTTCGAAGCCAAAACGAAGTCCACATAGGCATGCCAATGGGCTATGCTACCATTGCAAGTAATGGTGCAACCCATGGCTCAAAGGCCCAAACATTTTATAAATTACAAACCTAAAATTCATACACAGAGCTAAGGGAAATGCGATTTTACCACAACCAGAAGCCACTAAAACATTGAATTAAAAAACCAAGTTTAAGTATTACATGCTTGAAGGCGAATTTAAACCCCACAGTGGAACCCCAAAAACTAAGAAACGAAGAAATCATACATTCAGGCTGAGAGTTAACAACAATTGGCTTGTCGGCAAGCTTACCTTACACCATTGGCATCATACATGAACCAACGATGAGCTTTGAACCACGACCTTGGGCCACAGACTTGAGCACCTACAACCATCCACAAACCATGTGAGAAGCATGACAATTTTCAAGTGCATCAATGTAAAACCATAGAGTTATTGATAAACCAAACGAGATCTTACCTTCGTGACAACAGAGGTCGCCTCCATTTCCCCTGCGCAGATCAAGACCAAACCCCAACTCAAACATTACAAAATACAAATCCATCATGAGCCAATCCCTAAGCTTGGGGCTGCCACGATTACCAAAAACATTAAATGCTCCAACTGGAGTCCATTAACGAAATACCAAACCCACTCTCCATAGTTAAGTCTCGTTGCATTTTCGTGGCTTCCATTCCTCTTGCAAAAGCTTAAACCTTGCTAAGATATGGTGCAACTATATGTTATATTCGCCACAATATTCTTATAACCATATAACATTACAACGTTTATGTTATAGTAAGGTTTAATACTATGCAATGATAAGGTTTAAGTGTATATTCTATGTATGGTATGTGCTAGCGTTAAGTCAACCAAAAGACTTATCTATATTGATATAATACAATACACCATAGGTTTAAGGCATAATAACATATGAACCTTAGGTTAAAACCTTAACTTAATACAATGCAAATAAGCCCTAAGCTTAATGCTTAGTGAACATGGCATATGGAAAATGCCATGTTAAACAATTGACCCTCATAAGAAAATCAAGATCTGAATCTAGCCCGAGATAATAACCTGCACATAGAAAATACAAAATATGTTAATAGTTTTAATAAAATAAACATAGAACGTAATTAATACCAAGACGTAAAATGAAGTGTTTTAAGACCATAAGGAAGCACAAGTAATGAACATGAAATTTAGCAGTATTAAATTGATGAGAATATGATTTATACCTGGTTATAATTCTGAGTCAACAAGGACCCAAAGTCAACACACAGTATGTTCTTCAAGATCAAGAATTTCCGTACTCTTTAAACAAGATTCCGTCGCAAGTATGAACTGCATGTGAAATAAAATAGGTGCCTTAGTTCAGAGAAATAAGTAAGCCTGCTAACAAGTAAACACCTTTACATCTCAAACCGTCATGGGAGAATGAGTCCCGCCACTCTGCCCACTTTGTTTCCACAAACAAAGTTAAGTTAGGACTCTATAATTAACAAGTGTGGCAATCAAGAAAGGACAAAGTATATAAATCCAGTGACGACACATAAGCAACAAAAGTATAAACATAATACTAAGTAGTAAATAGCAGTGCAACATCATAAGTAAAGTACATTAAAAATAAGGACTGAAATTAAAAGACAGAACATAAGAACATCTTACGAATAAATAGAGGTACATGAAGTGTATGATAGAGTTCTGCAAGTGAATAACGTTCCATCTAGGTAGTTTTTACTAGCCTATAATTTTATTTTATTTTCGATTTTTGGGGAGATTACAAGGGCCCTCATTTGTGGCTGTCGCTAGTCACCATCCTGAAGAGTATTGATCAGATTTTGGTATCGATTCGAGTCAATGATTTGGATGAGAAGTGGAAACAACGACCAACTTTCGAGTCAAATCATCAGCTCCGTAAACTACTCCATTTATAAAACTAAACAACTTGTATGCTCTCAACCCACTTCTACAACAATGACATCGGCCATCTGTACCCACCTCTACAACAACGGTATTCATGGCCTATGGTCGATTTTTCTGAACCATCATCCTTCAATTTAGTCAATTACTGCTCAACCTACTCATTCACACCAAATAGCCTATCTGTTGGTGCCAAACATAGGAGGGTTTGGTGGGTTATGGATATGGATATTGATAATACCAGTTGAAGATATTGGTATGAATAAAACAACATAAAGCAACATTAGAGAGAACTTGGAGGCTCTTAAAGAGGCAGGCCACGAATTCTGCACCTCTGGGATCAACATCACCTTCTTTGCTTAGAAAATCCCTAGTAAGTTTATTGATTTAATGTGAATTGATAAATTTTTACTAGTTATTTAATTTTGGATAACAATGATCTATAATGTACCATCGCAACTTGCAGAAATAAACATGCATTTTACCATTTAATAAGCCATCGCATAGCATATCAAGTATAAGCTTCTAACAAGGGCATGTTAGTACTAGCATCACAATTCATTGCTACATCCTGATTACGCTCATGAGAATCTAGACATGGATCTGGCTATGCATTTGGCTCTACTAGCTCAAAAACCATTGTGGCTGGATATGGATCATTAACTAAACTGGGTAACCTATTTGTGCTCATTCCTATTCTTGTGCAGTCGATAACTACTCCAATAATTTTCCATGTTATTGCTTATTCTTTTTTGCACTAAACTACTTTTTTCTAGCGCAGAGGTTAAATTTCATCCTGCCACCGAGATGGAATCAAGGTTTATCATTGTAAAATCTAAGAAGTTGGCTAACCCATCCTAGGGTTTATCATTGTAAAATCCCAGAAGTCGGCTAATCTGGTTTTCTTTGAGAAAGAGATTATGCTGAGATGCACAAATGAAGGTGACAATAAAAAACAAAAGGTAAGGATTTTCCCTATTACAAAATATGGATCTTTCCTATTACAAAAGAAACACCCTGTGCTATCAAACAAGCAGGTTCTTCAATTTGGAAGCAACAAAAAAAATATTACCAGTGATTGTTGAAGTCATCCAAGTTCGGATAATGCATTCCATAATTGCATAAAACCTATAGTTCCTAAAAATTTACCAAACTTAGCACATAATTTTGTGTTCCTCGATTTCCTTATGAGCAGTGGCATTTTAGAGTAGACAAAGAGCTTTGGTCAGCCTATTATTGACAGAATTTTGATCACAAAGAGAAATTCCATTGAAAAACAATTTATGTTGGCTTTTCTCATGAGTGACCACACTTTAGACCAAGTAAAGAATTTATATGTTTCTCATATGAAGAATATTTTTACTTGTGGTAGTCTTCATAATATTTTGGCCGAATTAGAATCTGTGAAACCAGACCTCTCACCAGAGTTGCAAGAATTATATATGCAAGGGAAAAGACATTTTTCTAACTTTAAACCTGATGAGATCTTAAGCAGTGCATTTTTTTCCATTAACACATGGAAAGACCTTTGTTCTTCTATCTACAGAGATGGGAAAGAAGAATTCATAAAAAATGTCTTATCAATGATTAGGAAGGATATGTTACCCCTACTTAAGAAAAATATTGAATCCGAAAAAGAATCAACAGAAGGGATTAGGGAGCAGCAGTTCAAAAATGAAAAGGAAAATTTTCTTACTCAAACAAAGGAAAACCTGTCCCAAAGAGGAGTGCTTAGAAGACATGGGTATATTGAAAGATGCTCTATTCGATGGTCATATATGGGGTTAGGATGGTCAGAGGGAATATTGTAAATTTCAAGTGAAGAAGAAGAACAACCAAGTATACAATGGATTATTGTAGAGATGGGACCAATAGGAAAATACTTAGATGAGTTAAATTCAAATTCCATGCATTCCTTTACCCCATCTTGCCCAAACCCATTTGAAATAGTGTGATGTGATCCTGATATAGAAGATATAAAAAAAGGTGGCATTTCGGAGATCGAGTGAGTTGCTACTTTTTATCCATGACAAAGAACATAATATCCCGAACTTGTACATGTCCCCAAAGCTAGGACCATTTCTATGTGGGAGAATTCTTATTCTCACTTTTAAACAGGGTTTTTATTTGGTAGCTTTGGATGAATGCACCCTATTCCTCCCTTTATATGATGCTCAAGTATCCAAGGTTTTAATATATAGTTTTGATTAATCATTCCAGATTATAGATTGGACAGGTGTAGAAATTATGCTGGAATTGTTTTATAGGAGTACAAGTATAATATGGATGCAGTGTATTCCTAGGAAAGCAGAATTGCTTCTAGTTGATGACACAAACAGAGTTAGGGTGGTAGAGCTTCATCATTAGTCTTTGATGAAACCTAAGAATATTACTCTCTCTTCAAGTATTTTAAATTCTTGCATTCCAGGGGATGGTTCCTTTCTCTTTGTCTTTAATACATCTACAATGTGTCCACCTCACAAAGAGGAATACATTTCATCTTCTTCTCAAGAAACTTCCCAAGAAAGAAAAAAAGCATAAGAGTTTGAGCTCAAATTTTACATGTTAGGCGATGCCATGTCCTTTTTGAAGAATATATCGTTGGGTATAAATGCTGAAGATGTTAATGATTTCCAAGTGAAGCTTGTATGTTATGGTTGTTAAATTCACCTTGTATAATCCAATATTGTTCCTGGATTTCTTTCTTCAAATATATTAAATCTAGTTTTATAAACTCAATTTTTGGAGTTCCAAGAATTATCAAAACACAAGTCAAATTCATAAGGAGATTGTAAGTATTCCATGGACCAGGACTCTCACAAGACTTGTGCTACATTAGACTACATTTATCACATTTTTGATAAGTATGTTGTTAGTTCTGCACTCTGTAGAGGAAGTATCAGGGATCTTACCTTCCATGTTTTGTTAAAGTCAAAAGATACTCTTGGATATAAGATGATGGGAAAAGAAAATCTGAAGAATACTTGAATCTTCTTATTGAATGGTTAGATACAGAAAAAAGGAAAGGATTTTTCAAATCTTAGGATTCATTTTCAAGTTCTCATGTCTAAAATCTGGGACTCAAATGGTGTAGATGTGTTGTTCCCTTTCTATAAAAAACGCATGATGGGAAACTAGATATGTCAACTTATTTGTCTTGTACCCATCCAAATAACTCGAGTTAAAAACAATGGACTACAGCCCTTGATTGATGGGATTCAGATACCTTGACTCCACACTTATGCAGATAGCTTATCACTAGAAAACTTGCTGCACTTCGGCTTATATGATGTTGTCTTGAGTTGGTGGGATGGTAAAATCAATGGGAAGTCATACTTACTAAACCATTTGTCTAGATCCCTTCTTGATGTAGCAGGGGGTAGATGCATTGATGGAGTGTGGATGATAGTGCGGATGGATGACAGTGCGGGTAGATGTATTGATGGACTTTGAGGGATTGGGGAGTTTTGAGAGAACAAAGCAACAAGATATGTTAATTTCAGTCCTAAATGTTGCCTTAAGTAATTTAACAATTTTCAACAAGAAGGTTTGTTTTGTGAATGGTCTTATTTGTTTGGTTTTCTCATACTTTATTTTCCTCAGCTCTTTCCTTTAAATTGTCATAACTACTCAAAGATTAGTTACCAATTGTGGTATTTTGTTTCTTAATCGGTATTTTAATCTTGACAAGGAGACTGAAGCTATCTTCCAGTGTTTCCAAAGTGGGGTGAACTTGGTGAAGAACGATGAAAAGTTATTCAAGGCACTATTTTACGTTGCTACCAAGGATGTGGATGTCTCTGATGTAGAGGAATTAAAATATGAATTCTTTGTTAAAATTCTACAAATTTGTAAAATATCTCATGAAAACTTTCTAACAAAGATGTATGGAGGAATGGTTGAAGTTGGTGCAATGCCTCCTTTTACTTGACGAGAAGATCATCAAGAAAGTCTATATGAGATTGCTTTTACTGTAGAAGACAATCTGGGACATAGTTATGATAGTGGTCGTGGATTCTTGAGGATTTTGAAGCTTGTTATTTCCTAGATAGCAGCGAAGGATTGGACTCCTATAGATTTGAAACATGTTGCTATGAAGGTTGATATCCTTCGTGGGAACTTGGTTTCTACTGTGAAGGAAGGATGCCTTTATTTTCTAGGTACCAAAAAGGTTCTTATGAATTTTTATACTCAGGAAGTGGTAGGTGATTCTCCAATAGAACTTGGGGATCTCTTCATTGATTAGTAGAACACTGGCCTGGAGGTTGCATCTCTAGATGATACAACATCAAATGATAAAATTTTGTGTCATCTCAAGTCTAGACTAGAAAGTGTCTTGGAAAGAAGAGGTAAAGATGGTGATCTATGGTACTCTAAATTTCAAGACTTCTTAGGGGCATTGACCGAGAGAAGACATGATCGAGTTCAAAATTGGCTTTGCATCAACACTGTAGAATTTTCTAGCAGCAATGATGTACAAAAGTTACAACTAGAGGTAGTTTTAGCCCTAGAATAATTGAAGCAGGGGCTTTCAGTATGTGGTTGTAATTGTTCTGTATGTTTTTGGTGATGTGTTTTAGAGAAGGGCCATTTCTCTGATCACTCTTGTATGAGTAACCATGTTTGTTGTGAGAAGTGCACATATTGTTCTCTTGAATTAGATCAAGAAAATGAAGTGGAGGAATGTCAGAATTTGGTACGCCACGATGGGAGTCACGATTACAAAAATAAAAATCATACATGTATGGAGATAGGTTCTTTCTTTGACAGATCATCCAATTGCAGCAAATCTTGTTTCTTGAAGGTTGGATATGAAGGTCTTCATAAGTGCAATTCACCACAACACATGTGCAAGATAAATTGTTCTCTTCCAAGCTATAAAAATCCTTGTGCAATACAAATTGATATTGGGGATCATTAAAACATGCTTGTCATGAAAGGTATTGTCCTGAAAAATGCATCATGAAGGGCTGTCCCAGAAGTTTCGGTTATAAATATCACTTCCATGAATTGACAAGTGATGAACATATCTATGGTAATGAGCATGCCTTGGGACATTTGAATTTACAAGAAAAAATTATGTGAATGGCTTCACCATGATAATGAATATACATAAGTCAGATTTATGTGAATGCTAGATATTTCTTGTAAACTGGTGTGGATCGTTTTTTCATTATAACAATCATCTTATCTATTATTAATGAATGTTGTAGTCTTCTATTTGTTTTAGAAGTTGGTGTAATTCATTTCTTTATATCATGTGCAGGTTAGTATTGTAAATAGAATTATGCAAAATCTTGTGAGTTTAATTCAAGGCCCTACCTGGATAGGAAAGACTGTCACCTTAGCAGCTATTGTATACCATTTAGCCAAGCAGGTTCAAGGACAGGGAACAAGTAACATCTTTGATGGATTAATGTTAACCAATGCTAACTGAATTGTCATTATGTTTTCATATTCAAGGGTTGTACTTCATTACAGAGGCCTTACCCATATTTGGTCTAATTATGCTTCCATTAGTAACTATACTAGGTGCCTTCTCTTTTATGGAAGATATAAACTCGACCATTCTAGATTTCTATAATTACTTGCCATGATATTGAGCTCTGACCTTTGACCTATTTTTTTCATCAGTTGACATTAATACAATTTCACTTCATTTATGTGATTCAGGTCTTGGTATGTGCTCCAAGTAATGTTTCTCTTGATCAACTTGCAGAGAAAATTAGTGCCACGGGTTTGAAGGTGTCCTTGCTATCTTATAGCTAATTATATAAGTGCCTTCTTTAAAATGTTTTAAAATACATGTTTTCAATCTCTCGTGCAAGGATTTCTACTTTTTAAAGTCTGATGATAAGAAATGTGCATAAGATATTTTTTTGGCTATATTCTAAATGCTAGATTAATAAAACATGAAATTTTCATTTCTTTGACATTACAGGTTGTCAGACTATGTGAAAAATCAAGGGATGCAGTGAGTTTTCTAGTTGAGCATTTAGCACTGCATTATCAGGTTGTTTTCTCAGAGTCTTACCATCATATTTTCTGGCTAATTTTTCGTGTTCTGTTTTTTACCTAATTCCAAGGCATTTACATGTGTTTCTCTATAAAACAATTACAGGTTAGGCACCTTGACACTTCAGAAAAAAGTGAATTGTACAAATTTCAGCTGTTGAAAGATGAACAAAGTATGGAAAGTCCAATCCATTCATAAGTTATGTATTATTTGTATATTAGGAATATAATATTTACCCTCTAAATATTTGCTATCCAATTGTTGATATTATTTAAGCAAGTGGATGTGTATATGATTCTTTTGTCAAATTGGAACCAATTTCTTGTTTGGTGTTGAAAGCACTCCTAGGGTTGGTTGTTGTATATGCTTTGAATAAATTCAGGTGGATGTATTTTCTTGTTAGGTGTGTCATATCTTTTAAAGTATGCGAACGAAGATGTAGATAACAGAGGAACCTTTTGTAATATCTGATTTGGCCAAGAAAATTACTCTGCTTGAGAAAGTTTAAGCTAAATGAAATGTTCTATGTATTGTTTTGGTAATGAATTCTATTAATTACTACAAATGATACATTTTTTAACATCTCATGTAAGTGATATTTCAAGTGTGGATGAAACTAAATACAAAGCACTCAAGAGGGAGACAAAAAAAGAAATAACTCATAGTGTTGATGTCATCTGCTATACTTGTGTTGGTGTGGGTGATCCCAGGCTATCTAATTTTAGGTTTCGTCAGGTAGTACTAAAGTTTTGAGTTGCAAGTGGGATTACTACATATTAGTATGAGTTCTTTTAGTTGTTTGATCACCTAAATGTTGGGTTACTATTCAGGTCCTCATTGATGAATCAACTCAGGCTACTGAGCCAGAGTGCCTGATTCGTTTAGTTCTTGGATAAAAGCAGGTAATAATCTAATCTAGCCTCGTAGAGTTGATGTTGAAGATATTATGTAATGAAAAAATTATTTCCATTGTATCTTCTTTTGCAGAACTTATTATTGTATAATATAAAATATAATATAGGATTGACATCCAATTTGGTCTTTTTCTTGTTAAATTTAGGTGGTGCTAGTTGGGGATCATTGCCAATTGGGTCTTGTGATTATGGGAAAGAAAGAAGCTCCTACTTGTCTTCCACAATCTTTGTTTGAGAGACTTGTACTATTGAGTGTCAAGCCTTTTAGATTACAGGTGAGATTGTTATTTGTATTTTTGTTTGTTTGAAATAATCACACATTCTTTTCTTTTATGAAAATTTAGGAAGTAGTCAAGTGTACTTGAAATTTGCTAGATTGTGTTTGCTAATAAGCATTTTGAAGCAAATATTTGTCTAACCTTAAAGTGACATGGTAAATATACTGATGTGATGTCTGTTCTCAAATATTACCTTCTTCGTGGTGATATTTTTCTTGTCCTTATTACTTTGCCTGTGGTACACTTCTAGAGTGCCCTTGGTTCTGATAATTATTTGTATCAGTCTAGTTGTGGATATATCTAAGGAAGTTTGGCAATAGATAAAGTTACAAACATGATTGAATGTTTCACACTCATTTTCAAATAAAATGTGTCAACTATAATGTTGGGTATGCTTTTATTATTTCATTCAACTCTTTTTAAAATATGTGTTGAATTTCTTTTGCTTGCTTATTTTGGTAGCCTTCAGACTTCTATAAAAATATGTTTCATTTTCTAGAATTTGCTGATATGGTAGCTTGTGATTTGCAGCACTCAGTCTGAAATATTTTTCTTTCATGTATTTTTATATTTTCAGTGATAGATTGTTTTATGAATGGCAAGGTTTTCTTACCTTATTTGAATTTTACTTTGCTTCATTTCATATAATGATATTTTTCTCATATATTCAGGAACACCAAAAGATATTCTGTAAGTTGGTTGAATTAATTGGTATCAAATACATCACAGAGGTATTCCATTCTCTCTGGTAACATGAATGGATATGCCAGATAGAGAAAATTGTACATAGCTCTCAGGAATTAGTTGATCATAAATGCTAGTTACTGGTAAGTTGTAATAGTAATAATTATGTAGTTTGTAGATTGCTATATATCATAAATTTGTTTGAATATCATCATTGTCAGGCAATAAAAACTTATTAAAGGGTGCTATCTCAATGGTAGAGCTCCTTCCTAATTATAGGCAGGAGTTTGGTGGTTTGATTTCTCTGTGCCCTATCATAAATTTGTGAATTTAAAAATGACTAAATTCGTATATATATGACTATTAGTAGCTAATTTCTCATATCTTAGTTGTATTTAGCTTAGTCATTAATATGTTATCATCTAGTAGTTTATTTAGTTGTATATTTGGTCATTAATTGTTGCAATTAGTGACTAAATCAATGACTAAATCAATGGATAAATCCATGACTAAATCAATGACTAAATCATTGACTAAATCATTGACTATCAATGACTAAATCAATGACTAACTCATTGAATGTCAATGAATAAATCAATGACTAACTCATTCAATATCAATGACTAAATCAATGACTAATAAGTCAAGCTATTAATGACTAAGTGAAATACGACTAGCTATAAGATAGTGGAAATTAGCTACTATTAGTTGTTGACTCAAAAATAATCATTTATAGCCTGATTTTAGTCATTAATTTCTCATTTTGTAATAGTGGATTAATACTTTCATCATATTCATTTGTGATTGACCATTGTTAAAATAACCATAACCTGCAACACACATGATCTCTTTGTGAGATGCTAAATCCCTATCACTTTTGGACATAAGTCCTGGGATGATGCAATCCTCATCAACCTACTCCCCCTTAACGAGGAGGGTCCATATAATCAACTAGCTAGATAATTTGCAAATGAATGCAAGACCATATTGTTTGCAAATGAATGTAAATCTCATCTACAAATGAATGTAGGACCACGTTGTCGACAAATAAATGTAGATCTCATTCACAAATGAATACAGGACCACATCCTATGCAACTGAATGTAGGACCATATCCTATGCAAGTGAATGCAAATCTCATCCTCAAACAAATGCAAGACCACATCATCTACAAATGAATGTAGATATCATCTACAAATGAATGCATGACCACATCGTGTGCAACTAAATGTAGATATCACCCATAAATGAATGCAAGACCAAATCGTCTACAAATGAATGTAGATCTCATTCGTAAATGAATGAAGGAACAAATCATTTGCAAATGAATGCATATATCATCTACAAATGAATGCATGACCACATTTCTTGCAACTGAACACGTATCTCATTTGAAAATGAATGCAGTACTACATCATCCACAAATGAATGAAGGACTCATTGTAGACCATCCTTATCGTGTTAGCACTAGGACCCCACTCAAGAGAGTGTTCTTGTCTACGACACCATCCTATAAGTGAATGTAGAATCACTCTTTAGAAAATAGTATTATCTATAGGACCACTCTCAAGAGAATAGTGATCTTATTCATAAGACCATTGTCAAGAGAGGATACTCTCATCCACAAGTAAATGTCAGACCTCATCGGCATCTCCAGACGCACTTGGCCTTTTATGTACTCAAGCATCATTTCCATCATATTCACAGTGATAGTCTCATCATAACTCCCCATATGCATGGAAGGTCCATACAATAAACCTACTTCTCTTTTTCGAGTAGGGTTTGTATCATCAACCTGCTCCCCCTTTCTGAGGAGGGTCCATATTATCATTGTTACTCCTTGCGAGGAAAGCCTATAACATCATCACCATTATCCCTCCCTAGGAGGAAATATTTATGTTATCATCACCATTGTTACTCCTTGCGAAGAAAGATCTATATCATCATCATAATTGTTCCTCCTTGCAAGGAAATATCTATATCATCATCATCAACAAGGTTTCTCTCTATGAGGAAATCTTTTCGGACTACACCAAGATTTCCACGAAAGTATTCAAACTTTACTTGAGAGAGAGTTTTTCTCAATACATGAGAAACTTTCTCATTGGTACTCACATATTGTAATTTTATAGCTCCATTATGTACCATATCCCTTATGTAAGAATAGCATATTTCTATGTGCTTTGATTTATCATGGAACACAGCATTCTCTGTCATCTTTATGTAACTCTGGTTGTCACATGGAATCACTATGGTGTCCAAATCCAATTCAAGTAGACTTGACATCAATTTGCGAAGCCATAATGCTTCACAACTAGTATAACAGGCTGCTAGGTACTCTGCTTTAGCGGTGTCAAGAGAAACACTAGACTATTTCTTGCTAAACCATGAGATCATGGTGGATCCTACACAATAACATCCACCTGAGGTGCTCTTTCTGTATGTGGCACTTCCTACCCAATTTGAACCTGTATATCCATATAGTCTGTAGTCATTTTCTCTATCATCAGGGATGATTTAAGAACCACCCCATTTTTTATATGTATAAAAAATGGGCGAATCTCTTTGATATATAGGAAATTTTGAAGGTGATTTTATCAATAAGATAATATGTACATAAAAAAAATTTGGTGAATATTTCATTTTATTATATAATTTTGTAAAATCTTGGTGAATCTTTCACCTATTTATAAGATATTGTAAAATCTTGGCGAATATTTAACTTCATTATAAAAAAATTGTAAAAACTCATGAATCTTTCACTGATTTATAAAATATTGTAAAAATATAGAAACAACAACATTTTTCAAATAACATGAATAACATCATCAACAACATGACATGTAGACTCACGAGTCACAACTTGAAGGTGTCAATGAAACACAACTGTACTGACTATATTCAGGGCAAGTGGGGACTCCACTTGTTATATCTCCTTTAATGGTCCAGTGGACATGTGGGGACTTGAATCTTGACAAACTGATAAACTAATAGAATCGTACATTATGCTCAATATTGGACTCTACTAGCCAATTGTGGTTGTGAAGGCTAATACATTTATGCATTGTAATTATGCCAATTGATTATTGCATTAGATGAATGTTGTTCTCTTGCAAATAGGTATTCTATGATCAATGCATATGAACCTAGTGCATAGACCAATTTTATCTTCGCTTAGCTATGTAGAGCTCATTTATTTTTTTGAATAATGATAAGTATTTACAAATAAAATATACAATCAACATAAAAGAATCGAAAAAGTGAAGACAATTAATTCATGGAACTAAAAGGTAATAAAAACATCTTTTCTCAAACCATGAATCAATGTAAATTGACTAAACCCAATTTGTATTCAAGCTACAACAAAGGGTTAAATGAAGCATCAAATGAGAAATAGAAGTATTCAAGGGATTAACACAATATTTAACCAAAATACACACAAACTTCAAAAATCGACAAAATGCTTCAAACAAAAGCAATAAACAAACCATAAAAAATTGTCAAGCTATTCGTGCTAAACACCAACATGGTTTCATGTACTTGAATGAGCCCATTATTTCTTAGTGAAAGTGCTGTCAAATTAGTTATTTATCCTTTAATGTTAGGACACCATCGATGTGAAGAGATAGCTCTTGTTCTTAGCTTTCTCAAATTCCAGCGCCATTTCCTCTCACATACAAGAAAGAGACAATGTAATAGATAAATACCAAACCAACAATCTTAAAATAAGTTGCATGAAGGTAATGTAGCTCAAATAATCAATGTTACAACAAAAAAGTACAGTGTAGAATCTATTTTTACCTAAAACACAACCTCAAATTCATATACAGTGATCACCACTGACCAACAAGGGTACATGGAACAACTATACCAAAATAAGGCTCAAGAAGTTTAATAGTATTCAACTTCAAAACATGGTTCTCTTGCAAGTAAAATTTAGTCATTCAAGTATTTCCTTGAGTAGTGTTCAAGTAATACTCCAGCTTGCCATTGACCTTCTTTTGTTAAAATTTCAATTCAGAACTTTTATGTAGATCCCATTATAAATGACTCTCCCCCTGAGGATCACCTCGTCATATTTCTCACGTAAAGACAAAGTTCAAAACAAAGACCTTCAATTCTATCTTTAGGCTGTCCAAAATGATATCTTCACTACAATTAATGCATCAGTTCTTCCATCTACTATTATATTGTTGTTCAATAAACTAAGACATGCCACAATACTATGGTTTATTCACATGTTTATGTTTCCAATTGATTTGAGTTTAAAAGGTGCACCGAACAAAATCCTTCAACTCTACCTACTTTTGAGAAGAACTAACAACTACCCTTAATTATCACACAGGTTATCCTAAAGAATGTTGTTTCACTGATCACGGAAGTATTCAAAGAGTCCTTCAATCTGCTACCAACAATCAAAACAATTCCAAATCATGCTAGAAAACTTAGCGAATAAGTTCATAATGTCTGCTTAATTTTTTTCAGTTATGCTATCAATGGTTTAGCTCCCCCTGAATTAGGGATTTCAAACATTCAATGAAGGAACATGAGATGGAATTTTCACATATAATTCTTCACTTCACTGTATTTGTTGGTTGATTCTTCAATTGCTCTACTCCCCTTGAGGTTGTTTCTTCTCTTTATCTATCATTCTATATGATTCTCTTGAGCTTGTCCTTAGTCCTCTAAGATGTGATTTCTGCTTTAGAATGTCATTAACTTGTTAAACTCTTTCTTCACACATCACCGATATTTGCTTTTGTTTGTTGGAAAGATATACTTATATAAATCGAACATGTATTTATCTCCTCTCTGCAGTTACAGAATTCATTCTCTTTGAATGTTCCTTCCATTTGGCATGAAATAGTTGCTGATGGTTGGTTCTTGTCCAGCATCCTCCAGCCAAAACTGTTTTCAGGCTGGATGTGGTTTTTCCACCTTTCAAGCAAGGGCTGGGTGTTTTCTTTTTTTCACTCATTGTTGTTGAACCTTGAGGTGTTATAGAATATGGTGTTGGTGACTTTTGAAGAGTTCCATAATTTAGTGGGAATCCCATCACTCCACCTTGATATCCATTCCTCAACATGAAGTCCTTGACATAAGGACTGTGAACAAAACAACTCACAGCAGGTCTCTTGGAAGAATGGCTATTTAATCTTTCTTTCGCATCTTCAACCTCCATATCTATTGAAATTCTCTTTCCATACACATTTCTTTGAGAAATCAGCATTGCAGAACCTTGAGGAGAACTTGCATTCCTATTGGGAGTGGTGAATTGGGCATACCTGCTAGTATCTATTTGACCTTGTTTCTTGGCAAGAAATACCTTGTCTCCCTAGTTACATTTATTATAAAGATTGAGATTGAAACCATTGTGCATATGAAATGGAAAAAGCATTCTATCCAATCTTGATTGAAATAGACAATGATGTGGTAAATTGTCAATGGGATTAATAGAAACTTTAACCCTTGATATGTCCCAAAGGAGAATGTTACATTTTTCAAACAAAATTGAATTCACCCAAAGATAACACTGCCCAATGGAATAAATGCAAACAGTAGGATAGAACTAAGAAAATCCAAAGCTTCCCAAGAAAATCTCCACGTAAATATCCGTTGTTCAAAAAACTACACAAGTACAAACTGGTTACATCCAAATGATTGCTCTATACCATGAGGATTAGCCATGATTATTTTGAAAACAATCCAAAAAGGGAAAGTATGTGTCCTTCATTTCATGCACTCCAAGAATAATATACAAAGCTTCCCAAGAAAATATTCTCATAATATCCATTGATCAAAACATTATACAAGTACAAACTGGTCACATCCAAGTGAATGCTCTACACCAGGAGCATTATCCATGCTTATTTTCACAACCATCTAAAAAAGAAAAGCACATGTCCTTCATTTCATGTACTCCAATGTATTAACAAAGCTAGTGCAAATGCCATTTTTTTACTTCCTGTGGAAAATTACTTAACATAACAAGAATAATCAATTAATATCCACCAAAATATCACTAGATCTACTTATGTAAACCTACATTGATTGATTTGATAAATCAACCTATTATCCATGAGATCTGATCAATACTGGGTAGTTCTCCCTGCGGTCCTTTCGTTCTAAAGGAAAGTGTAACACTGATAACATCATAGATCCTTTTCACTATTTACATGAAATTTGGTAATAAGAAGCATCAATATAGACACCACAAAAAAAAACAACATGTGAACAAAAGAATCCCACTAAGAAAGCATTCCCCAGATCTGCAGCCAAGATAATGGAGTATGATATCTCAAATTCTAAATCTTCCTTTCCAAGAAGGAAGATTTAATTCAAGAAGGATTTTTTAATGAAGTGAATGTTAAATCCTCTAGTTTTTTATACAATGCTTAGTTGATATTAAATGTTCTTTGAGGTCAAGCATAATCAGATACCATTCCCGATCATCTAAGAATATGAAACCACCATGGCCATGGAAACCTATAAAGAAACCATAAAGTAGTGTATCACAGGAAAGAACACTGACTTCTTTTAGTCCCAAATTGATCAAATATTGATGAATTTCTACATCGACAATGAAAATAAATCTTCCCAAGAACTATTTGATGTAATATTCCTACACTATGGTCCATGCTACTAAGCAATTCCATATTATCGTGCACCCAATACATGGCAAATGAGGGATGTGTTTCGATATTGTGGGACTTTGATCCATGCTACTAAGCAATATCATATCATTTTCCACTGCAAGCATGGAAAAGGTGAGATGGGTTTCGATATCATCAACCCCCTCATCTACTACAATGTCATCCTCATCTGAAGTATCCCCATCCTTGATCATTGTAGTCTGGAACTATCCAAGTCACATCATCTTCACCTTGTAGTAGTTATAAAAAATATACCATGAAAACATATGTAGGTATCGAAGAGAAAGCAAAGATGAATTCATGCAATTAACACAGGATAAATAAAAGAGAAATTGTACTCTAAAGCCATTCTTACAGGTTAAGAATAGCCTTGAAATAAATACAAAAATGTAGTAACTGCAATATACATTCATGCCAGTCAATGAACTCTTAAGTATATATAAATGAAAGAAGTAGAGATAAATTACTCTGCTCGTGCAACGCTGGTAATGAGATGTCTTCCTTGGACAAAGTGTAGGAGAAAGCATCATTCTATGCATCCAATTTGAATCATAAACATCTTACAAACATTTATCAACAAGGTTTCTCATTTTCCCATCCTACAAAATTGGCCTTTCCTAGTTTCAACACTCATACAAGGTTGAAAATGAGCCCATAAGGATAATAAATAAACATGAAGTTAAGATTCAACTATTAAAACCAAAACACACCGACATAATCAGAATTTCTTGACCCTTGGTATTTCTTGTATTGATTGACTTCATTCCAGTAATTTGCTCAAACAAATGTATACACATCTTTCTTGTCATTAAGACAATGAGATAGACAAAATATTTTGGAGCAAGATACCTATTAAAACTACACTCACAATTAGTGAACATAACCTTTACAAGTTGGATAGCCTTAATCTCAAAACGACTGGTTCAAATTAAGATGCTTAGATATCCAAATGTTACTAAAAATTCGTTGAAACTGATATATGAAGATGTTGGTGCCCACATTGCTAGCCCAAGGTATTATAATTAAATCCAAATTAATTATGCTGAAAATTTTCATTAGTGCAGAATTCCAAGTTTCAATTTTACAACTCTAAATCACTAAGATTTCTTGAAACACAGAACTCTCAAATGTAGTCTTGTTTCTTATTGTAGTAAAAAGATTTATACCTGTGGTTTAGACTATTCATAAAGAAAGATCTTGTGAAAGATTTCACATCTCCATGAATGGCAAATTGAGAAAAGCCATTATGCAAGTCATATAATGCTTTAGAAACTCCTATAACCACTTTCAATCACACTGTCCATGCAACTGACCTCTCATTGCATCCTAAAATAATATATAGTCAATAATTAGCGCTATAACTACATTTCAGAAAAGAAAATGAAATACCCAGCCAAACAATAATAACAATGATTCTTAAAATGTTCAACTACTTAATATTTTTGCATGCTTATGTGATATTTAAATGCAAAACTATTGAATACATACAATGAATATTCTATTCAAGGTTTCCTCTGGACACAAAATTATATATAGTCAATAATTAGTGCTATAACCAGAAAAGAAAATGAAAGACTCTGCCATACAATAATGACACCGATTCTTAAAATGTACATATACTTAATATTTCTGCATGCTTTCATGATTTTTAAATGCAAAACTATTGAATACATACAATGAATATTCTCTTCAAGGTTTCCTCTGGACACAAAATTATACGCCAGAAAGGATGTGGTTGTGCTTAAATAGAGTAAGAATATCCACGTCAGAAACAAGCTCTTGCTTTGTTTTGGGTGAATATTTAAAGATTTTTACTCACATCCATTTCCCATCAAGAAGAAATCCTCTGTTCAATTGAGTCCACCCTCTTTAAAAAGAGATTTTCCATTCAAAGAAGAAGCATAAAAATGAAAACTCCAGAAAGGAAACAACAAATGCAACCTGTTGAAAATCTAGAAGCGACAAATTGCAACTACTGATATGTAAAATAGTTGCAGCTTTTACTTCAACAAAGATACAGCAATGTCCTTGCCAAAAAAAATTATTCTTGATTCTTGACTAGAGTCATTCTATTGACTGAAAGGAAACCCAACCTCTTAAAATAATGTTTGAATTGTTTCTACCTCATTTGAAGACCAAGCCTCATGTTCACAGTTGAAAAACTACTATTTAATCTGTCTTTCAATCAAAATATCTCTATTTTTGTGTGCATTCCTATTTGGCAGCATTCTAAAGTAGGCTACATTTAATGTTCCCTTTCTTCCTTTCTTCCTGAGTAGAGGGGACCTACTTGGGATGAAAGGGAGGAATGCACAAATCGAGGAGGAATGTAGAAGTTTTGAGAGAATCTAATAAAATCAAGCAGGAAAAACCTAATCTTAAAGGAATCTATTCTAGCTATGGAAACAAATGTATTATAACCATGTGCCCCCATGTGCACATTTGGTGTATAATCCACATGATGATCTCATGTTTGTTTGACCCATTTTATTAGATCTGGCTCATTGTATCTTCTTGCATGGACTCAAGCAATGATGGCTATATCTGTATAGAGGATTACCTTTTCTCTATACAACCTTGGATCTATTACTTCCTTCATATTTTCCCACTAATATCTTAACACATTTAGGATTTCTCTTTCTATATTTTTTCTCCAACCTTTTTGCAGTCTGAACTGAGGGGATTCCAATCTATGAAATGGGAGAATGATCAGGTGAAGATATTGCAACATTTTTTTTCATTATGGTTAGGATGGGGTATACTGTGTAGTACTTTTTCTAGATATTTCCCCAAATAGTGTGATAGATAACCTTCGGGACTATATTGTCCATTCCAAGATAGAAGCATGAGGTCAAGACATTAATTGCAATGGTGGATGAGAAGACTAATAACAATTCTCCAAAGGGGTATAATAAAGCATGGGGAAGTGTATTTCAAATCATATATGGAGAGAATGAGGGTATGGACTCGATTGGCCTTGTATTAGAATAGGTTTCCTTGCATTGAATTTTTGAGTGAAGTGACTTACCTTGGGATGATTTCAATATCCTATCCTAGTTCAGTGCTATGGGGTAAACCCTATAATCCCATGTAATCTCGTCGACGTAGACTATGTGGCTAACAAATGGGGTTTGGAACTGAGCAACTGTTACCAAGGAACTAGCCAAATTCTCAACAACATTGGCGACTACCAGTTGAGATAACCCCTTGATTTATGTGTGTGTAAGTGCTATATACATACATAGATATATGTATGTATGTATGTATTCACATTTAATTCTCAAACTCAATGTTTTATTTTATCAAATATTTTTTTCATAGCAATTTTTTTTCAAATTCCACTGTCACAACTTCAAACACACACAAACAAGCTAACTTTGTTTCCAACCATCATGGAACCATAACTATTGTAACATATGAAGTCTATAAAGAACAAAGTATTAATACCAATGGTTGCTATGACCTACAACTATTGTACCATGTAAATTGTAGAGAAATAAATAATGAGTTGCTCGTTCCATGCTCTTTTGATCTTGCGGGGATGGAAAAGAGGTGTGCAAGACTAGAGTTGCCAATCAAAACAAACATTTTTATGTGAAATATGAGCTCAATCACAACTTTGGGAAACACTTTTATCGAAAATACACACCAAAAGCACATTATCATTTTTTACAAACAACAATTTTGGGACTGAGATATACTAATATCACAAGTATTTTACAAGTAGTGATATTTTATCAATTTTCAAATATGACACAACGAATAAAAAGTTAATATATAAAGGGATGCTCACAAGGATTAACCAAGAAATGAGATCCACGAATTTTTATTTATTTTTCTTTCTTTAATTTTGCGTTTATACATAATTCAATAGTCAAACAACAACATCAAGTTTAAATATATCTAGAGGATAAAAATCTGGGGGAAAACTATATTGGATCAAATGAGAACGTCTTTCAATGCTAGATATAAATTAATAACGACAACCAAAAAAACATAATATATATTTTCACATAGTTTCTCTACTCCAATAGATCTAGAACTAGTATATAATAAATGGTTGGAAGATGAAGTAAGAGAATCTTTTGCATGTTGCTCCATAACGTAACACGAAGAAAAAAATACCTAGAGAAATAATATCGATAACTCTGCATTGAATTTTTTGGCTTTACGAAAGCTTTAAATAAAAAACAAATTTAAGTAAATTTATATTTTTGTCAAAAGTTCAGAAAGAGTCGGAACATGAATTATCAAGATACAACTTACAACTTAAATTGGACTATGTATTGAATCTACCTCACATGGATCAAAAATTTGGTGTAGTTCAATACCTACTACATGAATCGATATCTAAAAACTAAAGCTCACAATAAATCTAGCACTACATCTCAACCAAACTCAAAATCCACAATAGAAAACCCAACCAAAATATAAGGATTTATAGTTAAAAATCCCTACTTATAATTTTAGTGAATTGTTGCCACTATCAGCCACGAGAAGCTTGAATAGCAAGCAATCTCAACTCTGGTAAAGTATTGTTGTTAAAATCTATGAAATACAAGATTAATAATTATTTTCATATCGAAGAGATCTTATCTGTAGCAAACTCTTGTGAAAGAGTGTTGACCAACCTATGCTTCAATTGATGACTCCATGATCAAGAGTCAAGACTTCCAACTCAACTACAATAAATTGTGTCGCAACTCCTGCAGGTGGTATAAAATTGAAACAAAAGGTAAGTAATTTACAAGAATGTGTAAAATTTACCAATAACTAGCATTCACTTAATTTAGAAACATGTATAAGTGCATGCAACATCCAATCTAGGTCAAACAACTCAAAAGAAAAGTTTCCTTGTTTTCTAAAACAAAAAATAAAGTATCCACTTTTGGCATTTCTCAAATGCTAAATTGTCTCACCTATATAGTAATATTCCTGCTTAAATCCATAGTTTACACATAAGTTGCCAGATTATTTTTGTGACCCTTCCACTACTACAGTTCCAAGTCGATAACCTCCTCAATCAGTTCCCCAGTCGAGATTGAGATCGTTCTCCAAGATAAGTCACCATGACCAGAGCTACCATATAGGTCACTCTATGCGCCTCCATATCCCCCACTCATTGAGGTATATGGGGTAATCCCCAATCCATGCCCACTATTTTGTGTTGCATAAGATCCACTTGAAGCATAATCAATTTCAGTGATTACACAGGCATTTTCATAAACAACATTGCTTCCATTTGATTGGCAATTGTCAACTTGAGCTGGACCCCAGCCTCTGGCTCCCATGTAGCTAGTTATTCCCGCACTTCTTGGGGATCCATATCCGACAAAACTACCCATGTTTCCATAAGCCATGGCTGCACCACCCCACATATTTGTACTTGGAATAACATTAGTACCGTACTCTCCTTTTCCTTCCTTTCCTACTCCATAGTCAAAAAGACCTACATAGATAATCTTAGTTAGGAACTCTAAGAAACTCTGATTAGTCAGGAACAACCTAATCTTAAAGGAGTCTATCCCCTCAAATACTGCTAATCAAGTGGTATCCTTTCTGAGAGATTTTTCTCTCCAACTTCAGGGGTAGAAGACATGATCAAGGCCTGTAGCAGAAAGAAATTCATAGGATTAAAATAATACAGTTATGGTAACAGCTCCATAATTTGCAGCCAACCAAAGTCATGCACACACCAAAAAGATTCTAACCAATTAGATCTCCCTGAGAGATACATAAAAATGGATAGGATAAATTCATCCTATTTTGATCAATTGTATAAACAAAATCTAGGCTAGGCATAACTAGGGAGGCCTATATTAGAACCATGAGACCATACAATCTATAAATTTACTTAGGGGGAATAGGGTGAACCACAAATAATCTGCAGAAGCATCAACAATCTTACAGGAATTTCTTCGCCCTAGAACTGAAGCTTGGGACAAGTTATATGCCCTTCTCAAGGAGGGAAATTCAAGATCACTAGAAGTAATTTTTGGGTTATTTTATTATCTTTGTCTCTCTCAAAGGTTCGCTAGGGTTTCTTTTCGAAGAAGAACACACTCTTGCGCTAGGGCTTAATCTTCATTATTGGTATTGTTCTTTTACACGAGAAATTTCTTCTAGGAAAAGTTTGTTGGGATTTCTCTCATTTGGGTTTCCCTAGATAAATATTTATGTCTCTTGAGCATGTTTATCTTTCAGGTATCCTTGCTTTTGTTTCTGCTGCAAATGAATAATCATTATGCAATGAAATTGTGAGATAAAATAAATGATTGAAGAATTATTGTCAAGGATTGAGAATTGAATTAAAATTCAACATCTTTCCCCTTAACATCTGAACACAATGTTTCAAATATATTCATTGGAAGTTAGGATTGATTCTTATGCACCTTAAATCCTAGCTATAAACCCTGTACCAAACAATAGGCATCCCTAGGGTGATAGGCTAGGAAATTTTTCCTCCTAAACATAGGGTTTCCTCCTATTACCCCCTATTTCCATAGGGTGTTCACCTTATGTTTTCAGAGGAATGCAAGGTTGATTCTTAGATCTTCTGGAAATGGAAAAGGGGCATATATCACTTCTGGAAATGATGGGTTAACTTCAAACCCTAGAAGCTAATTATGATATAGTTTTGGAAGCCATGACAGTGGAAAAAGTCATCAAAAAATATAAACATAGGTGAAAAGTGCAAATCTGGGTGGTTCCTATGGGTTGAATCGGTCTCATGGGAAGTTCTGGGTATGTCCCAGCCTCCTAACAGCCTTAAACAATGATCATGGGCATTGTTTCAGCCATCAAACATCATGTAAACAACCTAATTCTTAAATGCAGGTGCATCTTAGACACTTCTAGGTAGTCTTATGGAGGTTCTGGCCCCTGGGCACACATTTGACTGAATCAACAGTAAAAATACAGCATGTTAAACTCTGGGAACACAAGGGCTCTTTTTAAACCCTCACACAGTCATGAAACAATAATCTAAGTTGTTAGATATATGAGACAGCAGTGGAAAATCCTTGAACAACAACATTTTTGGAATTATTTCGACATCTTTGTGCATGGTTGTAGCTTCCAAAAGGTAGCAAGAAGTATACTTTGATATTTGGGCTTGAGTAACAACAACAAGCAGTCTTAAATCCCTAATTCTATGCATTTTCTAGGCATGAAAACATTGAAACGAGACCTGTAGTAGTTTTGGGAATCATTCATGAGGAAACACTCTTAATCTTGGGTTATGAGTTTAATTTCGCCATAAAAAATTCCCTAGTACTCAAATCTGGGCACCTTTCAGGCTGTTTTGAGCACAAATAGTGGTCAAAATTCATATTGCAGCCACTAAAAAGAAATGACCAGCAAGATGTAGCAAATTCTAGGTTGAGATTGAAAGTAGAAGTAGCATCAAAACCCAACTCTAACCATAAACGAGAGTAAAAATTAGTTAAAATTTATGTCTGGCTAGTTCTGAGCTTTATGTGGCAAGGAGCACCATAAATAAGCCAGAGTTCATCCCTTTGGAAGTTTCATGGAAATTTAGGGCCTTTCATGAAAGCAGTTAGTTGTATTGTTCTATCGTTATCATCTTTTGACTGCCCTTTGAGGAAGAACTCCTCTAATTTAATGAATGAAGAAGGGTTTCCTCATAATTTTGGTTGAAAAAGAAACCAAAGAGGAATTTTTTCCATTCTCTAAGAGTATTCTCAAACTCATTTGTATGGATTTTAAATGATTTAAGTGGTATGTCTAAGGAGCTTATAGTTAAACATCGGAGTATGTCCACCCTTGAAACTTATTTTCACTCATTCCATGCCTTGTTGGAGTATCATTCTATGTTGAACTAAGACATCACTAGGGGGAATAGGGTGAACCTCAAATAATTTGCAGAAGCAACAACAATCTTACAGGAATTTCTTCCCCCTAGAACTGGTGCTTGGGATAGGTTATATGTATCCAGAACTCACTAACAAGTGTCTCTAGACATCAAGTATATGGTGAGGATTGTATATAATCCGATTATACTATTATAATTATTGCAGAGAGAAAAGTGATGTGCTGATTGTGGGTGGGGGAAGATAAATCAAAGGAATTATGTAATCACTAATGAAAACAAGCCTAATTCAAGAAACAAGGTCATCGTTTAACAAGATATATTTTCAAAACGTAAGTCATCTTTTTGCGGTATTGGAGTAATGATTTCCTCCAAAAACATGGCTTACAAAAAAAATGCAAATGATGTCAAATTCCAAAAACCAAAACAGAAAAAAAAAAGGCATTTTGATTTAATTTTATCTATATCTACTAAAATATGCTTCCAGAACTTAGCCTATATTTAAAAAGAATATTTGAAAGTTTGACACTGCCCTTCATTGAAATGCAATCGTTTAGTTTGGATTTGAATTTGGACTAAAATTCAGAGTCTTCAAATGATAATAAAAATGGCTTTAAGGCATTCTATGATCCCTGCTAACTTGTTACACGTTCCTATATTCCAACCTACCCAATTTATTTTACATTTTAGGCATGCTTAATCTGCATGTGTACAAGGGCATGTTATGCTATCCAAATTGAACATTGAAATTTGTGATGTATCAACCTCTTGAATAGAAATCAATACACAAATAGATAAGATAAGAACAACTCAATTAGTCACCTACTTAGTTTCTTAGATTGTGAAAAAAATGAATAGTATGAAATGACAGATTGTGGAACACAAATGTTTAGTTGTTAGCATGCCCAAGCTCCAACAAGCTAGTCCATATTAGTAAGGAAGTAAGTATGTGGAGCCTCTCATGGGACGAGGATGTCAATGCACACGAACTCCTCACAGTTCTTGAGAGTTCCTCTGGTATTTCTAAAACAGATACTGAACTTCAGAGTTTGGAAGGCTAACAACTTTTCTAAACATTTAAGGTTTCCTTTTTTCAATCCTCCTTATTTTCTATACTATTGAAATTTGTTTAGACCTCCAAGTTATTGATTTGGAAGCATAAAAACACTTCTACCTTGCAGGGAACGTTTCTAGCTATAGCTTTGACAAATTGACAATGCAGTTCTTGTTCCCACCCTTTCTATTCTTTTGTCACTGAGCGTGCTTCTTTTGTTTCTACTAAAGTTTTCTTTACAATGAGAATCAATCATTTATTAGAGATAATCATCATTTACACATTTTATTTCAAAGGAAATTGTTGTGAAATGCCAATGTAACGTGACAAAGTAGACATATAAGTGACTGGTGGATCTTTCTTTTGGATTTATTTGGAAAATTAAAAAAAATACAATGCATCTTGCATCGGTAGTTGTTTCTTGCTTCTATTTCATCAAGTATTTAGGAGAAAGTTATTGTTGTATACACTGAGAATGTTTCCTTGTATATGAGTCAAATTTCACTCCAAATTTGTTTTTTCCAAGTTTATTCTTGAGGAAGAGTCATCACAAATTGTGTAGCTCAATATATGTAAGAATGTCTAAGATACCTTCCTAGCATGGTTGATGCACAATCCATGCTTGTGTAGCTTATGTGGAAAAAGGTGTGCATCAGGTATATGGAAATATGCCCCTTCACCTATTTGAACTTTGAAATCTTGTGATGAAATCGGAGAGCATGGTTTCCTATGTTTGATATGGCATTTCCAAATGCTCTTATGATCTACCATGTCAATTGATTGTGGCTGGAGGGATCTAGATGATAGCTAACAGGGCAAACAAATGTTTGACATCCAAATTGAAAAAACACAAATTTGTTCTTGTTGGCATGCCCAAGCTCCCTGTGTATTCTAACATGGCACAAAATGTGTTCTTGTTGCATTCCCAGGCTCCCTGTGTATGCCAACAAGGAAAAAAAATGCATGTGTGCTTGTTGGCATGCCTAGGCTTCCTGTGTAAGCCAACAAGGCCACAAACATACATGTTCCTTCCAGCATGCTTGTGTGTGCTCCTATTGGAATACACAGGGAGATTAGGTATTCCAACAAGAACACGTGCTTGGTCCACCCTATGTGTTCCCGTGTTGACATACATAGGGAGCTTGGGATTGAGTTTTTCTTCCCCTTTTGGAAGAGGGTATAGCTTGTTCCTATATTTTTTGAGATCTAAACTCAAAAGATGATCTTAATGGCCAACTTTTTGTTGTTTTTATGGTTTGACTATGGCAGCTTAAGGCTGTGAAAATGAGTTAGAACATATTCTTTAGGAACTTTGATGGAAGCAAAGACAAATGGTGGACACGGTTTGACCTTAATTTCCAATTAATCTATCAATTGATAATTGGTAACAAAGGAAACGCTCTAGAAAACCCTTGCAAATGTTATGATAGTTTTTGGGATAAGGTAGATCTGTCAAATGCACAACCACACTGAAAAATATCAAATCTACGACTTCCATAGGTCCATAGGTGAACTCCATCGACTACATGAAGAATTTCATGCTTCTATGGATATGGTTGTCTAGTATGAAGGGAGATATTGATCTGAGGCAATTAGAAAATTCTTCTCCTCACACATTTAGTGTGATTTTCATGCCATTCTTCAACTTCCCTTTAGTTTTGTGATATTCTTTTCTTTTATTGTGGCAATGGCATAAAAATTGTACCATGAATGTGATATCATGTGTATAAGGCATATATGAAGATATGGGTATGCATTGGAATTGCATAGTTTTTGTTGTTAGTATGAAGTCTATGTCTTATTGCAACAATTTGTGTGAGTGAAACAACAACTTTGTCATTATAATTACTAGTGAGTGAGCCCACACTGTCATGAATGAAAATGGTCTAAATAAAGCACATAAGTGTGGAGGATACAATCTATGGTTTCTAGCTAGGTTTATTTCTTTTGTTTTCCTAGCTATTTTTTGCAATAGGCCAATTATGGGCAAGGAAAAGATACATCTGCACACTTAATAAGGAATACATCAAATCAAACTCAACATCACAAAACCCATAGATGTTACAATATGGACACATGTATACTCAAGTTATAAACAAAAAAATTCTAGGTATGATCTCAGCAAAATAAAGGCTCAGAGATGTCTAAGAATAGCCATGGAAGAGATAAAATAAAAGCGTTTGTTGGTGATGCAGTGATGATTCTTTCACACGACCATTGATTGTTTTGATTAAGAAAACTGAGTTTGAAAGATTCCAATTCTATTAACCGCACATTGGAATGTTAATTTTATTTCTTCTGAAAATCCAAAAGAAACAAATATCTTTCTTCACGCATTTGATAGTTTTTTCAATTTAACCTAAAATTCCAAATAAACATTTTTTCTTCTAGGATTATCGTGTACCCATCAAAATGATATTGACATTTCTGTTGCAATTTAGTATTCATTTTAATCGATAAAAGATCATTTTTAAAATGCAGTAATTTTTTTTGCTAAATTTTTTTTTCTTTCTATCATTCAGTTATACAACATCACTCTATGTACTCTTCTAAATTTATATTTTAGTTCTCATCTCAATTTGAAGCAACCTTTAGGATGCAAAAACCAATTTATCTATCAAAGCCAGTGTTTTGAAGTTGGAGTTTAATGTAAGGTATGCGATAGGGGTTTGGAATGTAAAGGTAGCCATGGAAACATATTTTTATCATGTTTGGGAAGTATCTTTAAGTTATTGTTTTTATTGGCCAATCATATAGTTTTCATCCTTTCAAAATTTCATTGGTTGAATAAAATCAGGTGAAAATAATATCATTATAGGTGTTAAATCCAAACTGGATACAACCAGTGTTTTTTTTTTTCCAAATCCAAATTATCCATCTATATATTCAATTAATATAAATTTTCTAAAGTCAAACTAGAATACCTTAGTTCTGCAAACAATTGTTGGAACACCTTCCCATATTATTTGAGGGTGCTTCTTAGGAACTTGATGGTAGAATTCAACTAACATGCGGTATTTGTTCAAAGAGAAGCAGGTTCTATTACAACCCTAGGTGGATGATATATGTTAGTAATATAGGTGTCTAAACTAAAACGGGAAAATATTTGACAACTAACCTCCAAAGTAAAAAAATGGGTAAATTAGCCTAACAAATGAATAAAT
Source organism: Pseudotsuga menziesii (assembly GCA_001517045.1). Lineage (NCBI taxonomy): Eukaryota > Viridiplantae > Streptophyta > Pinopsida > Pinales > Pinaceae > Pseudotsuga > Pseudotsuga menziesii. Next base: position 51,020 of record LPNX010837620.1, read on the forward strand.
ATATAGTCTAGCATATATCCATCTTAACAAACGAAATGAAAGGTTTATACTATTTTTTTCAATCCTCTCATTGCTTTATAGATATGAGGTTAAGATGGATTTATGTTGGTATAATGGAAATTCTATTGATGAGAGATAATATACAATTTCAAGAAAGAGCCCTTAACTTTGCTTCAGCCTTAGTCATAATGGGAGCATGGGAAATCAATTGCAAGGGTTTTGTCACTAATTCATATGCACGGGTGTCCCTTGCGCTAGTTGGAGCCTCTTACTTGAAAATTTGGAACTTCAACAATGAAAGTAGACAACTCAAAAGTGGTTGTTGGTTCAAGTGATTGGACTATAACGCCTTATTGGTTTCCTTCCATGACAATATAACTACAACCATATTGTTATACCTTTGATTCATTTCATTGAGTATAGGTATATGTTTACTTTGTTGTTTGTGTCATCCATCCTTACAATCGCTTTGGCGTAAAGCAATTTAAGGAGGGAACACTATTGCAGCAATTCTAAATATGCATTGTAGTAACCCAGTTTTTTCCTAGAGAATAGAGTGCCCTATTTGGGGTGAATTTCTCGTTTTATAATGTATTTAGATTTAATTCACTCCAATTCCACTTCAATACACTCTAGCTCAATTAATTTGACCTTTAGTTCATGTTTTTGTTATTTTTGGAGACTACCTTCCTTGGAAGCAGCCTATTCTTGGAGATCTAGGAATACCACATGAGAAAGCTTCCTAACAACTTAATTTGGGGCTATCCATGCATTCTATATACTTAGCTAACAATTTAAAGTATATATGCTCCCAATACTCACATATATAATTGAAATTATATATTTTTGTGATGCTCGTACTAAATCCAACTAGGTCTTAGAGATGGATTTATAACATAACATGAGATTATGCAATAATGAGTGGTATAACTGAAGTCAGGGCTCTGCTTGGGATTCCGGTTACAAATACCTAGTTTATATGGGGCTTGGAATTAAGTGCATAGAAACCACCTATAATTTCTACTAAGATTAACATAGAGTAGCAGTATTTACACCTGACTATGTTCTAATGACTCAATATTAGCCTAACTCACCTCACCTTGCAGATCCATTACCTTAACTTATTGGGCATGTGGGGACTGGAAAAGCTATAGGCCCCCCTTATTATCCCCTAAGTTTATTTCTACTGGTATGCATGGAACGTACATATGTGTATATCATATTTGGATTATTCCCCTCTTTGTTGATGCCCCACCCATTTTATGTAGAGACAAAAGCTCTTGAAACACACCTATCCCTTTTGTCAAGTGGCTCCTTATAGAAGATTCTAGTCTTAGTGAACTTTCCATATATTACAAAGGCTCACAAAAAGACAGTCCAAGCTCACCATAAGATTCATTGGAAATTCAAGAAGCCCACCACAAGATTCTTTGCAAACTCAAGATATATGGTAATGCACAGTAAACAAGAAAAAAAACTTAAAATGAATATGCCCATCTTCAACACATTTAAGATGCTCTAAATCATAAAAATGGACTTGAAAATTGCATGTATAAAGTTTCAGTGTCTTTGCTGATAACAATGGTAATATACTAATAAAGGTCGCATGAAGCACTCAGGCATTTATTTTCTTCTAGTAAACCAGAAACTATCCCTCAACATTCTGAATAGACAGCAATTCCTACAACTGAAATAATTCATATTTTTGTCTTCTTGGAAAAAAGAAATGTTACAAAGCATGGCCAGTGAAAATAATCTAAGCAAAATGACCATGAAAAGAATGGGAATCAATGGATATCTCACTCTTATAATAGTTGATTGATTGCGTTTTCCAAATGAATACTGGACATCTTCTGAGATTACCAAGTTATAGGGTACAAAAATAATTTTAACAAAAACTTCTTCAAAAAAAACAAAATGAAACTATTTATCCTCCACCCACAAGAAATCAGCCATCATGCTCTGAAATCAGTATCACTAAATGTTAGTTTGAGGGTGCTTCAGTTCTCTCTTACAAATAGTATGGATCCATTGCTGGAACATAAATGATCAAATCAGACACAGATAAGTTGTATGGGGCCCTATCATGTATACATTTGACTTCAAATAGTGGTATGGGCATAACCATAAACCAAGTCAAGGAATATATCACTATTTATTTCATACCAAGCAAAACATAATAACCATTGGCCTTGTTTCTATTTCAAGCGTGCATATGTAACAATTATATCGTGCATGTTAAATAAAAAAAACTTGTGCATATATGTACATATATAATAATTACCATGTTAACAAAACATGTGCATTTTCACAAGGGTTTCATTTGTTCACAAGAATAAGCAATATGGTTATAGACCAATATCTACTATGAAGGCATACAATATTTGCAGTTTTGCAACTACAATGAGCAAGCATACCACATTGAAACCCAACCCCATCATGGTCCCAAAATCTACCATCAAGAGAATAATCCTACCAGAATTGTGCACAAAATCTATATATAGATTATCTGATGCAAACATCAATGTTATTAATTCTTGCATAGAAAATCATTCAACCATAGACATCAATCCCACACATATCAAAATCAATTTGTTTATATTGTTTCCAACAAAGGTTGGGATTGAGTGTTAGGCTTCAAGGATTGGAGGAGGAAGTAAAATTGAAAACAAAAAAAAGGCTCATTATTAAAGAATATGGATCATCTCAAATTGAAAAAAATTATCTAGATATAATAGGATGGAAAGCATGCAATTTCTAAGAATATACTTCCTGGTGGATTCAAAGTGTTATCAATAATACACAATTTAGGATTTGATTGTTGTCTTAACAGATTCAAATCTTAACTAGTCGAAGGCATTTATGATTTTAAGTCATACCATAATCTCAAAACCTGTTGATATGGAAAAAACATACAACAATACTGCTCTTTCCTTTCAGCAAAGTACTCCAGTTGTTATTATTGTGTTGGGACAACAAATTTAGAAGACACTATAAAATTTGAATAGAGTCAGGTATCAAAATCAAGATAGTCACTAAACCTATGAAGTTTGAAATAGATCGGGCATCAAACACAAGTTATAGCAACGCGATTTGGCCATATTGGTCACAATGATAAAATCTATAATTTTAAATATAGTAGCAAGTTTGAAATTTTAAATAAACAGTATGAAGTGAAGTACAATAGTTGTAGAGTGATATATAAGCTATAAACTATTCACTAACATTTGGGCACGAATGGAAATCATAAAAATATGACAAGGATTATAACTTCCAATGTCATCAAACTTAAAGAACCTATGCACTCAATGTTTAAAGTATATTTCCAAACAACATCTGTTATTGAATTAAGGATAAAACCTTACTTTCATAGAAGAATTAAGGAGGGTCCAATAAAATTACAAAAAGTATGATCAAACTTAGTGACCCATGATGATTATCTCAAGGATGGCACTAGGGAAAGAAGCTCAAATAGAAACTAGATAAATTCTTCACATAATGGTGGTGTGCCTTTATCCAACCATGTACTGCCTATTTATCTAAGTGAGATGTGGTTCCAAGTATTTATGGAGTGAGATCAAGGCTGCACAAGTGTACAACCCTCGTGATCACTAGTTGAGGCCCACGCATTATGCACATATTTCGTAAGGAACTAATCCTAGAAATCACCCTTTCTCAAAATCTGAAACAAATGATTTCTCTGATAACTAAAACCCTACTTACAAGATGCACACAAGATTTCACTATAGTAGAAATGGTGTGAGATTTTAGAGTTCAGACCTACCCAAATCTCAGCGATATCCATTTAAAAAAAATGCTTCTCATATCAAATTACAGTTAAAACTAAGTTATTGATAGAAAAATATTGAAATCAACAACTGTAATCAAACATCCATACCTTTGGTCCTACACTTTGGAATCTTTGATTGCAAGAAAAATTAAAATCTCAAGCATCATAAGCTGCAACTACCGAAATTATAGAACAACCTTTGAAATTGAAATTTGAAACCATATTTTTAAAGAACTCCTGAACACAAGATGTAAAACCTGTTAGCCTTTGAATGTCGATTATGTAATTATATATAGGGATAAAATAATTAGTTTTACTATATTCCCCGATTCCATGATATGTGGATGAATCTATGCTAAAAACTTCTCCAAATAGATAATCCAGGGGGCAATGACAATTGTATCGTGTATTTACAAGAAACATTGTGGGCGATTGAGGCGCTCAAAGAAAATTTAATAGATTTACATGGGAAAATGATGGATTTCATAGAATCTTTCTGTGGGAGAAATCCATTTTCCAGCGCTCTCCCTCCTGGAAAATCGAGGGCGATTTCCATGTTAACTATGTATAGTTAAATAAAAACAGGATGAATTTTTTATTTATTTATTTATTTGCATATAAAAATTCACCCATAAAAATTTGAAAATCCCTTTAAATTCACCTTTGGGCTAATATTTTCCCCAAAAATCATCCATGTCTATCACAGTATAGTCCAAATTCTATCGTACCTTTTAGGTACCTCATCACATTGATTGCAGCACTCGATCACTCAATACTTTGCATCAACACTTTAATATTCATTATCTTGCAGCACCTAATTACTTGATCCGTTGGAGCAATACTTTGATCTTCATCTTCTTGCAGCACTCAATCGATTTATTCTTTGCACCACTTGATCACATGATCCTTTGCAACACTCAATCACTTGGTCCTTTGCAGCACTCGATCATTCGATCCTTTGATTAATACTTTCATCATTTGCATATATGCTTGAATATTGTCAAAAGCATCATAACCTACAACAAACATGGTTTCTTTATTGGATTATCAATCATTATCACATTTGGACATAAGTCTGAGGATGATGCAATCCTCATCAACCTACTCCCCCTTAACTAGGAGGGTCCATATCATCGATTAGCTAGATCGTCCGCAAATGAATGCAGGACCATTTTGTCTACAAATGAATGTAGATATAGTCAGCAAATGAATGCATGACCAGATTGTCTAAGCATAAATAGTAAATAAATAATAACAATACTATGAGTGAATACCATAGATCAGCAAATACCATGGGTCACCTAACTGACTAACTAACTAGCAAACTAATTGTTGATATTACAATATTCAACACACCCCCTTAGTCTCAACTATTAGTACATCTTTAGAACTGTCTATTCCTAAGTGCTCTCTCTGATATACAAATCTAGATGTTCCCAATGGTTTGGTGAGCATACCATCCAACTGATCCTTAGATCCAAAAAAAAGGAAGGGAATTTGTGTATCATTGACTAACTCATGAAACAAGTGATAGCGATTGTCAATAGGTTTACTTTTCCTATGAAATACAATATGTTTAGAAAAATGTATTGCAGAGCAATTATCACACAAAATATAAGTGGGATCCTTTTGAGTGTGTCCCATATCCTTTAAAAGTATTCTTAGCCAAACTACATGGAAAGCTGTTGTGGTGGCTTCTACATATTCTGCTTCCATAGAAGACATGCTAACAATGGGTTGTTTCTTAGATTCCCAAGAGATCATATTTGTAACCAAATGGAAAAGCATAACCAAATGTGATTTTCCTATCATCAATACTACCTGCAAAATCATTGTCAGTGTACCCTATGAGAGTACTGTATGGTGTATGAGTGTACGAGAGGCCATATCCAAGTGTTTGTGCAACATATCTCAGAATTATTTTTCCAACTTTCCAGTGAGAGTTTTTGGGAGTCCCCATAAATACGAAAATAGGACTAACAACATACATCAAATTAGGTCAAGTTGCATTCAAGTACATTAAAAATCCTACCATTCTTTTATAGAGTGTAGCATTTACTGTTGGTCCATCATCATTCTTGGTTAAATTGGTACCATGAGAAATGGGGGTTTCTATTGGTTTACATTTACCCATTTTGAATATCTGCAAAATATCAGTAGCATACTTATTCTAGCAAATAAAAATAGCTTCATGAGTATGAGTAATTTCCATACCAAGGAAGTACTTCATCAGTCATAGATAAGCCATTTCAAATTCATTTTTCATGACTGTCCTAAAATATTCAACCATCAAATTACTAGTGTAAATCATGTCATCAACATAAAGACATACAAGGAATATTTTACCTTGCTCTATTTTGACATACAGAGTGGGCTCATTGTTTCTTTTGTTGAAACAATTGTTGATGAGGTACGAGTCAATCCTACTATATCGAGCTCTTGGATCTTGTTTTAGATCATACAAAGCCTTTTTTAACTTAAATACTTTGTCTTCACGACCTTTGATAGTATAACCATGTGGTTGGTGTACATAAACTTCTTCTTCAATAATACCATTAAGAAAGGTTGATTTCACATCCATTTGATACACATGCCATTGATTTTGTGATGGAATGGAAACTACATCTATGATGGTATCCATACTTTCTACAGGAGAAAAGGTTTCATCATAATATACGCCATACTCTTGTGCATATCCTTTGGCAAACAACCTTTTCTTGTGCTTGTCAATTTCTCCTTTTTCATTCAGTTTGGTATTATAGACCCATTTGAGTCTTTGACTCCAATACTGGTTTTGTTTGCAAGGAGGTCAACCAGATCCCAAGTTTAGTTTTTCTCTATTGAATCAATCTCTTCATTCATGGCTTCTACCCACTCTTTATCCTTCACTAGTTCATTAAAAGGTGTACGCTGATAGGAGAATAGGGCATACCGAAGTTGCTCATCAATAACTAGAGTCTCTTTATTTAAATCTCTCAAGATTTTGGTTTTCTGGTTCTATGATGAATGATCTTTTCGTGTTTCTTCCTGCTAATGTACTTCCAATATTGGAAGTCTGATAGATAGACATAGTAGATATGAACTTTCTTCGTGTTGTATGTATGAAGGATTACTCCAGCATTTGTCTTTAATGAATTTTACGTCTCTCCTCGCCACAACCTTTTTGGTGATAGGATTATACATTTTGTATGCCTTGTGTTGTTCAGTGTAACAAATGAAAATGAAGCACTCACTCTTCTCATCCAATTTTATTTGGATTTCGTCAGCTATATGAGCAAATGAAACAGAACCAAAAATTCTCAAATGTGCAACACTAGCATTAGAGCCACTCCATGCTTCTTCAAGAATATTGTCCTAGATAGTCACTGTGGGTAGTTTGTTGATCAAGTAGACTGAGAATGCAACATCTTCATCCAAAAAATCATCTGATATACTCTTGTGTGACAACATGCTATGGGCCATGTTCATGATGGTCCGGTTCTTTCATTCAACAGCTCCATTTTGTTGTGAAGTGTATCTAGTGGTGAACTGTCTTTGGATGTCATGCTGCATGAAGAAGTATAAAAACTCATGCGAATCATATTCACCTCCACCATCTGACCTGAGAATTTTAATGAACTTTCCATAGTGCCTCTTAGTGAGAGCCTTGAACTTATTAAGAACCCGTGTCAACCCTCCTCTTTATTTCGTTATTATATTTTGTTGGATGCATATGCTTTGTAACTCGTCATGTTAGTATGTTGTATTATCCCACATTCATGGGGAGTAATGGTTTTTTATATTAGAATTAGTATATATGTAAGTGTTATGGCCAATGAAGGTACCCAAGAGTTATTTTGTATTGAGCTTGCTAAAAGGAGGTTTCCCCCTTGAAGTGGCCTACGATCAATAAAATATATTATGTGCTTCCTTATTTTTGCTATATTGTGAATTATCATTGTTTATTATAGTAGGTTCATCAAATATCATAGGAGAGCACTTTCCTTGGCACAAGTGGGAATTTGTTTTTCTGTTTTTTTGAAAAAAAAAGAGGACAAAATTGGGCGGTGACTTTTAGACCAATTTCTGAAATGTTTTGTAAGATTCAGAATAAAAAAGTTTTGTATTTCAATTCCTATTGAAAAAATACATAATTTAAAAAAAATCATCTCATTTGGATTTATGAAAGTGGAGATATCACTGATTTGAAATCGATTATTTTGTAGAATTTCGGTGATAGCCGCAGAAATTGCCGAGCCAAAATCTTTTAACCGGCTGCCCACATTTTTGTTCTGATTGCGTAGGTAGACACAAAGTGGTTGTTCTAGTTCCATAAATATGTTATGATAGTGATTTTGAGAAATATAGATCCGGTTATGCTTATTTTAAAATTTTTGTCTCAAAACCCTATATCTATTAATGGGTTTTTGGGCATTCGGTGGAATTTCTGCCAAATTTTTTTCTGCCGCTATGATTATTGCAGTATTTCTTCTTTTTTGCATTGGAATTATTGATTCATATTAGGGGATAAACCATATCCCCTTGACTGTGGGAAGTACTTGGGTATAGCCGTAAGACACATTGTGGGGAGTACCAAAGAACCCTGAAATAGCTGGCTATTAAGAGGACCTACAAAGAGAAAAGGGAAATGACCCATGCATGATTGACTAGTTCCACCACTGAGGTCATAAACCAAGATATTTCGTTTGTGGCAAAGCGGTTATCGCTTTTACTTGAGCAGTGGAGTGAGGGGTACTTCCCCAATACGGAAGTTGTTAAACAACATTGGTGGCCAAGTGAAGCCTTGAACCTTTACGAATTCAAACATACCTAGGGTCCATATCCATTACTAATTGATAAAGACCATATTTCTAGAACTGCCACAGATCATTTTCACCGAACCTAAAAAAATGCTTATGGTTGTCACCCGCACAAGCACAAATAAACAAATGGAAGAAGAAATTACCACCATCAAGACCAAAATTGAATGTCTAGATAAAAAAATTATTGGCCTCCATTTCCACATTCACCCATGAGAAACTGATGACAACAAAAGTCTTCTGCAGACACTGGGTCCTCTTCCTTTAGCAACTTTGGTGGGAAGAAGCTTGATCTTCCTTTCTTCAATGGTGATGATCCGACTGGATGGATTTACAAGGAAGAACAATATTTCAATCTACATAACACTTTTGATGTCAATAAAGTCCCACTTACATCCTTTCATTTGGCACATGAATCCCTTCAATGGTTCTGTTGGTACATCAAATATCATGAAGATCCACAATGGACATATTTTTTCCAACTCCTTTTGCAATGATTTAGCCCTAGTGGTTTTGACTACTTCATAGAAGAACTCACCAAACTTCGTGAATGGCATAGTGAGAGAGTATCAGACAAAATTTGAGAATTTTTCAATCACAGAGAAGTCGAGATGCAGGAACGTGAGGAACAAGGGCTTTGTTATAATTATGATGAGAAATTCACCCAAGGACATCAATGTGCTAAGAAAAATCTCTATCTCTTGGATTTGGATTCCCTTCCTGCACTTGAAATGTTTGAATTTGCTCAGGATCCAATAGATTATCATGTCAAACTTCAACAGCCTTCTGTTGACCCTCCTTCTCATGAAGACCACCCAGAGATATCTCTCGATGCATTAGATGAAGTCACCACCCCAGAAACCATGCAGGTCAAGGGTTTCTTCAAGAAGATCCCTCTCATAATACTCATTGATTCTGATAGCACCAATAAATTCATTGGCCCTCAGATCGAAAAACAAGATAATTGTTTTGTTCATCCTTGCTCCAACTTTAAAGTCGTGATTGTTAATGCGGGCACATTACCTTGTAAAGGAAAGGGTCACAATGTGTGTATCTCTATTGGAGATTATAACTTGCACTCTAACAAGTTTTCCATGCCCTTGGGAGGATGTGATGTGATTATGGGAAATCAATGGTTACACACACTTGGACCCATCTTATGTGATTTTGCTAAACTATGGAGGTAGTTGTGAGTCAATCTGAAAAAATAGACATTGAAGGGATTACAATCCGGGTCTCTCATCATCATCAATTCACATTGCATAGAAAAGATCCTTAAGAATAATTCACATGGTTTCATCACTCAGCTCCATTTCATTTAGCTCCAACCTTCAGATGTCTCCACTACTCCCTTGGTTTTTTCATTCAGTTGCAACCTTTAGATGCCTGATTTTTCCAATCCCTTCACTAATTAGAGTGGTGCTTGTGAGAATGGACTTGGTTCTGTCCTACTTTAGGAAGAACATCCCATGGTGTTCACTAGAAAATCCCTTTCTGGTAAGAATTTACTCGCCTTTACATATGAGAAGGATATGATGGCTATTTTGCATGCAGTACACATGTGGAAGCCATACCTCTTAAGGAATCATTTCTACATCAAGACTGATCACCAGAGTCTAAAATATTTCCTCGAACAACGGGTCTCATCCCCAACACAACAAAAATGGGTTAGAAAACTCATGGGTTATGACTATGAGATCACTTACAAGAAAGGTAAGGACAATCTTGTGTTGGATTCTCTTTCCCGCACAATTGATTATCATGTTTCTCTTTCAACTATTTCTATGCCTATTCCAAATTGGATACACTATGTTCAGTAAGGCTATGTCAAAGCCTCTTCATTATTTGAAATCGTCCAACAGTTGGCCAGTAATCCTTGTATTACACCTTATGTTGTACAACATTACTTTTGGGATGGTTATTATCTGAAAAAAAAAGGGTTGTATGGTGCTTCCCCAGAGCATAGATCTTAAACATGTGGTCTTCTATGAAATCCATGCTTGTCCATCAGCATGGAACTCTGAGTTCCTCAAACTGTATGAGTGGGAACAAAATAATTTCTTTTGGAAGTGAATGAAACGAGAAATTCAACTGATTCTTTCCAAATGTGCTCCTTGTCAGCTCCACACAGGTGAAACTACACTCCTTCCTGGATCTATTAAAGATTTACCCATTCGTACAAGGATTTGGACATGTATTTCGATGGATTCCATTCAAGGCGTCTCTAAATATGGAGAGAAGAACACAATCTTGGATGTGGTTGATCGGCTCTCCAAATATATTCGTTTTTGTGCTCTCAGCCATCGTACAAATTTTCATGGACCAGATATTCCCTCTTCATTGAATCCCTTCTTTCATTGTCTCAAAACGAAATGTAAATTTTAGAAGTGATTTTCGCCTCACTGACACAAAACTGAATATGAGTTCAATTTATTACCCACCAACAGAAGGTCATATTGAAGTCGTTAACACATATTTGGAAACTTATTTTCATTTTTTCACCTCTGAACAAAAACATCAGTGGGAAAAGTGGATCCCTCTTGTTGAATGGTGCTCCAATACTTCCGACCATACTGCATCTTAAATGACTCCATATAAAGTAGTTTATGATCATGCACCTCCAGTACTCCTTCCATACACCCCGAACAGTTCACCAGCTTAGGAAGTTGACATGGTTCTTCAAAACCAACATCATATTCTTCACATTCTGCAGGACAATCTTCACATGGGAAGAAATCGCATGAAACAACAAGTCGATCAGCACCATTCTGACCGCACTGTTCAATTCAGTGATCTGGTTTTTCTTCATCTGCACCCTTACAAGAAATCCTACTTGAAACTCAAAGGGAAACAAAATCTCGCTCCAAATATCTATGGGCAATATACAGTTCTTTAGAATATTGGGTTCGTTTATTATAAATTAAAACTTCCTCCTTCTTGCATTCACCCAGTATTTCATGTCTCTTGTCTTGAGAAATTTATTGGCACCAACATCAAAGCACAAATTGTTTTACCAGAACTGGATAATGACGGATCCATCATCCTCATTGTTTATTGTAGAAGTTTCATCAAATAACTCTTTGAACCTGGAAAAGGTCTCTAATTTGTTCCTAAGGAAATAAATCCATACTTTCATTCTGAAATCATCCATAAAGGTCAGAAAATAAAAGCTACCTCCTATGGATTGGGTTTGCATGGGTCTACAAAGGTCTGTATGAACTAACTCAATATCTTGTTTGGCTCAATATGTGGAATTGGGGAAGTATTCTCTTTGATGTTTACCAGTGATACAATTCTTATAGGTGCTGGATTGTTCATGAATAACTGGTAACCCTTTCACCATTGACTGTTTGTGCAGGATATTGAGACTCTTGAAGGGAATATGACCAAATCTACAGTGCCATAACCAAGACTCACATAGAATTGAAATTGTATAGGCTACATACTGTGGAAGGTTGACACTCCTTAGACTGAGAGGAAATATTCTATTCTTGGTCATTTCAACTTTGGCTATGAGTCTCTTACTGGGGGGGTTATGATAGATAGAACACTATGTATCATAAAATCGAATATCATACTGATTTTGAAGTAATTGACATATACTGATCAGATTTACATTCAAATGTGGCACATAGAACACCTCATGAATAGATTTATTTTCATTTTTCTTTGTAAGAGCATGGATAGTACCATTTGCTTTGGCTGGAACCAGAAGGTCATCTCCTAGATTGATAATCATGACAAGAGAGGAATCCAAACTAGATAATAGTGACTTGTTACTTGTCATGTGATTGTTGCAACCGCTATCTAGTAGCCATATATTTGTGCTACAGTGTTCTTCAGTTGCTTGATAATACATAAACATCACCTCTTATGAGCCTTCTTAATCTTTAGGGACATTAGCTCTGCTATTGCTCTCATTATTGATTTGGCAATCTTTCTTCTTTCTGTACTCTTGTTCATAGTCTCCATACTTCTTACAGTAGTTACAATGAACATTGGACTTGTTGGTCCATTTCTTGCCTCTCCCCCTCCAACCTTGAGAGTTGTGATAGTGTTCTAAATGCTCTGTGTGTTCATGACTGTCACTGGTTCTGTTCTCTGTAGCTAGAGACCCTCGGCCTCTTCTTGCATTTCCTCAACCTCTATTGAGGGAATCTTGGGTGTTGAAAGCATTGGTTAGAGACTCTTGTTCTTTATTGAGTCAAGCTTCATGAGATAGACAAGATCTAGTCAACTCTTCTAGGGTGAATTGAGATAGATATTTTCTCGCTTCTATGGCAGTCACTACCACAGAAAAATTCTTTGTGAGACATCGAAAAATATTTTTAACAATTATATTTTGTTTTAGGGGTTCACCATAGGTTTGGAGTTGGGTCACAATGCCTAAAACCCTAGTCATGAACTGATCTATAGTTTCTGACTCTTTCATATTCAAAATTTCAAATTAAAGGTGTATGGTTTGCAGTCTTCCTGTTTTAACGCGATCGATTCCCTTGTAGGCCGATGCAAGCAGATTCTAAGATTGATATGAGCTGGTAGCTCATAATATCCATGGAAAAATGGACTCCTCGATGTAACCTTGGATCATCCATGTGGATGTGAGATGTTGGTCTCGACGAGCTTCCCCCATTTTTCTTTTGACAAAAAATCGAGCACCGCTCCTTGTGCAATCATTAGAGGAAATTTCAAATCAAAATGGTCCCTTTAAATCTAATTCAAATTCCATGTCATCATGTGTTAGCCAATGAAATTTCTTTAAATTTGAAATACTGTATAGGTCTTAAACAAATTTTTAATATAAATTTGGGGATAGGTATCATAGAAAAACTACTTTTTTTGTTCATATTTTCGACATATCTCCCTGCGTTTTTCCTTGAATTTTGATCAGGAGAGCCCCTTGGATACAAAATTAAATTCCACATCCAACAAATACCCACTTGCCATACTTTTGATGGACCCCACTACCCCAAAAACAAGAAATTCCTGAAAAAATGTGATGATGATGTCATCATCACGTTTTTTTAGGTATTTATTTTTTGGGGGGTAGTGGGGTTCATCAAAAGTATGTTGAGTAGGTACTCCTTGGATGCAAAATTTAATTCCGCATCCAACGAGTTCTCCTGATCGAAATTTGAGTAAAAATAAAGAGAGATATGCCAAAAATACAAACACAAAAGTAGTTTTTTTCTTTTCTTCATCCAAAATTAATAAATATTATTTTATTATTTTAAATATTATTTTATCATTTTAACTATTATTTTATTAATTTTCCTTAGGATGCCCATTTTGAGTTGAAATTTCTTGTAATGGGCAAAGGGCGGTGAGGGGGTGTAGTGCCAAGAATTGGTCCAAGTGTCGGAGAATGAGTGCACTTTTCCAATTTGAGTAGAGTGGTGGCACCACATGTTGGCTCTGCATAATAGGAGGTGGAACCGCATTTTCACTATGTTAAAGCTGTGGTGGCTTCTTTAGGTAACGTCGTTCCTGACCAAAAATAATGTGGTGGCTTGTGTTATAGCAGATTTTACCACACCAGGTGAATCACACATGTATGGCCTTCCCTTGTCCCTCTGCAGACTCCTTAAACCCCTTGGACCATTTTTTGTCCTTTGATGTTTCCTATACCATCCCTAAAAGCATGTGAAAATTGCTATACGCAACTTTTAAACCTTTTATCGCGTATATACGTGGGTTTGATCTCTAAAACCGCGTACATCGGGATGTGTGCAAAAGGCCAAATTCTTTTGGAGTTTTCATTGACATGGATCCGACTCACTTGTCTTCTGGCCTTCCATATGCCTTGAGATTTCTTGGATTCAACCCTTCATTGCCCCATTGAAGAGCTATATAAGGAACCCTTTGGATACATTGAAGAATATGTGAGAATTGAGAGCAAAGAAACTATAGTCCATTGTTGCCGGAACTTGTGCTTGAGTCTGCATCCCTTTGTCCCTTGGAGCACTTTGGTGTTATTCCCAAGATTTCCCTTTGCTTGGGAGCTTGCTATCAAGAGATGCAGGATTGAGGTGGTGGAGGCTCAAGTGGGGGATTCAGTTTCTCCGATTCGTAGCCGTTCCGACAGAGGTTGTATTCATTGTAATCTCTGATTTTATATTAATAGAAATATCTTTTCCTGTCCAATGATGTATGTTTGAATGAATATTTGATCCATGGATGATTTCAAATGCTTATACGTTGTTGATTATATATGCTAGAGTAGATCTAACACCAATATATATAATATGCTTGTCTTGTTTACTTATTGTTGAGGAAGTGATTCATCAATTCAAGCTGAAGTTGGAAAGCTCAACGGGGATCTACTTCAATCGTCTGGAATAAGGTACAATTTTTGGTCCTTTAGTGTTAGATATTTGATTTCTCTTGTATATTGGAAAGGATTGATTTATGGAGTCAAGTTGTTTGTTGTGGTACCCCAAGCCATAGGAATTTCTCTCCGTACTAGAATTGGCGACTCCATTGGGGATGTTCCTTATTTTTCTTTGGGGTTTGGGGGCACAATGTGCTTGATGTTCTTGACTTGCTCTTTGTTTCTCCTTGTTTATGTGTTGCATTTTATAGTATGTTCATCCATTGACACTCCCCTTTATTGGTTTGACCCTTGGCCTGCTTTTTACCACTCTCTTCTTTGTATACGCAGGTTTTTGGCCAAAAGTTGCGTACATACATGGATTTTTTTCCAAAAGTCATGTATACATGAATATTTTTGGCCAAAATCCACGTATACATGCAAATTTTTGGCCAAAAGTCGCGTATATACGCAACTGTTCTTTAAACAGTCACGTACATCCTCCTTTTTGGTGATTTTGATGTTGTGGGAAGTTCTTGGGTGGGTTGTAAGTGTGGTTGGGTCTTCCTTGGGTCTGATGTTGTCTATTGGATGCTTCTTTTGTGACCAAAGACCGCATTTTCATTGATTTTTCTTTGAAAGTAGTTTTAGTCATTTATCCTTTTTGTTTTACGATTAGTGCATTACTCTTTTTTGTCTCAGTGTCTTGCTGGGCTTGTGTTTTATACTTGCTGTAGAGATTGAGAGTTTTAGATGACTTTTATTGCATTTTTAATTCTTTTATATTGAAAAATACAAAGTAGTTGCACTCTTAGTTGTATCTTAGATATGGATTTGAGGAGGTACTTACATTGGATTTCTTGGATGAGAGTTTTATTTAGGCTTTTATATAGGAAGGATTGCATTGACATTCAGAAAGGAATATATATTTATGCATCTCATGTAGTGGCATACCCTATTTTTCATTTGACAAATATTGCACTTAGCATTGTTTGTTATGGTGTGCATATTTATTTCACTGTTGAGTCATAATGTCATTAGTTGCATGGCCATTTCCTTTTGAGTAATTACAACCAATGAAAATCAACGCATAATAAAATGAATTACACTCTTTTCTTTTATAGGGTGCACCAACAAGATTAGGTTTTAGGGTGTTGGAATAGTTCATTGTGAGTAAATTCTCCAACACCACTAAACAACAACATGTATGTGTCTGTCCAGGTGAGAGTGTGAAATTCCTTGGTATAATTAGCGTTTCTCAGGATCTTCCTCTTACAAGGGAGTTAAGCACGAGGCAGTGTGAGCGGTTATGATTGGGATGACCCCTGGTTGTAACTGAGTAGCACTGTAGATATTTCCAGGATTGTATTCATATCTGGGGGCTCTTTCAAGAGTTTTAGGCTTTGCTACCCTACCCATACGATCAATCCCACCTGTGACTGTCCACCTGAGCATTGATTATATTGAGGTGACCTTAGTTTCCTTACCTAGGTTATCGAGGGGGTACTTGTAGAGGTTATTCTATGAGTGTCTTGGCCAGGTAGAGGTCAGACAGCACAGTCTCTTTATGCGTTGAAGCTTAGGGCCAATATAATTGGTTAAGTACCTCCGCTTGTAGTGTATGGGAGTTTCGAGCCTCTCCCAAGAGAGACATACCTATTGCATTCAGGAGCTCACATATCCTCCCCTTGGTTTGCTTGTATTTTGGCTGTAGATTTTTTTAGGAGTGTGCTCCTTGTGCGCTACTTGGCCTTTGGTATCATGGTTACTTGAGTATATTTATGCTCTCTTGAGTTTGGGTCCTTTTATTTTCGGCATGCCTGGTATCCTATCACCCATCCTTGGTCCTAGTATGGACCTTGGTGTCAAACTTGGGGGCATCACAACCCCTTACCCTGCTCATATATTTGAAGTGGTCACATTCTTCCCTCTACTCTATTTGTGGAGGATGTTAACTCCCTTCGCTCAGTCTTTACACTGGTGGTCACCCTCATGGGGGTGGTAGTGGATGCGTGAACATTGGGTCTACACCTTAATTTCTTTTTTTTATGTCCCATCATCCATTACGTTGTTTCCTTTGAATTTATTTGTCATGATCATTCCTCCCTATTCCCTATAGTTTGGATTCTTTATTGACTATTTTGGATTGTTTTAGACTAATATGGTTGTCATGTAGGGTCCAGTTTTTGTACACTCTCTCCGAGGTTTCGACCCATTTGTTTCTATCACAGGTATGACGTTTAAACTGGCATATAGGTTAGGATCACCTCCGAGTGCATTTTTCATGAACTTATGACTGTTTCATTATAGCCTTAGGTACGAACCCATTCTATTATGTCATGAAACCTTCTTGTTGTTTTAGAAGTGGCATTATGTGAATGGTAGAGCTTGACCTTACATGGGTACCCTAGTTAGTGCCTTATTTTCATTTGGTGCTCATGCCAACATTTTGTCCCTTAGGGTGTGGGAGTTCGTTGTATAGTATTTCCATGACATTTCGCAAGAGCTTCATACTCCACTTGAACTTTATGTTGGCCATTTCCTCAGGACTCCCTTATGTCACGTTTTAATTGCATTATCATGATATTTTCCTACCTCATTGATCCTTATGTTGGCTTCCCTGACTTTGAGTATCAACCATATAGCCCGAGCTTGTCTCATTTCTAGCCATGCAGAGCCATTTTATATATCCTTTGCAGCTTGATTCCCTATTTTTACTAGGAGGGGACTTTTCCCCGAGTGTCACTATCCTACACATGTATCCTTGCATTGAGCATAGGTATGTTACAATGGTTGGAACTAGTTTGTTTTTGTTAGAATAATCAACCCATAGTTTACCCACTTAGACATTAATTCATTTATTTTTGTCTTATTTGCCTAGTTCATGTGTCCCACCT
Organism: Pseudotsuga menziesii; assembly: GCA_001517045.1. NCBI lineage: Eukaryota > Viridiplantae > Streptophyta > Pinopsida > Pinales > Pinaceae > Pseudotsuga > Pseudotsuga menziesii. Next base: position 68,816 of record LPNX010837620.1, read on the forward strand.
TGTGCAAGTTGTTAATTGCCTATCCATAGAGGTCAAAATTGCCATATTTGACTCATGTAGCACTTGGGAAAGCCTTAGGAATCAAATCTGCTTTATTCCTGGCCTCCTAGGTGCCCTTCTTCTTTTTCTGCTTTATTGCCTGTTTTTTCAGTGTTTTAAGGCACATAGGAAAGCAAGACTAGGTGAGGTGAACTAGTTTTTTGTCCTCTTCATCCTCCACTCTTTTCTCCATGAAAAAGCATGTATGATCTGCCATTCCACTACTCTTTATCTTGCCCATGCACCCTTTCCAATTCGTGAGCTCCATGACAGATTTGGGATCATCTTTTTACACCTATGGGGGATTTGCCTATTTTGGGTAAGCCTGCTTTATGCTAGTTTTGGATGCCTCCTTATGCATTCAACCTCTTGATGTATTCTATATATTCGGAAACCTATGTTATTACAGGGTTGGCTATTGTACACTCAGTTAATATAATTTTGTGTTACAGCTCCATATTCAGTCTCTCTTGTTAGCAATTTTGAATGATCAATTGATAATTGTTGTGGGTAAAATTAATCTATTGCTGGCCTGAATTTCTACAGTTTTCCCATTATGACACTCATCTCCTTCTAGTATGTAACTATAAAGCAGTTTTATTCTTTTTCAATCTTTTTAAATATTTGAAAAAGTAAAAAAAAAATTTAAAAAACCAAAAATCCAGACAAGGAAAGATGTTATCTTTGGCAGCTGTCGAGTTGTGTCACCTTCAAATAGAGCACTGTATATCACATCCACTGGTTGGGTTTATATTTTGACTTTATGAGATGTACTCATTTATCTGATTTTATCTCCACCGACCGGTTAAGCTTCCAGTCCTTATGGAGCCTCTATCGATGCCTCCTATGTCACAGAGATGTCCTAGTTTTGTATATCGATTCTATGCTACCTTTATTTAGTCACCATTCGTTCTTATGTTCTTATTCAAAGGAATTTGAAACCTGAGTCATCCATTCCTCAGTTATCTTGACTTTGCATGTCAGCCATTCCCAGTACAGTTACTGGTTCTTGCACCTTATGATCGAGTCCTTCCGCATTATACAACTTTGCTGAATACCTCATGTTGGATGATGGGGGATTCCTTAATTCCCTCCTTCCAACATATTTCATCCCATCAAATTCAGATCATTTCTTCTTGGATTGGAATCTAAAGTCATTTTTGAGTGCCTTGAGACTTGCAGTCATGAGTGGCAGGTTCTCTCGCCATCGACAGTTTTTGGGAATACATCAATGTCCCCTGATCGATGGATCCTCTCAAGTGTTTGACCTCAACACACATATTCACACTTGTTAGTTTGCACTCTAGTACCTTGATTCCCATTATCATTATCGGTGGGTGAACTCGCGTCTGTTAACGATATAAATCAATGACCGGTAATTAGACGATGGACTACTATGCTCAACCTCGACACCTCTATTCACATAGTAGGACTTGTACTCATAGTGGTTTGTGTAGAATACCTTCCATACTGGTGGAATCTCATATATGATACCTCCTTGATCATGCCAGTGTTCATGAGATTTCAGCTCTTGTGAATTGATTCCAGTATATGTCAGACATTTCCAGCCATTATGGAGATCTTGATCTGTTATATATCTTCAGCTTTCATGGAGATCATGATCCTTTGTATATCGTCATCATGGAGATTCTGATCTATGTATATTGTACGTGGAAATGACCACTTATGTCATATTTTGTATCATGCCTATTCATGGCCATTATACTCTTATGTATCCAGGACTGCTATATGTATTTGTAGTGATATGCAGATTTGTATCATTGTACTATGTTGATTGGGTGGCTGGTATTCCATTTGGGATTCTTCATCACTCCACTTCTGGGATGGACTTATAATGTATTTCGGCCATCGTATGACCCCTCTGACCNCACACTAGGTGAATCATAGTTGTATGGCCTTCCCCTATCCCTCTGCAGACTCCTTAAACCCCTTGGACCATTTTTTGTCCTTTGATGTTTCCTACACCATCCCTAAAAACATGTGAAAATTGCTATACGTGACTTTTAAACCTTTTATCACGTATATACATGGGTTTGACCTCTAAAACCATGTACATCGGGATGTGTGCAAAAGGCCAAATTCTTTTGGATTTTTCCTTGACATGGATCCGACTCACTTGTCTCCTGGCGTTCCATATTCCTTAATATCACTCGGATTCAACCCTTCATTTCCCCATTGAAGAGGTTTTTAAGGAACCCTTTGGATACATTGAAGAATATGTGAGAATTGAGAGCAAGGAAACTATAGTCCATTGTTGCTGAAACTTGTGCTTGAGTCTGCATCCCTTTGTCCCTTGGAGCACTTTGGTGTTCTCCCCAAGCTTGCCCTTTTCTTGTGAGCTTGCTATCAAGAGATGTAGGATTGAGGTGGTGGAGGCCGAAGTGGGGGATATGTATGATTTCAAATGCTTATACGTTGTTGGTTATATATGCTAGAGTAGATCTAACACCAATATATATAGTATGCTTGTCTTGTTTACTTATTGTCGAGGAAGTGATTCATCAATTCAAGTTGAACTTGGAAAGCTCAACGGGGATCTACTTCAACCGTCTAGAATAAGGTACAATTTTTGATCCTTTAGTGTTAGATATTTGATTTTTCTTGCATATTAGAAAGGATTGATTTCTGGAGTCAAGCTGTTTGTTGTGGTACCCCAAGCCATAGGAATTTCTCTCCATAATAGCTTTTTTAAACTATGATGGACAATTTCTTAAATAAAATGCATTCACAGTTTTGTGATGCAGGTCATCAATCATCCATTTTAATGTTTAAAGGTGCAACAATGAGTGTGTCTCACCTCTTCACCACTTCAAATCTATGCAATTGCTTTGGAGATCTAAGAATGGAGAGTAACCACCGCGCTATAGTCGGCTCCACAGACTAATGTTCTCTCTCACATGATACGTGTGTGTATTCCAGTTCTGTCATTGATCAAATCTGAACTAAATCACACCACTACTTCATTAAAAAAAAATTGAGCCCAATGTTCTATGCTACTCATATGGAGCTTCACGTTTTAACCGAAATTCAAAGCCAATGAACTCGTGCTTACAAGAGAATAGGGACACATGATTAGGTTTTCACTGAGGACAACTTAGATCTTATGCACAGATCTGAACAGAGGTGAAATTTACTCTAGATGAGATCTAAATGAAACCACGAGTTGATATGGAGCTACACAAGTTCATATCCAGATATGGGCTCAAAAAATATGGAATAATAATAAAAAATTGCATGTCAAGTCACATAGAAGAATAAAACATCATGGACGTTGGAACCCTAGAATGCAATCTCGAATAAAAGATGCAACGAAATTGATATTTTTTTTCTTGAAACTATTAATCACCCATTTCAAATAAGTGTTTTAAAATTGTGATTGATCCGGGATGGGATACACAGCTTCTTCTAATTGTATGTGCTCTCAACTCCATGGAATGGCTTACCCAGACAAACAAGGATCATGCTATACGCTTTGATACCATGATAAAGAAAACAATGCAGAGATAAACACTATGGATGGATTGATTGCCTTCTCATTATTAGAGAGAGCATAAATAGGAAATACAGAATAACAATACTATGGGTGAATACCATAGGTCAGAAAATACCATGGGTCACATAACTGACTAACTAACTAGCCAACTAACCATCGATATTACAATATTCAACAATAATTATAGCATGCATATGATGTATTGTCTGAATGTTTTAGACATATGAGTTGTTCCTAAGAAATACACCTTTCTCTACAACAAAAGATGTGGGCCCAAACTCCTCCTCCCATTGTAATATTTTATTTGTTAAATTGATTAAATATATGTTAGGTGGTTGTGACCCTTAAGGCCCTTGGCTATTTGAGTTATCTTTGACACCAATTGTAACAACCCATCCTTATTTGATTAATTTCAATCTAATTCAGTGGTAAGACTTCTTGAGATTTTTTTATATAAAATAGCTAATCTATCAATTATCTTCATTATTCAAATACCTTTAGGACATAATATTCTTCACTTTCCTCTTCCATGAACAAACTAACCATTTTTTCATGCATACAATGATGATTTGTATGATCCCTAACATTTAACCCTTTTCCAAACCAGGTAATACCTTACTCTCTTCTATTTCAACCTCTGCACAACAATCTCCTAATACCCTTGATCTCCACACGTGCATTTACAAACAATAGAAAACTAGGACAAAGAAGAAATAAAGTTCCAAAATTAACAAAGAATATTGGATCCTCCACCTATTTGTCTCTGCCTCTTTTTCCATTGAATTTCATATTTTACTCATTTCTCTTAATTATTGCAACATTGGCATGCTTTCCACCTATTCACCTAAATTAAATTACAATGCACATATTCGATTTTATTTTCACATATTACTTGAACTTTTCACAATTACCATATAATATTTATGGTAATATTACTATTTAAGGGCGGGGTGTTACATCATTTTATAAGAACAATTCTTTCAAATGTATATTGAATTAAAAGACATGCTTATTCAACAAAACTATGATCATTTGAAAAAGCATATCTCCATCTTATATTGTCAATGATGTGTTTCATGCAATAGACATTTATTTTATTTTAGTAGTGGAGTTTGTTTTTTATTATAGTCATCAACAAGGTGGAGTTTCCAAGTGAAAATGGTATTTTGATGATTTTGTATTAAAAGACTTATTTCTGGCAATAGTTATCTTTCGATTGTCTAATGTTTTTGATTCTGTAGTAAATTATGGTTTATTGCATCTTAAATATGTATGTATCATATATAGGTTTAAATAACACCACAATCTATGCCTCTAAAATTGATTTTAACTTGATGCAATGGAAAACTAAGTTTTGAACAATTAACCAAAGTTTTAATATAATGAAAAACAATACAAAGTGTGAAAAAACACATATATATGAAAAACCATTCAATCCTTCTTTTTTGTCTTCACTATAATCCACTATTTTTGCATGGTATCTCAAAGGTTCATTACACAAGTGTTTGTAGTTTTGATGGTTTTCAAAATTAGCTATGGTATTTGCACGTGTATTTGATTTACTTTCTTATGTGTGTGTGTGGTCTGTTAAGGGAATAGGGGGATGGAATGTTTCAAATCATTGATTCAAATATATTGGAATGTTTCTCTCAATAAATGTTTAAATAGATCAAATATGGAATTAGATATCGATATACACAATTTTAGAGGGAAAAAATATTTGATACATCCCAAAATTTTTATATATCAGAAGCATTTCTTACATACTTGACAATACAACTGACTTAGTAATTATGGAAACCCTCCAAAAAATGTCATCCTTGATTATTTAGCAATGATGGTATTTTTATAGCTTCAACAATTGTAACTATTTTTTGTTCTTCCCAATTGATTTTCAATTTCCATTAAATATATGACTGTTACTTTAATTTCATAACTATTTAAACTGTCCTTTTCTTTATTTATCTCTTCTTACTTGACCATTTATTTGCACCTTTAGGTCGAGGTGGATTTCCTGTCATTTTTCATATTTCTTCCCCTCCTGACTATCCATCTAGTTATACAATTGTATTCCCACTTGCTACTACATTTGACTTCGCAATTGGTCTAACAGTTGTCTTTCCTAACATTTGATGCATCATTTGGACAATTTATTTTCTTCTTGGTGAGATAAAGGTTTGCTAACTTAGTGGCATAAAGGTATGTCCAACTGTTTGTCCCAATGTTTGGCCTAATGATTGTCCTGATGAATGACCTTGGGCTGGAAATATAATCTTGTGATACTTAGTTACTGAATGCCACTCTTTTCCTATAGGATAATGATGTTATTTAATGACCTCTAATTCTATCTCAGCATTTTTACCTTTCTAATATGATATGGGTTTCAATTTTCTTAACATGTTTTTAAGGATGTCCCATATTTGAAACTCATTTCTCAGCCTATCAAACATGAAATCTTCACTTATTAATCCTTATCGTACATCAAATTGTACTACATTTTTATTTTGCATCAAATTTTCTTTATATTCTTATTTATTATGCATCTCCCCATTTTCATCCCATGGATGGGGCAGACCTAATTTGATGATCTCAATGAGGGTATCTTCGAAAGAAGACACGGAGAGCCTTTATTTGGTTACGAGTTCTCTTCATAAAACTTTGTTGTGGATCATTTGGTTTTTCAACTTTATTAAATGGGTTTTGTTTTCAATTTGCAGCTCTTCCAACTTCGTCTTTGTTCTACTATTTAAGTAGTCAATTATTTATTACTTTTACCATGAAATGCTGCAATTATTTGGGTAACAAAGATGTTCTTTGGTTCTTAAAATGTATAAAATGAATATGGTCATAAATGAACCTTTTCCTATTGTATTCAATTGCAAATACCCTTGGTGTAAGGAATAATTCTAATTTGTATGGCTCATCCTCAAAACCATATATCCTTAGAAAAGTCTAATCCTGATAGAGGAACCCGAATCCTACCCTTATATATAGACTTAATTGTAGGAGATTTTTCTTATTTGGAAACATTATTGGTGGTGAGGAATCATGCATTAGAGCATATGTGATGGCCATGATTTTGTTTTAAAATTATTTGTAATTACAATTGTAAGGAGTTTTTATGATCATATCACTTCACTCATAAAAAGGTATATGATTTCCTATTTCATCTTTGTCCTTCAATTTCATTATTTTGTAATGATCATATTTTTATACAAAAATTGTAAAACATGCAAGATGGATATTTGAATTGCTCAACAACTGGGACCTCTGCCAACTAGGTATTATGGCTTGATCCACGTAACTGCATAGGTCAAATTTTATGGGAATGACCCCAACATGAGGATTTAGGCATTATAGGAAACCTAAGATAGTTCCATCCATGGTATCATCATTGTCATAAGCTAATATGGTGCACATTAGGGATATGGATTTCTTTGAATTATCATAAAATTCAACCATTTCATAAGGAGAAGATGAGGTGGGGATTGAAATTCCTTTTTCCAAGTGCTGATATAAACAAGAATATAGGTGTTGTTTCCTTGGACAATTGATATCTAATAAGTCCATACCCATAGGTTATCAAAATTTCCACACTTTATTTTGTCTTCCCTCCTAGCATCTCATTTCAAGACTATATCACTTGGATGGAGATCCTATTATATTGCTTCTTTTATCAAAGTTATCTTTCATCCTCCTTTGTTGTTCCTACAACTTTAGATTGACTTGTTATCTCTCTCTCTCTCTCTCTCTCTCTTGCTGTAACTTTATTAATTCATAGATCCCTCTGACCATATCATTTGTTTCTTCCACTTCATTTTGGATGAGCTTCATCATAGGAATCCAAAATTGGATTGGAAATACCAATTCTTTACCAAATAAAATATGAAAAATAGAAGTTCCAATAGACCTTTTGAGGCTTCATCTATCTTCCCACAAAGAATACCTTAAATTGGTATCACGCAACTTCTTAAATTATGAGAGCATCTTCTTGATTATCATGATCAAAACTTTGTGAGAATATTATGGAAATCCATTTTCCTATGGATAGTAAGTGATGGAATGTACCAACTCAATATTCTCTGTTTGATAGAACTCTCTCATTTTGACTAATCTGAAATCCTTTTCATTATAAACGATGATCTTTTTTATTCATGCAAATATTAAAAAGTTGTTTTCTTACATAAACTTAATGATCACTATGTCATTTTCTAATCTGGTTGGGATTTATTCTTCCCACTTGGTGAAGAAATAAATGGATTGTAGAAACCACTTATGATGGATAATGATGTGGGGCTATATATCTCCAATAAAATTTAATCCCCAATGTTGGAAAGGGGCATATGTCTTTATGCACTTAAAGGGAAAGGGTTTCATCTTTTTCTTCCCCACAAATAGTTGACATTTAGTACATGACATCACCATTTTATCAATATCCACAAATGATTTTATCCAATAATATCCTTCTATGATAATTTTATATGTTCTGGTCGTCCAACCATGGTGTCCTCCACATATTCCCTTGGGAAACTTTGTGAGAATTCCTTCTATTTCTTCCTTTATTAAATGATTCAATAATATGCCCAAAGGATCATTCCAATAGAGGTTCTCATATGCAATTCAGTATTTAACAAAATGCAAATTTAAAGACCTAACTTGGGTCATATTCATGTGACGTGGGCACTCAAGATGTGTCAAATAGAAAACAATGTCTTTGTACCATTGGGACTCTATAAATTTGGGATTTAGTTTCATGTATATACCTTTAGCGTATTATTTATGTTTATACCTTTCTTCCTCTATCAATTCCACTACTAAATTCAAGTTTAATTCCTCACAATTGTATTCAACCATATATTGGATAGCCCTTATCCTTTTGACAATTTATTAGGCTTCATTTCCAAGTCATATTCTTGGATTTTAGACATCCAATTCCCCTTTATACCTTAACTGTCTATCTGAATGAGAATGTCTTTTATAGTATTATTGTAACACCCCTCGCATAGACCCCTTATCTAATTGGATTCAAATTAATTGTAATATGTGAATGCTTGAAAGGTTGTACATTCATATTATGTTATCATTAATATAAAATTTCACACTTGAAAGCTAAGGGGGATGAACAGTGAAAATAAAGAGGATCGAAGTATTCACTAGATGTTTAAATGGGTATTAGAGTTGTCTCATCTATGAAACTTGCTTAAATATTACCCTAAACCATGATTTAATCTTAAAAAATGATATTAATTCTTAAAATATTGTTTAATCTTAAGTGAGGATTAAGAAATTATCCATAGTTAATCAAAAGATTAATTAAGCTTGAATGAGGCTCGTTAAGAGATAACACATCTCAGAGGGAAAAGAAGCCAGATGACCATGATAATTCATTGGGGAAAAGTGAGTTTGACGGTCCTAAGAGAAAGAATGGGAAATGGATAAGTTAGTTGTGGGGGAGGGGGGGGGGGANGATTTTGGATCTTGTTCAATTGGGAAGGTAGTCGAGAAGGAAGCAATGACTTTAGATTTAATTTTGTGAGAGAGAAATTCTCGTAATGTCATGTCCCATTTTGACAACACCATGGAGAAACCCCTAACCCATCAACCTCCATGGGTGTTAGTGTAATAATTAAATACAATTGTTTAGGAGAAGAAAATAATTAATTTTTGGGATTAGTTTTGGACAAATAATTATTTAGGAAATTAATAATTCTTAATGTTTGAGATATTTGAAGTTGTTATTATTCCCACAAAAAATTTAATCTTTGGATAAGTTTTGATGACTATGTGGTGAGAAGGGAACACAAGATATAAGATGTTGACCATTTGGAAGATCTATAAAAATATAGAAAGTAGAAGAAGCCATCCAAAGCTAGAAAGCATTGAAAAATATGAAACTTTGAAAAGCAGAAAGTATGCAGAAAAGCACGAAATTTTATAAAAGAAGAAAGAAGAAAGAAGAAGAAAAGAAGGAAAACCACAAGAAAGGAAGCAAACCAAAGAGAATCCGAAAAAAGAAATATGTTGTCGAAATCATAAAATCAATCCAAATCAGAAAGACAACAATGTAAGGAGAAAAGAAGGAAAAGGTTGTAGATGATAAATTTAGTCAATCAATATTCCTTCATGAGTTCGAAGACCACATTCAATGTATTTTGAATTCCCATTCATTCCATTGAAGAAGGATGTGAGCTCCTATAGACATTTTTGGTTCATTTGATTATTGGCTTGATTGATTGCTTCTCAAAGGTTGGGTGATGCCCCTCAACTAACTTTGGGTTATGTGCCCCATTACAAAGCTTATTCTAGTTATTTTCTATCGGTTATAATGCTACAGGTGAATCCATTATAATTGAAAGTGAAGAGATTATTTTCCATCCAATACGCATGAAAGAGTTCCACTCAAGGAGAAGATAGCATGTTCATCATTGATAAGCATAAGAGTTTCATCTTGTTAGAAGCATACTTCATGGGGGCATAGTTTGTGAGTGGTCGAAGTTGTGGTGTGTCTAGAATGTATAAATAATGTCATTCTAATGCCCATGATTCCAATTTTGGGGTGAATAGTTTCTTTTTTTATATATAATACATCAATTTCTTTCTATATTGTAAAATATTCATCTTTCTTGCAATTTTGACTAAAAACTAATGAAGACAACTCCTTCAGTAACCACATGTGTTGCCTTTCTTACACATTTTCTTAGGCCAACATTTTCTTATGCACATGGTTTTTCTTTCCAACACATTGGTTTTGCAAATTGTTTGTTAATTTTGGGGCTAAT
>LPNX010837620.1:81241-150880 GCA_001517045.1 Pseudotsuga menziesii
AACAATAAAATGTATAAATTTTGGTGAATATTATGATAAAAAAATTTATTTTATGTAAATATTTGTGATATTAGACACCATGAAACGAATTTATTTTTTGAAAAAAACCCAAAACATAGCCAATTGGCAAAATTTCGCCACTAAAAATTGTTGTGCGAGTCCCAAGCCAATTTACTATGTAACTCCTAACTTAGTTCAACACCTTCACTCAAGGAAGAATACCCCCTCCCTTATATAAGTACATATCACAAGCTACAAAACTAAAGAAGATTGCATTGTGAGTGTTAAATTGTGATTGAGTAAGAATGCCACAATGTTAATTTACTCAATTACATGAGGAGCAACCCCAAATATCACTACATCCCTTATCCTATTTCTCTATAACTTAGACATTGAAATTGAATGGATACATCATACACATGAGATTCATCATATTAGTTGATAGTTGCATCACTCATAATTTCAATCATAGGTGAGTGGATTAAGAAACCCATTTCTATATTCTCACTATATTGAGTTTACAAATTAATAAGTTTTTTTTTTGTTTGTTGCAATGCCCTTTGACTTGCTCGGCCAACCTTTGGACTAAGAAACCAAAACCTAGGGAAATATAAGCCATCAATATGACGTGGGGATCACACCTAGCATGGGCCGCACCAACCCTTAGCATGGTTGGATTTAGATGTCTCCTTCGAGGAGCAATGGGTTTTGATCTCGGGCCGCCTTGAGGAAAGAAACCCATCTTAACCGTTTTGTCTACCAAAACTTGATGTTTACAACTTAATGTAACCAATGGGGATATGATGAAATGTAGTGGTCCTTGTGAAAATTTCAAAGTCCAAATAGGTGACAACAATCTCAAAATATATATGTTTTCCATTGACATAGGTGGTTGCAATATACTTCTAGGAATTGAATCGATCGATACTTTGGGAACATCACCATGTCTTTCAAGTAACTCTCTCAATTTTAATCAGGTCAAGCACACATATCACCTCAATGGAATTACCTCTACTTCTCCTAAAATTATCTCATTATATGAAATGGAGAAACTATTAATAAAAGGCCACCCATGCATCATTGCTCATTTGAATGTTATTCAAGTCATGGACATGCCCACACCCAATATTCATCTTGTCTTTCTATAGTTTTTTGAGGCACCAAGGGATTTACCTCCATGCCATAAGGAACATGAAAATGAATTTCCCTCAATCACACATAGTAAACCCCCAAATGTATGTCCTTATCACCAACCTATTGCACAAAAAATTGAAATAAAAAATACAATTCATAAATTATTGGAGTCCCAAATCATTCATCCCAACACAAACCGTTATTCCTCTCTAGTGGTTATGGTCATAAATAAGGAAAGAGCTTGGTGCATGTGTCATAATGTATGTCCTCTAAAAAATTAACCATAAAAAGTAAATTCCTTTTTCCTTCCATTGGTGATCCCTTATATGAGTTGCATGGAGCCAAATTATTCACTAAAATCGACCCTCACTTGATCTATAATTGAAGATAAAGATGAAATATGTGGACATACCTGTGACATCCTTTTACTCTCATGAGAGTCATTATGAATTGTTAGCCATTCAATTTTTCCTTTCCAATGCCGCATCTAGTTTTTAAATCCCCATGAATAATATATTCTCCGCTTTCCTCCACTCGTTTGTCCTTATTTTCTTTGATTATATATTGGTCTACAACCCCACCTAAGATAGCCACCTCAAACATTTTTCTCATTCATTGCAATTATTGTAGGATCACCATTTATTTGTAAAATGATCCATATGTGCTTTTGGGGAAAATTAGGTTGAATATTTGGGCCATATTTTGAGTGAGGATGGTGTATGGGTGGATCCAACCAAAGTGGGAGCTATGCAGAACTAGACATTCCTCAAAACCCTCAAGACCTTCAGAGTGTTCCTCAACATTACTAGATGCTAACTTAATTTTGTGCACAATTATGGGAGGATTGTATCGTGTCTTACAAAATTGCTAAAAAACAATGCCCTTCCTACAATGAGACAATGAAGTAGACCCTCACCTCCCTATAGGATGTAGCGTTTACTGGGCCTATGTTATCCAAGATGAAATTCATTAATGATTTCATATTATAATGTGATTCCTCTCTTTTTGTCCTAGGAGTAGTCCTACAACAAAATGAATGACCATTATCCTTTTCCAGTAGGGAGTTATGTTAGTAGAAATTGGGCAAGTCTACCTATGAAAAAGAAATGATGGATATCCTTATTGTATTTGATACATGGTTACCATACTTAATTGAATAATGTTTCTAGACTAAAATAGACCATCATATCATCAAATATTTTAGTGAACAATGATTGTCCTCACTAAAGTAACAAATATGAGTCATTAAGTTATTCGGACATGATTATGATATCATATATAGAAATGGTTGTGATAATATGGTGTAATATGCTTTGTCTACAAAATATGAAGAAGAGGGTTCCCTCTTCACCTTGTCCTAACCAATTCCATGATGTATTAAGAAAGCATAATAGGAGTCGCTAACTCAAGACACAGTCCAACACCTCATCAAAGGGATACGAAAAGATCAAAACCCTACGCACATATATAAAGAGAACAAAAACATTTTGGGGTGTAAAGAAAGCATCTTTATCACCTCTAACTTTACCTTAAAAACACAAATCTTATAGGAATTGCATTCAACATTGACAACATGGAACTTGGAGTTGATTAAACCTATGAAATTATTAAGTGTCTCACGAGTGACACTTGTCAATTATACAAGATTTAAATAGTGAAATCACTTGATGCTTTGAATGGAACTCCCACACCGCACAATATTTAAATGGACATGTCTATGCATTTGATTGTCACGATTCCTATATATGTCCATGAGTAAACACATGTGTTGGCTTTGTTGTTTTTTTTTGCATTTTTTGAGGCCAACATCTTTTTATGCATATCGTTTTTCTTTCCAACATATGGTTTTGGAAATTGTTTGATAATTTTGGGGCTAATGGATTGAAGACTAATAATTATGAACTCAACCACATTTGTATATTGACCTTGAACTCACTTGTAAGTAAATATTTTATTTAGAGAGTCATTATTTGTTATATCCCAAAATCTAAATTTTGAAGTGTCTAAATCATTTTTTTGAATGCATAAATGTATTCAACATCCTCAAACACTCCAATGACACCAATATTATGCAAGTTTACAACTATCTTAATTTTTTTTAAGAATTAACCCTGAAATTTCTATTATATTATGGGAAAATCAAGCCAAAAAAAAGCAAAAAAGTTAAAAAAATCTAACATTTAAACTAATACATTGTTTGACTCAAACTAAGGAAATAAAATATACATCTTAATTAATAAAAAATAAAAAACGGTCATATAAATCATTATATTCAAACACAACCATGGTAATAATTACATTCTTAAAATACCACCACCAATCCCTCCATATAATTACATTCTTAAACTACCAGCACCACTCCCTCCATATAATATGGACAAATTTATTATTGGTCAACTATTCTAACTATGAAATAAATTATACATCTTAATTAATAAAAAAATAAAAAATAGTGATGTGGACCGTTATAATCAAACCCAGACACCTAAAATTATGATAACGCAACGGTAATAAATATATATTTAAACGACCACTCCCTCCATATAATATGGACAAATTTAACCTAATTTAACCCATTTACGTGAGTTTATTGTTTTAAAATCTTTCAATATCGTCGAGTGAAAATTTTATAAAGAGGAACTTACCATCATTCAACTATTTATACGATTGTAGTGGTAGAGGCCTTTACGGATCTCGTCTTTGTTATAGTTTCTTATCCTCAATCTCTGAAGTCGTTGAACACAGTTGAGTTTCGGCTTTTCGACCTCTACTGCTCGGATTAGGTTTCTTTTCTGCTAATTACCATTTCATCTCTGTCACTGTTTCCCTCTGTTGCAATCACAACCACAATATGAGAACCGATCGGCTCAGCCCTTCTACTAGACCCCGCGGTCGTTACATCACGATCCCCATCGATGGCCCATCCAGTCATCTCGAGCCAAATTCAGATTCAGGAATTAGTCACAACCATCTTTCTTCAGGAAGCAATCTGATGCAGCAACTTCCATCCCGTTATAGTCCTAGATCCTGCGGTCGCTACACTGCCCAACCGTCGTTACCCTGCAGTTCAGCGAGTACGCTACTAGAGTACCTGCAATCAGTAGCGGAGAACCCTAAATCGAAGAATCTCATCACGATCCCCATCGATGGTCCGCCCAATAATATCCAGCCAAATTCAGTTTCAGGGATTGATCCTCACCACTACCTTTCTTCAGACGACAATATGATCCAGCATCGTCCATACCTTAACAATCCTAGACACCGCAGTCGTTACGGTACCATGCACCGGTCGTTACCCTACGGATCAGCTAGCTCGTTACTAGAGCACCATTCGGTAGCTCCGAACCCTAAATCAAAGAATATCATCACGATCCCTATCGATGGTCCGCCCAATAATTTCGAGCCAAATTCAGATTCAGGGAGTGTTCACAACAACCTTTCTTCTGTCACTCGTTTGATCCACCATCCTCCATCCCACACTGATTCTGAGATTGTTTCGGTTCGTGCCACTAGTTCCGAGTCAGCAACTGGAGGTGAGATTTTCAACAAATTACTCGCTCAATCTACGACGATGGGTGAGGATACCACTACCATTCAAAGTTCGGTAAGCTCGAAATTTTGTTTGTGGAAATATTCCCTTGCAATTTCTGTTTCTTTTCCCTTTTGCTCCTTCTCCATTTCTACGAAACGAAATTTTTACACGCTTCTACATATTTGAAATTTCTCCATAAACAATTTATGCACAGTTTGTTGCTGCCGAACTCGTCAAAATAGCAGAAAGTGTGAACACCAGGAAGAACTCGACAGAAGGTGAAGACAAATGTGAAAATGGAGAGGACGAAGGTTACGTCTGTGAAGATATTGAGCAAGGAACATGGCAGCTTCTCAAATACACATCAGATTCAATCCAGAAGGACCATGATGATCTGGATGATGGTTGGGAGATTTTATAAAGGCACGTGTGAGAAGCACGCTGGTCGCGGATTGGACTCTTCATTTTCGCTTTTTGGTCTTTATATTTTATAGTGGTCAAATGATCACATTTCTTTTGGGGATATACTAGGAAAACAGGATGAGCTGTAGCATCACGATGACTTTATTTCGAAATTTTGGTTGTGGAAAACAGGAAGAGCTGTAGCATCAAAATATTGGTTACGATTAGTGAATGGATTTCTAGTTTGATTTGTAGACGTTCTAAGTGGTTTGTATGTTATAAATAAATTATAAAATGGTTTAGTTTGCTTTAGAAATGACATATTAATTAAAATTAATGATTTTATAGTATATTAGTGAGTATTTATTTATGGTAGGAAACTATTCTTTCTAGTGTTTTAGTGTAAGAAACTATGTTTTTATTATAATATGATAGAAAAAGTATGTATTATTTGACAGAATATGATAAAAGTAATCTATGTAGAAAAGTTGAGTTTTTTCTTAATTTTATTTTTAGAAAATAAATATAAAATTGATTTTATTATATTTCATTTTAACAATGTTATTTTTATTTCTATTGACAGATTATATTTATATTATATGTCATTTTAAGCTATGCTATTTTCATTTTTATAGAGATATGGAGTTTTCTAAGCAAGCTTATGATGTAGGAATAGTTGTATGTGAATGAACCATTAGAGAACCATTAGCTGCTATTTTAAAATGGTTTACATGATTTTAAATGGTTTAGTTAAGGGTAATACATCATTTAAATAAATTATAAAATGGTTTAGTTTGCTTTAGAAACGACATCTTAATTAAAATTAATGATTTGATAGTATATTAGTGAGTATTTATTTATGGTAGGAAACTATGCGGTTAGTGTTTTAGTGTAAGAAACTATGTTTCTATTATAATATGATAGAAAAAGTCTATATTATTTGATAGAATATGATAAAAGTAATCTACGTAGAAAAATTAATTTTTCTGTTAATTTAATTTTCAGAAAATAAATATAAAATTGATTTTATTATATTTCATTTTAACAATGTTATTTTTATTTCTATTGAGCGATTATATTTATATTATATGTCATTTTAAGCCATGCTATTTTCATTTTTATAGAGATATGGAGTTTTTTAAGCAAGCTTATGATGTATGAATAGTTGTAAGTGAATGAACCATTACAGAAAGATTAGCTGCTATTTTAAAATGGTTTATATGATTTTAAATGGTTTAGTTAAGGGTATTACATCATTTCCAATGTATAATAGTTTTGGTAAGGGCATGTTTTAGCAACAAATTTATTTGCGTCATTGTAATTATAGCATGCATATCATGTATTGTTTCAATGTTTTAGACATATGGGTGTTTACAAAGAAATACACGTCTTTTCTCTACAACAAGAGATGTGGGCCCAAACCTTTACACCCATTGTAATACTTTTTTTTAATAAATTGAATATATGTTAGGTGGTTGTGGGCCTTAAGGTCCTTTGACTATTTGAAATAGCTTTAATACAAATTGTAACAACCCATCTTTATTGGAAGAATTTAAAATTGTAACAACCCATCTTTATTGGAAGAATTTAAAATTAATTCAGTGGTAAGATTTCTTGATTTTAAAAAAAAATAACTAATCTATCAAGTGTCTTCATTATTCAAATAGCTCTAAGACAGTGTTCTTTACTTACCTATTCCATGACCAAACTAACCAATTTTTCATAGAGACTATGATGATATGTATGAGCCACAACATTTAACCCTATACCAAACCAGGTAATACCTTACTCTCTTCTATTTGAACCTCTACATAACAATATCCTCCTACCCTTTCTCTCCACAGGTGCATTTACAAACAATGGAAAACAAGGATAGAGAAGCAATAAAGTGCCAAAATTAACCAAGAATATTGGATTCTCCACCTATTTGTCTTTTCCTCTTTTTCCATTGAATTTCCTATTTTACTCAAATCTCTTAATTATTGCAACAATGACACAATTGCCACCCATTCACCTAAATTAAATTACAATGCACATATTCCTTTATATTTTTACATATTACTTGAAATTTTCACTACTACCATATAATATTTATGGTAGGGCTGATGCACAGTCATGGACTCCTTTAAAGGCACTTTAGATGCCACATAATACAGGAAAACCCTCGAAACTCTGACTTTAGGTGACAATTAGGGGTACTTCCGTAACTTATTTGAAGATGAAGTAAAAAGACAAATGATAGGTAATTGAATAAGCTTTCATAATATATATCATTTATGTAGACAAAATGTAAATGATTATAAAATTAGTTTCCGGAAATTGGGTTTTCAAATTTTCAGCACATCATAACATATATGTTTGTGCGGGTGCAACAATATATGAGGTAAATGATGTCAATTTGGGATAAAATATTGCAGAGATATAAAGGACATATGGGCCTAGTGAAACACTATTTATTCAGAATTTTTCATGATTTTATTATTATTATTAATTATTGAAGTCAGAAAAGATTGAAATGAAAACGTTATGTGCGGATGCAACACTTTAGGGGAAAAAATGAATGAAATCATTGGTTTCTATATATAATATCATGGAGCATGCTCTCGTCTAGTGCACCATATATTTTTCTTGGAAAATGGTGATGGAAATCAAAAGTTATATAAAAAACAATCGATGTATCTATTTTCAAAAACTGACATGTGTTTTATTAATAGTAAATAAATAAAAAATAATTTTGAAGGAAAAAAATACATATTCAGAATCGTAAGATCGTACTCTACAATATTCTAAATTTTCATAAAAAAAATTTGTGTCTATCATAACAAAACATGCCATCGAAACTAAGCATATTGATAGAGTTCTTAAAGACAAGCAATAGCCCTGGCTTATTTGTCCTAGCCAATAGGTCCAGTAGTCCGAAGCTATTTCCGAACATAATGGCAAACCTTATTCCTGCATATTTTTTTAATTTTAGAAAAGTGCATATGCATTATAACTTACTCATATTGCATATGCAATATGAATAAGCTATAACGCATATGCATTTTTGCTTAACTAATTTGGTATGATAGTAGAAAAGAGTAATGGCATCATTATCCCATTATAATAAAATTTATACTCCCAATATTCCATCCAGATGGTCTATGGGGTGGCTTGTGGCCCAACATTACATTGGTTAAGAGAGGGGGGGGGGATCAAAGGAGGGAGAGGAAGGTGTAGAGGGTATCATGGGAGGGAGGGATGGGTAGGGGACATATATCCGGGGGATGAATAGAGGATAAATATAAGGGGGAGGGATGGTTATGGGAGATTAATGAGGGGGGCGGATGGGAGAGATATGAGGGGTCGACGGTTGTTCATCAATGTCTGCAAATGTATGGTCCATATAATAGAATAGATCATCTGGTACTAGGAATATTCAAACAAGTGTGTGGCCATTAGTGTAATGAGTGTTTATATGTGTATTAAATATTTTGATGGTTTTCAAGATTTAGTAATTAGTATTTATCGTAAGAGGGAAAATGTCATTACAATCATCGTCATAATCATCATCATATCCATAGTCATCGTGATCGTCATCATCATCATCATCATCATCATCATCGTGATCATCATCGTCGTCATCATCATTGTCGTCGTCGTCATCATCATCATCACCATCATTATTCATCATCATCATCATCAACATTATTGTTCATCATCATCGTCATCGCGATCATCATCACCATCCTCATCCTCATCATCATCATAGTAATCATCCTTATCATAATCATTTTCATGATCCTCCTCCTCATCATCATTATTGTTCATCATCAACATTCCATTGCAAATGATTGAAAATAAAATCAAAGTAAAGTTTCAACTAAACCTATCATCATCATCATCATTGTTCCTCATCATCATCCTCATCATCATCATCACCACCATCATTATTCATCATCGTCATCATCGTCATTATCATCATCATCCTCTTCATCGTCAGTATCATCATCACCACCATCATCCTCATCATCATAGTCAGCATAATCATCATCACCATCATCACCATCATTGTTCATCATCATCTTCATCATCGTCATCATCATCATCATCATCCTCATCCTCATCCTCATCATTATCACCCTCATCCTCACCATCATCATCCTCATCCTCATCCTCATCATTATCACCCTCATCCTCACCATCATCATCATAGTCATCATCTTCCTCCTCATCACCACCATCATCATCACCCTCATCATCATCATCATCATCATCATCATCATCATCATCACCATCACCATCATCATCATCATCATGGTCATCATCATCATCATCATCATCATCATCATCATCACCCTCATCCTCATCATCCTCATCATAGTCATCCTCCTCCTCCTCCTCATCATCACCATCATTGTTCATCATAATCATCATCAACACCACCACCCTCATCCTCTTCATCATCATCATGGTCATCATCATCATCATCTTCATCATCACCCTCATCCTAAACATCATCATCATAGTCATCATCCTCCTCATCATCACCATCATGGTTCATCATCATGATCTTCGTCATGATCATCATCATCATCATCCTCCTCCTCATCATCACCATCATTGTTCATTATCATCGTCATCATCATCATCATGATCATCATCACTCTGATCATCATCATCACCGTCATCCTTGTCATCATCATCATGGTCATCCTCCTCCTCCTCCTCCCCATCACCATCATTATTCATCATCATCGTCATCATCATCATCCTCCTCCTCATCATCATCACCATCATTGTTCAGCATCATCGTCATTGTCATCATCATCATCATCATCATTCTCATCATCATCATCATCATCATCATCATCACCCTCATCCTCATCATCATGGTCATCATCATCATCATCATCATCACCCTCATCCTCATCATCATGGTCATCATCATCATCATCATCATCACCCTCATCATTATCATCATCATCATCATAGTCATCATCCTCTTCCTCCTCATCATCACCATCATTGTTCATCATCATCGTCATTGTCATCACCCTCATCATCATCATCATCATCATAGTCATCATCCACTTCCTCCTCATCATCACCATCATTGTTCATCATCATCATCATTTTCATCATCATCATCATCATCCTCATCATCCTCATCATCATCATCACCCTCATCCTCATCATCATCATCATGGTCATCATCTTCCTCCTCCTCATCATCCCGATCATTGTTCATCATCATCGTCATTATCCTCATAAACATAACCATCATCATCCTCATCATCATTATCATCATCGTCATCCCCATCCTCATCCTCATCATCATCATCATCATCACCATCATCATCATCACCATCCTCATCCTCATCATCACCATCGTCATCCTCATCCTCATCATCATCACCCTAATCGTCATCATTATCATCATGGCCATCATCATCATCATCATCATCACCCTCATCCTCATCATCATCATCATAGACATCATCATCACCATCATTGTTCATCATCATCGTCATTGTCATCAGCATCGTCGTCATCATCATCATCATCATCATCATCACCCTCATCCTCATCCTCATCATCATCACCCTCATCCTCGTCATCATCATCATGGTCATCATCCTCCTCCTCCTCATCATCACCATCATTGTTCATCATCATCATCATCATCGTCATCATAATCATCATACTCATCATCATCATCATCATCATCCTGATCGTCATCATCATCATCATCATCACCATCCTCATCATCATCATCACCATCATCATTTGCATCATCATCATCTCCCTCATCCTCATCATCATCATCATGGTCATCATCATCATCATCACCCTCATCCTCCTCCTCATCATCATCATCATTATCATCCCCCTCCTCATCATCACCATCATTATTCACCACCATCGTCATTGTCATCATCATTATCATCATCATCATCCTCATTGTCATCATTATCATCATCACCCTCATCCTCATCATCGTCATCATGGTCATCATCCTCCTCCTCCTCATCATCACCATCATTGTTCGTCATCATCGTCATCGTCATCAGCATCATAATCATCATCATCCTCATCATCATCATCATCATCATTATCATCACCACCATCATCATCATCATCATAATCATCATCATCACCATCCTCCTCATAATCATCATCATCACCATCATCATCCTTATCATCACCATCCTCATCATCCTCCTCCTCCTCCTCATCATCGTCGTCATCATCATCATCCTCATCTTCATCATCATCATCACCATCATTGTTCATCATCATCGTCATCGCCATCATCATCATCATCATCTTCATCATCATCATCATCATCATCATCATCATCACCGTCATCCTCCTCATCATCATCATAGTCATCATCCTCCTCTTCATCATCATCACCATCATTGTTCATCATCATCATCATCGTCGTCATCATCATCACCATGATTGTTCATCATCATTGTCATCGTGGTCGTCATCATCATCATCACCCTCATCCTCTTCATCATCATCATAGTCATCCTCCTCCTCCTCCTCCTCATCATCATCCTCATTCGCATTATCATCATCGTCATCATCATCGTTGTCGTCGTCATCATCATCATCATCATCATCATTGTCATCATCATCATCATCCTCATCATCATAATCATCGTCATCAACCATAATTGTTCCTCATCATCCTCATCCTCATCCTCATCCTCATCCTCATCATCATCGTCACCATCATTGTTCATCATCATCGTAATCGCCATCATCATCATCATCATCAGCATCCTCATCCTCATCCTCCTCCTCATCATCATCATCATCACCCTCGTGTTCATCATCATCATCATAGTCATCCTCCTCCTCCTCATCATCATCACCATCATTGTTCATCATCATCATCATCTTGGTCATCATCATCATCATCATCATCACGATCATTGTTTATCATCATCATCATCATCATCCTTATCAGCATCATCATCACCATCACCCTCATCCTCATCCTCATCTTCATAGTCATCATCCTCCTCCTTCGCATCATCCATTAGAGGAATTTTGGGGTCTAAAATGGGCCTCCTAAGGAAAATAATAAAATAATAGTTAAAATAATAAAATAATAGTTAAAATAATAAAATAATAGTTAAAATAATAAAATAATAGTTAAAATAATAAAATAATATTGATTAATTTTGGAGGAAGAAAGAAAAAAAGTACATTTTGTGTTCATATTTTCGACATATCTCCCTGTGTTTTTACTCAAATTTCGATCGGGAGAGCTCGTTGGATGCGGAATTTGATTCCTCATCCAACGAGTACCCACACTGCATACTTTTGAAGGACCCCTCTACCCCAAGAACAAGAAATACCCGAAAAAACGTGATGATGACATCATCATCACGTTTTTTTCAGGTATTTCTTGTTTTTGGGGTAGCGGGGTCCGTCAAAAGTATGCAGTGTGGGTACTCGTTGGATGCGAAATCAAATTCTGCATCCAACGAGCTCTCCCGATCGAAATTTGAGTAAAAACACAATGAGATATGTCGAAAATACTAACAAAAAAATAGTTTTTTTTAATGACAAATATGCCAATTCAACCATTATGGTTGACTTATTTTATTGAAATTCTATTGGTTCTTGAATTCCAACTCACAAAAACTTATTTTGGCACGTTTTCTTATAAGGCCCATTTTAGACCCCAAATTTCCTCTAATGATCATCATCCTCATCCTCATCATCATAGTTATCATCATCATCATCATCATCATCATCATCATTGTCATCATTATAATCACCATCATAGTCATCATCATCCTCATAATCATCATCATAATCATTGTCATCATAGTCATACTATTCGTGATCATCATGATCATCATAATAGACACTACCATGGTCCAAGGATAGGTTTGGAGGTCTCAACCATTGGTATGGGGTCCATTGTAAGGTTATAGAAGTTTAACATATTTCAGTCCAAGTTTGATATGCATTTGATATTTAATATTTTAATATTTGATAAGCATAGATTAGTGAAGTTGCATATTCAGTGAGCACTAAATCGCATGTGCGATATATCGCATATGCATTTTGGAGATCACGTAAAAAACCGCCCGTTATTAAAAGACATTGTATCAATATCGCATATGCAGTAAAACAAATTTTCTTTATATCGCATATGCGATATGTGTTATATAAAAAATGTTGGGTTGCATGCTGTGGGCTAGGCTTACTGTAGCAAAAGACATAATTCTTCTGAACCCATGCACAGAGAACTGTTCATCCTGTAATTTAATCATTAATTACATAATTCCATAGGTTTTGTACAAGTTAGGTGGATTTCAATGGGGAACATATGTAATAGATGTTGAAAGTCAGCGAGGAAGGTGCTTACAACGAAAGAAGCTGAAAATGAAAAAGAAAAAAGAGGGAAGATTCAATAAATCATTAGCATTCACTAGATGAGCAAATAGTTCCCATCCCCCCTCAACAGATAGACGTAGAGGTCGAGGAAGATAATGCAACATTAAAGCAAGTTGGTTATACGGAAGATGATATTCTTGATCCATTAGTAAATAGACAATATTGTGAAGAGTTCAATAATTATGTTACTCCCAATGCGAATGTGACTCAACAACAACCATGGCCGGTGGTTCAATCTCCTAATCGAAGTTGTCAACTTGTAGTGGATGTAAACGTCACTCCAACATTTCAAATGACAAGAAATTTCACATCAAAACGAAAGAGAACTCCTAAACGCATACAAGTGGAGGAGAGCAAATTGACTTCCATGGAAAGTAAGGTGGCTAAACGCACTATCCTTCATCATTGTTCTCAAATAATGAAACAATATTTTGATAACAAATCCGAAGACGGTAAATGCCAATTGTTTTTAGCTTTGGTTAAATCTAGAAATATGGAAATGGTTAGAATAAATTTAGGCATAAGAACAATGAAGAATATAGAATCTAGTAATCACATTGTTAAATCTCTTGCTGCTGCATTCACATCGATTGGTAAAAAAGCTCGTTCACAGGACTGTATTGTGGCTCGCTATGTATTGGCTGAATCAATTGTATGTATATCCACAAGACAACATCGTTTACTTCAACGCACATCACAAATTGTGCCTTTACATCCAAAGACACTTAAAAAATATTCAGTAAGAAGAGACAACCTTGATGTAGAGGGAAAAATGGAAACATTATGGGAATTTAGCGGCAGGTTTCCCCACAAAGACAAGAAGTTAGTCGAAGCAGTGAAGGACCTAGTGCACACATTTTGGCATGATAACACTAGGCCTTCTTCTAACACAAAGGATGTGTTAAAACATTGTAGGGGTTCTAGAAACAGTGAACCTCATGTTAAAAATTATCTTGACATGACACAAACTCAATTCTTAGAGATGTTTAAAGTTGCGCATGTAGAGCTAAGGCTCAGGAAAATATATTTTGAAAAATGCAAGCCTTGGTATGTTAGAATCAATACCATCCGGAACACTTGTTGTAGATACCACATAGAGTTTGACCTATATAATTTACCATACATTTTCACATATACGTCGTTTTTTGCATCCTAACCGTGTGCAGGCACGATCAAGTACAATACTGCCAATGTCATCAAGAGATTTCATCCATAGCATAATGTGTCCGAGGAAAGATGGGAAGACACATTACTTAAAACAATGTGTAGATGGTTATTGAAACAATTGTGGTGGGCTATCATTATGGTCTGATTGCATCCATGAAAGTGAAGATCAAGCATTCGGGAATGCAATTGTCGAGAAGTAGAACTATCAGTATGAGACATATCAGCTACATGATGGGAAAGAAAGCAGGAAGATTAAATTGGTGACTTCACAGGTAAATTGTTGAATATTGACATATTAATATTCTTGTACACATATTTTTATGTTTTTTTATAACACTGTTTATTTTTTTACACCAGGTGCAAGTATGTGATTTTATTTCAGAGTTTCATGGAAAGATACAATAGTACATTCAACATGTCAATATGGCACGATGGCAAGATGAGCAATTCAGAATATGTTGGGACACCTTCCCTCTCGGAACAATACTATCAGTGGTTGAATTTGCAGAAAATTAAACCCTACAACCACAAAATGGAATACAAAGTCAATACTATCACTCAGAGCATGTGAGCATAATGGTGCATATCATGTATCGACATGGGCCAGATAACATTGAATAGAAATGTGTGATACTGAAAGAAAGTCACTTCTACATAAGTGACGATCGGACCCAGGACATCCATTATGTGCAACATTGCTTTAAATTATTCTATGATCATGTGATAGCTATGAATATACCATTTTATCGTCATTTAATTTGGTCAGATGGTTGTGCTGGATAGTTCAAGAATGCATCTGTATTTGAATGGTTGTGTTTGTTGCACATAGAATACAAGTTGCCACATGTATGGAACTACTTTGAAACTGGTCATGGAAAAGGAGAGCACGATGGTGATGGTGTATGCATAAAAGCTTCCCTTCGAAGGGAAGAGATGAAGTTTATAGGTGGTCGCCTTCAAAATGCTGCATCTATAGTGAAATGGTGTGCATCTGTCATGGGAGAACAAGCAACAAGGAAACACTTGGTGTAGAGAATTTTCTGGGAGGTGACAAATGTGGACCAATCCAAAACAAATCAATTGAAAACAGTTCATGGAGCTCAACAGTTTCATTCAATTAGAAGCTCAGACAACTCGGCCCTAAAAATTTGGACAAGATTGAAGGCTTTCTTTTGCAGTTCCTATAGCATCGATGAATGGGATTATTGTGAGTATACAGATACCATTGATACATGGGATCAAGTGACACTTGGCACCAATTTCAATGGGGTTAATGAAATAGACCATTTGTAAGATGATCAGACACATATTTCTACTCACTATGATCACTTATTAGATCTCATACAAGAAGGTACATGAGTAGTACCTAAATAATAAAATGCATTGATGTATTGTTTACTTGACCTATGTAGAATTTAATTTATGTAGAAATTAGAAATGCAAGACCTTATTTAAAAAATGTATTGTTAACTCGACCTATTTCATTTCACAGGTAAGATATATGCAGTGATTTCCCGAAAAAATAATGAATGGGGTTATGACTATTGGTTGACACGTTGGTTAGAGGGAAACAAACCATTCTCAAACCTATTACAGATGATGAAAATATTGAATTCCCAATTGGCTCGATGGTTATAAAATGGGAGTACTTAACACTTGCAGCACAACAGAAAAGGAAGGATGGGTATGTATATCAGGATTATAGACAAGCATCTATTGTATACGACTTCACCAACCTAGTAGTTGGTATAAACATCAAGTTGCACACACTTGTTCACAAAAATAGGTCACATGTACGATACTTGCTACCTCATATAGAAGACAAAAGATTGATGGAAACCATCGACACCAGATATGATCCAGATGGCCAACTCATCTAAGTGCATTGTCAGGTGTGTTATTTAACCTTTAAAGTGAATGCTGAAGCACAATTTCAATTATTTAGCCTTAGTTTATTCCCAATGTAATAAACATGTGAATGACCGATACCATTCACAGACATAATATTATTCAGAGGATAATGACACTATAAACACAATCGTACAACCTCAGGTGAGTTATCTATAAATCATGTTTGCACATTTTCATTGGGTTCTCTTTTTCTTCTTATGATGTTACTAATGTCTAACCTTTCATGTGCCTAGGATACAAACACCATCTATGGAACATTGGAGGAGCCAAGAACGATGTCTTTAGACACCAACAAATGGAAATTAGAAAATAACATCCTCTCGAGTTGTTGAAATTTACATTTTTTTAGGGTTCTAGCTTAATGAACACCAAATTAAATGCTATCACTAGGATTGACAAGTTATGAGATGGAAATAGGGTTTACTGGCCTCTTTATAAGTTGTGAGATGGAACTAGAAACACATGAACATGTACTGTAAATTGGAAAACAACTAGGGTTTCATGAACACCAAATTGCATGCTATCACTAGGGTTGACAAGCTAAGAGATGGAACTAGGGTTGACAAGTTATGAGATAGAACTAGGGTTTAGTGACATCATTACAAGTTATGATATGGAACTAGAAACACATGGACATGCTCAAATTGGAAAACAATTAGTGTTTCATGAACACCAATTTTCATGCTATCACTAGGGTTGACAAGCTATGAGATGGAACTAGGGTTTAGTGACTTCTTTACAAGTTATGAGATGGAACTAGAAAGACATGGACATCAACAAATTGGAAAAAAACTAGGGTTTCATGGACACCAATTTGTATGCCATCACTAGGGTTGACAAGTTATGAGATGGAACTAGGGTTTAGTGACCTCTTTACAAGTTATGAGATGGAACTAGAAACACATGGACATGCACAAATTGGAAAACAACTAGGGTTTCATGAACACCAATTTGGATGCTATCACTAGGGTTGACAAGATATCACATGGAACTAGGGTTTATTGACCTCTTTACAAGTTATGAGATGGAACTAGAAACACGTGGACATGAACAAATTGGAAAACAACTAGGGTTTTCTAAACACCAATATGCATGATATCACTAGGGTTGACAAGTTATGAGATAGAACTAGGGTTTAGTGACCTCTTTACAAGTTATGAGATGGAACTAGAAACACATGGACATGTACAAATTGGAAAATGAACTACGGTTTCATGAACACCAAATTGAATGCTATCACTAGGGTTGACAAGCTACGAGATGGAACTAGGGTTTAGTGACCTCTTTACAAGTTATGATATCGAACTAGAAACACATGGACATGTACAAATTGGAAAACAACTAGGGTTTCATGAACACCAATTTGCATGCTATCACTAGGGTTGACAAGCTATGAGATGGAACTAGGGTTTAGTGAACTCTTTACAAGGTATGCGATTGAACTAGAAACAAATGGACATGCACAGATTGGAAAAAAAATAGGGTTTCATGAACACAAATATGCATGCTATCACTAGGGTTGACAAGCTATGAGATGGAACTAGTGTTTAGTGACCGCTTTACAAGTTATGAGATGGAAGTTGAAACACATGGACATGTACAAATTGGAAAACAAACTAGGGTTTAATCAACACCAAATTGAATGCTATCACTAGGGTTGACAACTTATGAGATGGTACTAGGGTTTAGTGACCTCGTTATAATCCATGAGATGGAACTAGAAACACATGGACATGCACAAATTGGAAAAAAACTAGGGTTTCTTGAATACGAATTTGCATGATATCACTAGGGTTGACAAGTTATGAGATGGAACTAGGGTTTCATGACCTTTTTACAAGCTATGAGATGGAACTAGGGTTTATTGACCTCTTTACAAGTTATGAGATGGAAATAGAAACACATGCACATGCACAAATTGGAAAACAACTAGGGTTTCATGAACACCAATTTCCATTCTATGACTAGGGTTGAAAAGTTATGAGATGGAACTAGGGTTTAGTGACCTCTTTACAAGTTATGAGATGGAACTAGGAACACATGGACGTGTACAAATTGGAAAACACCTAGGGTTTCATGAACACCAAATTCCATGCTATCACTAGGGTTGACAAGCTATGAGATGGAACTAGGGTTTAGTGGCCTCTTTACAAGTTATGAGATGGAACTAGAAACACATGGATAGGCACAAATCGAAAAACAACTAGGGTTTCACGAACACCAAATTCCATGCTATCACTAGGGTTGACAAGTTATGAGATCCAACTAGAGTCCAGTGACCTCTTTACAAGTTATGAGATGGAACTAGAAACACATGGACATGTACAAATTGGAAAAAAACTAGGGTTTCATGAACACCAATTTGCATGCTATCACTAGGGTTGACAGGTTATGAGATGGAACTAGGGTTTAGTCACCTCATTACAAATTATGAGATGGAACTAGAAACACATGGACATGCACAAATTGGAAAACAACTAGGGTTTCATGAACACCTATTTGCATGCTATTAGTAGGGTTGACAAGTTATGAGATGGAACTAGGGTTTAGTGACCTCTTTACATGTTATGAGATGGAACTAGAAACACATGCACATGCACAAATTGAAAAATGAACTAGGGTTTCATGAACACCAAATTGAATGCTATCACTAGGGTTGACAAGTTATGAGATGGAATTAGGGTTTAGTGACCTCTTTACAAGCTATGAGATGGAACTAGAAACACATGGACATGCACAAATAGGAAAAAAACTAGGGTTTCATGAACACCAAATTGAATTCTATCTCTAGGGTTGACAAGTTATGACATGGAACTAGGGTTGAAAAGTTATGAGATGGAACTAGGGTATTGTAGGGTATGATGTTATGGTACATGTTATGTTATTATAGGGTATTGTAGGGTATGATGTTAGTATTGTAGGGTATGGTATATTAGTATGGTATGGTATCTTAATATGGTATGATGTTAGTATGTTATGTTATGGTATGTTATTGTATGTTAGTATGGTATGATGTTAATATCATAGGGTATTGTAGGGTATGTTATTGTATGTTAGTATGGTATGATTTTAGTATCATAGGGTATTGTAGGGTATGGTATGGTATTTTACACATGCATGCATGACTTAGAAGTAGAAACACATGTAAATTTAGTGTAATTTAGGTAGTGTATGACATGGAACTAGGGTTGACAAGTTATGAGATGGAACTAGGGTATTGTAGGCTATGATGTTAAAAAATTGAGGATAGCCATAATGTTAAAAAGTTGATGAGTCATAAATTCTTCCTTTAAGTATTGGAAATTCATACTAGCACACATGTGAACCACACATATCATTATATCACATAGGTGAACCACACATATAATGTTCCAAAATCAAGTCAACCATATCATGTTCCAATATCAAGTCAACCATATATGTATAAATTTGAACCTTGCTTTATATTATATAGGTATACAAATAATGTTACAAAAATTGGCATGCCACATGGCCATAATACAAAATAGTGGATCAAACTATACATCCGTGTGTATAAAAACAAAAAGTTACATCTATGTATCCCCCCTATACATTTATTCTAGTTATTCCCCATTTCGTTGCCACTGCCAATGTCTTCGAAGAAGCCTAGATTTCTTTCCCAACTGCTCACTGGTGATCCCCATCGCTGAAAAAGAGGGATAGGTCACATCAGTGGAGACTACAGAAAAAACAAAATTTGTAAGTTAGTTTACCAACCTATAAAAATTCTATGTACATTTGTTCAAATTCCAAACCAATATAACATTTTTACTTACCGTACGTGAGTAAGTAATGGTGGGTTGTGGTTCCTCAGTAGCAGTGACCCTAATTGGGTGCTCTTCAAGAACCACTTTCTCACTATCAAGCTGCATAAAAAATATATATATATATGCCAATGTCAAGCACCAAATCAGATAAAGCGATACATAAACGTACAAAGAAAGTGATACATAAATGTACCTATTGGCTCGTTAGAGGTGGGTCACTGATTTGGTGCTCTTCAAGCATGAGTGCCTCACTAGAAGCCTGCATAATGTAACATATGTCAATTTCAGATAATAAAAAGAATCGGAAACATATATACTACATGGACAGAAAATAATGTTTTCAAAGAAAGTGAAACATACATGTATCTGGCGGGGGGGAAGAGGTGGGTCGACAACAACCTTGCTTTGGTGCTCTTCAAGCACCACTGGCTCAATAGATTCTTTCATAAAGTAACATATGTCAAAGCAATACATAAAGGTACAAAAACATACAAAGAGAAAGAACCAAATCAGAGAAAGCGATACATAAACATACAAAGAAAGCGATACATAAACGTACACGCTGACTCGTTAGAGGTGGGTCGATAACAACCTCGCTTTGGTGCTATTCAAGCACCACTATCTCAATATATTTTTGCATAAAGTAACATATGCAAAATAAATACATAAACATACCTGCTACCTCGTCAGAGGTGGGTGGACAATAACCTCGCTTTAGTGCTCTTCAAGCACCATTGGCTCAATAGATGCCTACATAAAGTAACATATGTCAATTTGTCAGATAATATAAAGAAAACAAGACATATCAATGGGGGAAACAAGGAAAAAGATACTTGCATCCATAAAAATAAATATAAGCAAGAGTTGCAATATTAGATATACCTGGGGGACATGAGGAGGTGTGTAACTAGTGGATCGATTAACTAGCAATGAGAGAAAAGGAATTCTAATTGCATTAGTGAAGAAGTTTGCTTTCTATAAATATTCATAAAACTCACGTTCCTATATACAAAAGGATAAATATACAATTAGACAATTTCAAAAAATTAGAAAAGTAAATGTTGAATCATTAAAATAACAATTAAAAGAAAGGGATACATAAACGTACCTGCTGGCTCATCAGAGGTTGGTCATCGATTTGGTGCTCTTTAAGAATCAGTGCCTCACTAGAATCATACATAAAATAACATATGTCAAATTCAGATAATAAAAAGAATCATAGGCATATATACTATATGGATGGAAAATGATGTTTTCAAAGAAAGAGAAAAATACATGTACCTGGTGGGTGGGGGGGGGGGGGGGGAAGAGGTGGGTCACCAACAACCTCGATTTGGTGCTCTTTAAGCACCAATGGCTCAATGTATGCCAGCATAAAGTAGTATATGTCAATGTCAGATAATGGTGCTTCAAGCACCATTGGATCAATAGATGCCTGCATAAAGTAACATATGTCAATTTGTCAGATAATATAAAGAAAACAAGACATATCAATGGGGGGAACAAGGAAAAAGATACTTGCATCCATAAAAATAAATATAAGCAAGAGTTGCAATATTAGATATACCTGGGGGAAGTGAGGAGGTGTGTAACTAGTGGATCAATTAACTAGCAACGAGAGAAAAGGAATTCTAATTGCATTAGTGAAGAAGTTTGCTTTCTAGAAATATTCATAAAACTCACGTTCCTACATACAAAAGGATAAATATACAATTAGAAAATTTCAAAAAATTAGAAAAGTACATGTTGAATCATTAAAATAACAATTAAAAGAAAGGGATACATAAATGTACCTGCTAGCTCATCAGAGGTTGGTCATCGATTTGGTGCTCTTCAAGAATTAGTGCCTCACTAGAATCCTACATAAAATAACATATGTCAAATTCATATAATAAAAAGAATCATAGGCATATATACTACATAGACGGAAAATGATGTTTTCAAAGAAAGAGAAAAATACATGTACCTGGCGGGGGGGGGGGGGGGGGGGGGGGGAAGAGGTGGGTCACCAACAACCTCGATTTGGTGCTCTTTAAGCACCAATGGCTCAATGTATGCAAGCATAAAGTAAAATATGTCAATGTCAGATAATACGAAGAAAAATAGACACATACAGGATGGATGAAAAAATGATTTTTTCAAATAAAGCAAAACATAATTAAAAGCATATTTAAAATAATACATGCACCTGGGAATCTACCTCTACATGAGAGGGACTGGACTTTGATTCAATGTACTCATCCCCTAATTGTGAAGAACGAAACCCATAGTCAATATTGACAGCAGCATCAATGTTCTCAACATTAATTGGCAGACTATGCGAATCTAGAGTGCCATGGGACACTAGCTGTATATTTGTTCACATAATTTGCTAGATAATTAAATAGAAATAAATTGTGAAACAATTGAAAATTGTGATATAAAAAGAAATATAATATGAAAATAATGAGTTTTACTTACAAATCGAATTAATCCATCATCCTAGAACTCTGAAGAAGGGACATAGCATATGTCTCCACACGTTGTGCAAGGGTGTGAAGGAACACGATGCTCCGAATCCTCTGCATATCCAATGCTATTTGTAGATGAATCCTTACTGTGTGATGGGCTGACCTTAGAAGTTCCAACCCCTTGACCTACATTTCCTTGGAAATCAGTCCCATGCTGAAGCAATGTATCTACCGGGTCAAATTAGGCCTCATGTGTATCCTCAATCATAGGACCTGCAAGAGGATATACTCAAGGGGGTTTTGGTGTGTGTGGAGGGCATGTAACATGGTTAATATTTGTCCTAGTCCCTTCCCTATCCTAGATCATCCCATGACCAACACCCTGGAATCCTAAAATATTGAAATAGTTAACATGATTCCCTAGGATGAATTGTGCATACAACTTCGTGATACAACTTTCTGAGGAAATAAAATGGGATGTCCCCGTTCCCATGATGGTCTTCATCAAAGACAATATGCCAGAAATCCATCCAATTGGCCTTTATATTTGGTTCCATGCACCAGTCTATGGAAATGTGTACTTGAATGGTGGGTGGAACCAATCCGGTGCTAGGGTCCCTGAATAATGAAAATAATTGATCTTTTGTAATCTTTAGGTTTTTGATGTCTTTGTAACTCAAACAATCAGAATAGTATTACCTCCTAGATTATCTGTACGAGGTAATGTTGTACAGAGCTCCTTGGTCATTAGCAATTGTGTTTGTAATGGTGTCCAATGCCTCAGCTAAATATTCTCTCAAATGATCCCCCCCCTCTAAAAGATGAGCTGAGGTGCCTCAATGCACCCAAACACACCATAATCTATGAATTTTGGTCTTCTTCCCCCTCCGAGTTTGGGTTTGGGTTCATGTTTGGGATCATGTTTGAGTCTGGTTCTTGGTTATTAGTGGGTTTGGTTTCCACAGTATCTTGTTCATTTCTGTTATCTGTTAATATTTAAATAACAAAATAAAAATTGTTTTAATTTATCATTCTTTGATTTAATTCAATTTTTTTATTATTAAATTTGTTTTAAACAAATATAAAAACTATGAAATTAACAAAAACAATAAAAAATTGAAAACACTTTGTAATTGATAATAGTAGTTACCTTCCATTGGAGCCAAGCCACCTTTACAACCACCTCCAAATCGACCTCCAAATGCTCGACCTCCAAATATTTGGTGTGGTTTATCGCTCTCCCGAAATGCTCATTGTGCAAATGACAAAGTGAGGCTCGTGGTATCTGTTTTGTTTTTTCTTTTGTTTTCCATATCACATATGCGATATATTGCACTTGCGATAGATATTGCATATGTGATATATCGCATATGTGATGTTTTACTTTTAAGGAACACATATGTGATATGTTGCATATGTGATACTGCCTTAATAACCTAAGGCTAGTCTTTGGTCTTGGGTTATTCTGAACGTACCGTCAATAACGCATATGTGTTATCGATTTACACTTCGGAAGTGCATTTTCAATTTCTTAAGCGGCACTAAAAAGTGGAACGAACTTTGTGCAAGCACCCAGTAATATTCTTGTTTAAGGGTGTTAGAGAAATAATCCACCTCAGTAGCATGGTCTTACACCTAGGAGGAATTTTCATTTTTCTTATACTTATGTTTTATGATCGTATTTAGGTTATACTGATCAATGTTGGTCTATTAGGCGATTTGTGGCTCATTTACTCACAATTGAGCTGTTCCACTTTGATCATCCTCACAGTTGAGGTGCTCTAGTTTGATCATCATAATAACCCAGATGCTCTCATTGATCACATACCACTCCTTTTCCCTTAAATTAGGGAATAAGTTTGACTAGGGGTGCTAGTGTGTGGATGTGGTTATTTTTTTGTGTTCTTGGGCATTTATTGTCTCCTGGAGACTCTCCCACTCATACATGTGTTGTTCAATTCCTATAATTCCTTCATTTATGATATAGCATGCTCCATCCATGTTCACACTTTCATTTGTTATTGTTTGGTATGTTTGCCATCTTATTTGTAAACCTAGGGGTGTTTAAGTATCAAATCCTAGCTTGACACTTGTATGCATCCAGATGGATTCCAAGGGATAAAAATTTTTCCCCATTTTATTATAAGTATGTACCATACATATCTACAAGTTGTACACTAATATAAATATCAGTTATTGACATGATCTATGTGTGTTATTTTGTTCTCTTTTATTGTTTTCTTGCATATTTTTTGGATAAATTAAATTGTGAAGATTTCCTAAGATCCTAGGTATCATTGTGAAAAAATTATCACACGGTATCAGAGCTTTGTGGAGTTTCAAATCAAACAAGAGTGTTTCAGTCACTGTTTAGGGTATTTTTCCAGAAAATTTGAGTGTTTGCATTGCAGGTGCAACGATGTTTTTGTCACACAGTGCACAAGCAAAATGGAGCAGATTCATGTATTTATCACTCCATTCAACTATTTTGAATGGAATGCCCAAATTGTGATCTACATGAGGTCTAAAGGTTTATACATAGTCACCATGGGGATTGATACCGAGCCCAACTCTGCTGTGGAGAAATCAAAGTACTTCAACAGAATTGATGAGGAATTTGGTATGCTTTGTCTCAACATTTCGAGATACCTTCTCTTCCATGTAGATAGTCTTGACACACCTAATGAATTTTGGCTCAATCTTGAGTCACTATTCGAGAAGACTGATGAAATGAGAGGCCACTAGCTCGAAAATGAGCTAATATCATTCAGTCCATTTCACTATGAGACAATCTAATACTTCTTCAGCAAGTTCATAGCATTGGTGCTTCAACTGAAATGTTATAATAATCAACCCATAGTTACCTACCTTTTACATTAATTTAATTATTTTTGTCTTATTACCTAGTTTCCTAGATTCCATTCTATGCTAGTTTCCTCCTACAAGTCCTAGAAGTCAACACGTGATAAAAATGAGTCATGGAGCACTTGGGAAACATCTTGGAAACCCAATTTAGCATGTATTATTTATTCTAGATCCTCCAAAGTGCATATCTGCTTTTTCTGAAAAGATTCATTGTTTTATTCTGATTTAAGGCAAAAGGAAAAGCTAGACTAGGTGTAGTTGACTTGTTTTTTGCCCACATCATCCTCCCTCATTTTCTCCAAATAAAAGCATGTATGAGTTTTATTTCCATCCCTATTTATCTTTCCCACTTGAATTATCAAATTCGTGAGCATATTCATAGATTTGGAAACTACTTTATGCACCTATGGGGGATTTGACTAGATTTAGTAAACCTACGTTTTTACTATTTTGAATGGCATATTTATGCATTCAATTCTATAATGTAATGATATATTGAATAATCCTATTAATTCACAAGTTTGGCTATTGTATACTTATTTAATATAGATTAGTGTTATGCTCCAATTTCAGTCTCCTTTGGTGTGAATATTGCATGTTTGATTAGCAATTTTGTGAGTGTAATTGTTCTATATCTTGGGTTCAATTTCCACATGGTATTAGATAATTTTTATATCAATTTCTCTCCTTCCTTATTTCCATTGCAGGTTTGACATCTTGACTGGGAGCTCATTCTGCTAACTGGAGCGCACAGTTTCTGAGCTATGGACCAATCTCAGAAGATCATCTTGAATCCATTCAATTTATTTGAGTGGAAATATGAGATGCAGATACTGTTGAGAGAAAAATGTCTCTATAGGGTGACTATGGAAACTGAGGCAAATCCCAATGTAGCTGCAGAGAAAATTAAATGGCACAATAGGAGGGATGAGGCCTATGGTCTTTTGTGTCTGAGCATTTCAAGAGACCTCCTCTTCCATCTTGATGGATTGACATCACCTAATGAAGTGTGGGAGAAGCTAGAAGATATTTCTGGAAAGACAGATGAGATGAGAGGACATCAAATCAAGAATTAGCTAATCTCCTTGATTCCCAGTAGCTTCGAATCATTGCAGCTTTACTTTTCGAAGTTTAAGGCCCTTGTTTTGCAGTTTAAATCGTGTGGGATCGAAAATAAGGAAGAGAAACTAGTTTTGGCCATATTTTCTAAGCTTGGTCCTAACTATTTAGTGTTTGTTTCGACCTTCCTTGCCACCAAGCTGACTGCTCGAGCTTGGAAGATGCCTAAGCTTATAGAGTTCAAGGAATCCCTCACACAGGAGAAAGATAATTTGGTGATGATGGGCACCATAAAAACTTCCAAATAACAAGATTTGGTTTCCGGAGATTCAAGGGTGGATTCAAAAATCAAGAAAAAAAATAAAAATCCACTTGAGCAAAAGAGAGACAAGAACAAGTCTCAAGAGGAGCCCCAAGGTTCCAAGAAGAACTCCCAGAAGAACAAGAACAAAGGAGAAATGAGCAAGTGCGCATACTATAGTAAGGGATATCATCCTAAGAGATCTTGTATGAAGAAGCAAATTGACATGTTGACCCAACTCCTCTAGAAGAATAACATCTTCGTTCTTGATTGCTCAAAGAAGATGGAAGGAGGATCAAATTCATATGATAGAGAGACAGTACATGCCTTGGTTGTTGTCACATCAAGCTCACCTAGCTTCATGATAGACTCTGGAGCTTCTAGACATATGGTTTCAAGGAAAGAGACATTCTCCTCTCTTGACATGTCAAAAGGTCCACCAATAGTTTTGGTAGATGACTCTCTCACTGACAATTTGGGGAAGGGAAGGATTGATCTTGACAATGGTAAGTTCAATAATGTGTTGTATGTTCTAGATCTTGCCTCTAATCTCTTGTCAGTGTATCATATGACTCATACTGGGTCTCCGAATAAGGTCATCTTCTCCCTTGATGATGTTTAATTCACTGATATTTCAAATGGTAAAGTCATAGTAAAAGGTGTTGTAGATCACACTTCAAAGGTATACACGTTTTCCCATTTTCTACCCTACTCAAACCCCTCTGCTCTTTTGATTCATGCTAATGAAGCAATCAAGATTTGGCATGAAATATTTGGCCATATTAACTACACATATATATATTATTTGAGTGAAAAATATATGGTCATAGGGTTACCAAAGATCAAGTTTTCTAAGGGAGTCGGTCAAGGTTGTATCCTAGGAAAACACCCAGAGCACAAGTATGAGAAAGCTAGGCATGAGAGAACCTCTGCACCTCTGGAGCTAATCCACAGTGATATTTATGGTCCATTCTCTCATATTTCCATGATTCAAGCCCAATATGCACTGAATTTCATAGATTACTTTTCCAGGTATTGTTGGGTTCACTTCCTAAAGCATAAGTCTAAAGCTTTTGACCTCTTAAAAGTCTTTAGAGCCTTGGTTGAAAACCAGTCTTGGAGGAAACTCAAGATCCTAAAATTTGACAATGGTGGTGAGTATGTCAACTCTAAGTTCATTTAGTATTGTAAATATGCATATATTCAGATGCAATATTCAGTCCCTTACACACCACAAAAAAATGGTGTTGCTGAGAGAAAGAACAGATCACTGAAGGAGATGGCAACCCTGCATGATG
Organism: Pseudotsuga menziesii; assembly: GCA_001517045.1. Taxonomy (NCBI): domain Eukaryota; kingdom Viridiplantae; phylum Streptophyta; class Pinopsida; order Pinales; family Pinaceae; genus Pseudotsuga; species Pseudotsuga menziesii. The sequence continues at coordinate 109,558 of LPNX010837620.1, forward strand.
GAGGATAAGAATTTTCCATCAAAGTTTTTGGCCGAGGCTATAAAATGTGCATCCTACATCAAGAATAGGTTTCCTCATAAACATCTTGATGGTATGAATCCTTTCAAATATTGGAGTGGGCACAAGCTAGATGTGACCCATTTCAGGATTTTTGTTCTTGACATACTCAGACTTGGCTCTTCACACACAAATTTGATAAACTCGTCATTAGCTCTGATCTTTTATATGACTAGACTAGCTAATTTTTGGCCTCAATTTTAAACAAATTCTAGTAATAGTAATAGTTTCAGGAATCTATTCCATTTGGAGCATATTTTCCAAGAATATAACATTAAAATCTCTAATACCCAGATGGAAGAATGGGAAATTGTTCTATGAGAAGTCATTTTTAGACGCCTAGCCAAGGATCTTTAACTTACATTACACTTGAAATCTGAGTTCTACTTGGAATACTTTTAGGAGCAGCGTTAGGCCTAATGAAGGATAATCTAGTGATGTATAGGAGGCCAGTGAGATATAAACGCTCAGAAACCTAGCCAAATCTCTAGGAAACGCTCAGAAAATCTACAAATACAAGGTACGGAAGACCATGAGACAAAAGAAACATATGAAATACCATGACACAAAAGTTTTATAAGACTACTAAAATTTGTACCTGAAAGTAAAAGATCGCCAAGAGTTGTCCACTAGTTGCATTTTGATCATGAAGACCTGCATAAATGATAAAATACAAGAAAATTATATCATTAAATAATATATAAGCAAATAAACAGTCATTTATAAATGTAAAAATTCCTAGGAATACAAAAGTGGCCATATACCTGAATGACCTTCTCTTTGTTTCAAGAATAGGTTATTCTTTACTGAACAGGGCCTCCCACTGATGAAGAAATCTGTGTCCACCTGAGGTAGCTCCTTAGGTACCCATCGTTGCACTAGATAGAGATACCTTAAGGGCAACTCAATGCCACCTATGCTCTCATCATCATAATTACACGACCCTCCGCTGGCAATAAAAAATTGCATGCATCTACGAAATGTTTTCCTGACCTTTTCAGATCTAGTTGATCTAGATCCAGTAGATCTAGTAGAACGCATCTCGCTTTCAATCTCTTCGAGTATATATTGATCATCACTCGAGGAAGATAGATCTGAAAAATACCTATTTGGTGGTACCTACATCATTCATCTTAATGATGTTAGTGATACAGTTTTCAACATCCACTTCTCCATTAATGTGACTACATGTGAAGAAATCAAAACATAGATATCCAATTTGTCATGGTTTAAGCATTCACATTTACCAATAGTGGCATATATTGTTTGAAATGTTACATCTAGAAGATCAATGAGATGAGCCAATTCAATGTTCTGATTATGAATATGGAATGTGATACATCCTACAAGTTATCTAGAATATCTAATTTAGGAGCTTTGATTTCCATGTCCAAATGCATTTTTATAGCCATTACGAGGGTTGATAATTATTGAGAGTCCCTACTTTGAGAAACATTCCAACATGAGCAACTTCATAGCAAGTCTTAGGGTTTCTAGGCTTCTAGGCCATAAAAATGCAACAAAGCTCCCAAAATTCACTAACGCCAAAGATAAAGAGGTCTAACCTAGACCACAAGTGTTAACTCTTAATAACACTCCCGAGACAAATAATGATTTTCAGTCAAGCAAGTTTGTATTTTCCATTTCTCAAATGGTATGCAAACAAGTATGTATATTTATTTAAATGTTGGTTAGACCACAAGTGTCAACTCTCTTGTTTGTAATTAGACCACAAGTGTCAACTTACGAGACCACAAGTGTTAATTTATGACCTATATTTTATTTTATTACGACTGTCATAAAGACTAGAATCCCAACACTTTAAAGGCATGGTCTACATATACTGCGATCTCTTGATGTAGGTGGAGAAACTTGAGAGAACCTCTGTTGTGGAGACCATCCTTTGGTTGGGATTGACCCCATTGATGCATGGAGGGATGAGACTAAGAAGCCTGTCATGGAGGAGGTCCTTAAGTTACAAGAGGATGTGCCTGGGGAGGTGGAGGGGGTGGGTGTGCTGTATTAGAGGAGGATGTTCCATAGCAGCCACCACCTTTAGAGGATCAGCACCAAAGAGAAATAGGATAAGTCAGCTATAACATTAGAAAGACAAGTTTTTTTCTGCTTTACAAAACCAAACTTAGCAATGAATCTCTTACTTCTATTACGGATTTTCATGGGAAGGGTGGTAATGCAAGCATTAAAGAGGAAAGAGTGGCTTCAGGAGGGATTTGCCTCCATCTGGAACCCTGACTTCCTGAAACTTGAAAAGAAGAAAATAAATTATGTTGGAAGTTTGGAACACTGGATCTCATTACCCTTTGCTGAGAACTAATCTACAAGAAACTTTGATATAATGCCTATGCCGCTTGTAGATTGAAGAACACATTTGTAGAGTTCATGCCATTTAGATTGGAGTTGGAGGTAGCACTGTGAATTTGAGACTTTAGTCTTGTATTTACTTTTTAATTGTTTTAAGGAAAAGTAACATGGCTCTAGAGGCAAAGGATGTCATTGCATGGACCATTGCGCATTTGTGGTAAAGTAATTAATGGAGCAATACAGGTTAACATGCCACTTAATGCATATTTCAGGGAATCTAAAATGTTGCACCATTGTTCTAGCTGATCTTAAACATCAAACGGAGGTAACAACTTGAATTTGAGACTTAAGTCTTATATTTACTTTTTAATTGTTTTACATTTAAGGAAAAATCAAATGGTTCTAGAGGCAAAGGACAACCACTGCACATTTGTGTCAATAGGAAAACTTGCATGTATCTTGAACATCAAATGGAGGTAACAACTTGAATTTGAGACTTGAGTCTTGCATTTAATTTTTTGTTGGATTTTTATTACCTTAGAAAGTGTACAGCTGACTCGCAGAGTGCCATTAATGGCAGCAGTGAGTGGAGGAGAACTGGGAGCATACAGAGAAGGCATGTGTGACATGTATGCATGTCTGTACACAGCAGTGAGGTCTGGCAGACTTATGGTACCTACCTTGTGGAGAAGGTGGTTATGCCACCTACAGATACCGAAGGTCTAGCAGAACACAACATGAAGGCAGTAGAAGCAAAGCAAATCCTGTTGGATTCAGTGCAGAATCATTTAATCCCTCATATTGCCAAGAAGAACACTGCCAAAGAGATGTATGTTTCTTTGGGAACCTTGTACCAAAGTGTGAAAACATCCAAGAAGATGTTCTTACGGACAAAATCAGCGCAACTTGCCTAAGCAAGACAGATAAAGCGACAAGCTATCTCGTGAAGATAATAGAGCTGAGAGATCAGATTGCTGCATATGGGGACACGGTGGAGGATAATGATACATGAAGTTATGTTTAAGAAGTGCATGATCAAGTTTAAAAGATAGTAGCATAGAATGCTTCACCATTGCTTATGATGCAACAATCAATGTGAAGCCTAGAGCTTAATCTCTTGTCTGGGATTATGATTTAAATTTGTGCCAATGCATGTATATTGTTGCATAAAGATGATATACTGTTGATACCTCTATGGGTACATATTCAATGTGATGCACAATGTGATTAATGCATAAGAGCATATATAGGGAGGACTTCCTATCCCATTTTGGAAGTGTGGCAAAATAGGGAAGCTTCCCAAGTGCATGAGCTTATACTTGAAATATATTGTTTTGTACTTGGCTGGATCACTCTATCAGATATTGATATTAAGGAAGCTGGTGCTTTGCCATGGAGTCCTGAATTGGGCAGAGACAAGTTGCTTGAAATTGAATACTTCATAAGTTTTAGCAGAATTCTGCACCATAATGTTCATTTTGGCCATATAGGGGAGCTATCTCAGCTGGAAAATATCATTCTAGATATACTCTCTCAGCTTCAAACATTATACAAAGAGCATAGTGTGAAGGAAAGGGGTTGGTTATTCTTAAGACATAGTGCATGGCTGTCTTTAATTTTATGCCATTGCTCCACAGCGCTGGCTTACTTTTTTAAGCCAGCATGTACTATGCTTTTTTAATATAACTGGCCGTTAAATTCTAACAAATTATGTGTATTGTTATTGATTTTGGTAAAAATGTCCATGCCCTCATAAAAGTAATGCATGGAGAACAAAGCAAACCTTGCACACAGATATTTGCAGATGCATGTAAAAATAACACCTATGTACAACCACAAGAAGGTACGAATCTGAATATTTGCACCTCGTGTAAATGCAAATGGAACTTGTATGTGACATTAGGATTGATTTTAAGATATATATATTACTAATTAACCATCCATCCAAGAAGACAGACTAAGGTTTACCAGTGTTACCAATGTTGAAAAAACCCAAGTAGATGTGCAAAGAACAATTTTTGTCACTATTTTTGTCAATTTTTCTCTAATGCTCACTTCCTTACTTTATCACTCAAAATTGATCCCATAAAGTTTCTGAAATAGCCTCTACTTTTTAATTTTGTGGCTAACCAAGAATCTCAAATAGGCCTTTCAATTTTCAACTCTCTCAGAAAAGACAGCTCAGTTTTTGATGGCATAGACAACACAATTGGGTTTAAGAAAACTATAACCTTTCTTATATTGTTTATAGCTCTGTCAAAAGCATCCAATTAGTAAAAACAAAAACATCAGAATAGGATGTTGCATATCCGAAAAGACTCTCTACTGAAACTAGAAAGACTGAAAAAACTAGCACAACGTATGAATTGAAAGCAGAATGTCAAGAACTTACATGTAGTCAAACCCAAATTGAAAGCAGAATGTCAAGAACTTATTTGCAGTCAAACCCAAATACAAATAATAGGTGGATGTAGCTCTGTCCCGCTTAATGAAACACTAAATAAGGAAGTCTCTTGGCCCAGGCTGTAAACAAACAAGAACATGATTTTCTCAGTCAAATGAACAACGCTAGTGAAATTCATTTTTGAGAATAGAACTCACAATTAGCATGAAGGTTAAGTTTACAGTTAACGAGTGCCTAAATGGCTACACTGAAAAAGTATTATAGCAGAGCCAAGTGCACACTAAACACATATTTTTTGTGTTACAGAAAAAATAGAATACCAATGGGAATACATTATTTAACCGAGATTAATTCATATATTGGGCTTATAAAGAGTTTAAACTCTAATCTAATGAAATTTATAGTGAAACTGAGAATAACAATAAGATGTTTTATTACAAATAAATCATTAACCCCATGTTAGAAGATCAAAACAATCTTTCTCTTGTTGCTAACTTAATGAAGAAAAAAATATTGCAAACATAAGAACACACTCTCATGAGCTTCACAGTGATTTGAAAGGGGCTATGATTCTAAAAATGTGGTGCAGGCCATCACATTTCATTCTCACTTCAACAATATGGGAAATTATGTACTCTACTACATAAAAACAGAGCAGGAGAGCTCTGCACATCTCGGTTCTAGAACCCAGTGACATGGAGAGGCTGTGAAGCCTTCTTACTATTTATCAACCCTAGATAACACAGAGACATGTGAAGTTTTCCTTTAACTGTAGGGAAATAATGGAATCTTCTCCATAAGAACAGAGCTCAGTTCTAGCACTCACTGAGATGGAGAGAACGTGAGAAGCCTTCTAACTGTTTATCAATCCTAGATAACACAGACAGATTGACTTAGAAGGATCAATTTATCACCACAATATAACTAGATAAATACTTGAGTCTACGTAAGTGTTCCAAATTTATACTGTCATATGTTTCCCACGATCCATTGTATGAGCACAAAGACATGACATGGTGCAGCATAAGTCTTCTCAATATCCCCTTCCAAATATTGCTTAATTATCAATTTGCAAACTTTCATCTGTCTTTCAAACATGGAAAACTGAATAAATACTGACTTTGACTGCTACTGTTAAGAAGATACTGTACTTAATAACCTCCAAGTGATTGAAACAAATGCTGAGTGATAATATGAACTGCCCACATGATGGCATATATCATGTTGCCAAATATTTGTACATCAACAGTCTTATGAATGCAACCATGGCATAATACAGATGTTGTCATTAAAATTCTCTCTGAGTTAGCTAATAGTTGACGAATGACAATACGAGCAGATGGCTGTAATGAAAACCTAAATATTCTATACTTTTTGCTACATTAGTTGGTGTTGGAAATGATCAAACATATGACATACAAATCACTCCTTGAGTTATAGAAAACGCAATAAGTTTCAGATATGATAATTTTATTAATGTCGGCAGGTAACCAAAAGAGTAGGGCAATGAGCCTAGAAAAGTTCAGTAACAAACATAATAGATAGAAGGATGTGTTTTAACACATTCAAACAGGTTGCAATGACATATTAAGACAAATGGAGAGTAAAACTAAATTTTCAATGATAAAAAATAGTTGATGCTTACCTTTTCCTGCTTTTGCTGAAAGATTTGTTACCACAACCTCCAAGCTTGTTAAGCCCTATGTAGAAAGCACATACAATCCAAAATGTTAAGGAAATTTGTTTTTCTGTCCTTATTCTATACTAAAACCATTTCATAATCTGAAGCAAAATAGAGAGATATACTTCCAAAAACAAAATAAGAGAGAATGACAAGTGTGACAAGAGAATGTACAGGGCAGGAATACTGAACTAATAAAAAATAGAGTACAAAAAATTGCCCCGATATACTATTTGGCATGATTAAGTTGCATGCAGAGAAATTTATTGTAGCGAAAAGTACCTGATGAGGAACTTCAAATATAAACACTTCATTCCAGTTTACTGCACCAACTACATGATTGTTTGTTTCTATCATCAATGGCCTAAGACATCTAGACCTTGCACTCTGAGGAAAAGGCTTTTGATCCTCTGATGCTTGTGTTGTGGTTACTAAATGGAGAGCACAAATTTTTTTTTGGCCATTTCCATCTTCAGTCAACATTAACTCCTGTGAAACAAAGCAAGAAGAAAACCCAAATTTGCACAATACCATCAAAAACAAATATTAACAATTAGTCACCATAGGAAAACAAAGGATAAGAACAGAATGAATCTCTTATACCCTTGCATCTAAAATATGAACAGCAACATAGTATCGAGAAGCCTTTGTCTCTGTGACAGCGTTCAATCTGTCAGGAAATCTTGGAGGTGGAAGGTGCACATGAACATTACTGTCAGGCTTCAATAGCTTAATATATTCAAAATTGTCTCTGTACTGTCAGATATACAAATCACATCCAAGTCTATTTTCTATGACTAATTTCTCAGAATCATCAACTTCTAGAGCAGATGCATTCCGATTCAATACATGTCTGCCATATTCATTAATATCCTATTTTTCGTTGCGAGGAGTCAAAAATCAATAGTATAAATTAGTGCAACTATATGAAAATCATATGAAACAGATTCAAGAAAACACTTAAAGACATTAACTAGGAAGAAAGTATATTATCTGAAATACAAACCTTTTCAAGCTGCATTGCCATACGGGCCTGTTGTTCATGATCTACTTGTTTTCTCCAAGCAAGTATTGATCCTACAAGTGTTTCTACATTTGCTGATGTGATATTCAAATTTACTACATTTGTTGCTGTAATTCGAACACGTTTCCCAACTCTCAATGGAAAGTCAGAAATTGCATCATATGCTTCATACCTACAGCTAAAAGTAACAGAATCTCAACTCACTTGCTATATGACATTAAGCCTCGCCACTTGACATATTTTATGTGAGTATTTTATCTTAATTTCTGGTACTTAAAAGCATTTGACTTTGTATTAGAGAAGTTGAGAAGATTGAAGAGAGTTACTCCACGTGTAGAATTACTTAATCCTATTGGCAAAGAAATTTGCAAACAATTTTTCTCTCTGTTGGATGGTGATATAGGCATCAAAGAGTACGTTGTTTGGGGAGCTTTAGTTCCCTTCATGTTAGAAACATTTGGGATGCAAGCCCCACCTGATGGTGCAAGTTTGGATAAGGTTATGGACCTTTTATTGTCTTTTCCAGAATTTAAGGACTTAATTATACCGACCATGCTGGCTCTTTCATATAGTTGCAAAAAATCAATGATCACTCTTGTAGACTGTCCATATACTGGATCATATCCATATCTAGCTCTAGCCTGCCATATCTAGCTCTAGCTGTCACTGAGAAAAGGTCACCATAAACATACGGTGAAATTGTGACCATAAACCCCTCGTTGACTGTCCTAGAACAGTTAAGAGTGAGGGTCAATTTCAAGCACTAAGTTTCAATGGTTGAGATCATGTTTTAAAAGTGTCCATAGCATGGAATTAAATGGACATGAACTAAAAAGAGTTGTGTCTTGAGTGAAAGAAGAATCAAAGAAAGAGCATATAACTACCGATCAATACCAACAACTTAATCATTAACAACAAAAACTCAGAGAACTAGAATAAGTATAATTGGTTTAGTCACTTATTACCAAAGAGATTTTTTGCATCATAGTGGACGACAGGTGATAGGTTGTCAAAGGTCTCCTTGCTGGCAATGGTGGTAGTGGTTGAGGTGTGGTGGATGAGAGAACGAGGAGTTGTTCTGCAGCTACAATCAATGCTCCAAAATCAACTGTCTAACCCTTGCTTAGCTCTTCAAATATGAATATACATATCTCTAGTAACCCTACATGCAGGTCCACCTAGCTGCCTTTGACTGTTTGAAAAAAGAGGAAAGAAACCTCATAAAGCTGAGACAGTGTATGCATACTAAGTATGAGCCTTTTCTACTGTGTGGGATACTTTCTTTAGTGTTTTTCTCTACAGAAGAAACACTGTTTTTTCTTCCTAAATTGATTCCTTTGCTTGAGATTAAGAGAGGAAAAGGCATGCACAAAACCCTCAAAGGTTTGCTTACAGGTCGACTTAGATCAAAACAGGATCGTGTCTAATCTTCATTTATGATTTGTAGTTTTAGTTAGTTTCCCTTGCTATTTTCTTGTCGCAAAAAATACTTTCAACAGCTTTCCTAACTGCCAATAAGTTGACCTAGCTTAATATTTATTGCATTGCTGATGTGGATTTTTAGCATGGGTCTTTCCTTATATGCTTCCATTCGTATAGTTTTCCAAAGGATGCAATCTTTTTAGATCTTTCATCATTGGATCCTATCTTGTCATTCACAATAAAACTAATGACTATATATGCATCGAAATGTATTTAGTCAGCAGGCTGTCAAGCACACAGTTAATGTCAAATTTGTCTCTTTGCTGAGGGTAAGGCCCGCTGTTCATTGGTTCATTTTTATAACCCTCCAAGCCTCTGATTTCCTGTAGGATGTGTGCTGGCCAAATCACAACAAATAGAACTTCCAAACGATCACCTCCAGTGCTGGTTTTATTCACATCTCCTTCAAAGGTAATCTAACTACATAAAGGGTGAACCTCTTGTAGACTCCCTCCTCAAATTGGGCAGAGACAAGTTGTTTGAAATTGAATACTTCATAAGGTTTAGCAGAATTCTGCGCCATAATGTTCATTTTGGCCATAGAGGGGAGCTATCACAGCTGGAAAATATCATTCTAGATATACTCTCTCAGCTTCAAACATTATACAAAGAGCATAGTGTGAAGGAAATATCACGCCCACCCCAACCCCAACACCTCGCTTCTCTCAGTGCAGTAAGAAATAAGAAATCCACAAGCAATTCCAGGCAATGAACTCCGTATAGATCTATTGATATGTATTGAAAAATATGAACAGAATATAAAAGCTAGTTGGGTATAAAACCTAGTTTGGCATTTATCAGAAGAGAACAAATCTCTTATAAGGAAATATTTAGAGATTCACTTGGTAGTGGCTAGCTCAAAGTAGAGCATAGATTTGCAGACCTCGCCCTATGAACAAAAACAAGGAATCAAGGTCCCTTTTGTCTGCTATATACAAAATACAGTGCAAAAATTAAAGTACTGCTATAAGCCTGAGAGGATTCTTTGGATTGAAATACCACACCAAATGTCGATGAATCAAAATGCACATTGCTAAGCCGCCTCATCTCCTCGGCTTTTCTAATGGATGTTTTGTTCTCTGCAAGACCCAACTTTCTGCCCAAAGCTTCCATATCCATCCTTATCCTTCATTACTGTCCGCAATGTATTATTAAGGAACTTTGTTCTAAGGAGAAATACCACTTCTCTTTGCGGGTCCATTTCTCATTGTTTGTATTAGTTTTCAGATACAAAATAAAAAAATGGGTAGTGGGTAACTATGGTGGGAAACCATTAATTTCAGATTGGATTCCCGTGATCACCATGGACCGATTCAATGATATTGGGGGTTTGTGATAAGGGTAGTTTGTGTCGTTTGTGAACTCGAAAGAGTATTTCTTTTTTATTAAATCACAACTTAAGACCTGATTTGTTTCCTACTTATTCTTTATATTATATATTTAATGTGGTGGGATATGCGACGACGATTTTAAAGGAGGATTCTAGATCAATTCATGTTAGTAAACTATTGCAATAAAAGTACTATCTGAGGTGAGGATGGGAATTAGGGTTATGTAGGTTATGTAGATGAATCAAGAGTTCTTGAATTACTTAGATGATCTCATATAAGGGTCCTATGTATTCATCAAGGCATGAAATATTCTTTCAATCCTAAGGAGAATAAATTCAATGAGTCATCATCAGGACATAAAAAGTTTGGACAAAAACTTTAGAAACTATACCCAATTCCATGCTCATGTATGCAACATGGCAAAGGAAAATTTCATTTATGAATCTACTCATACCATCAAATCCCATAAGACTTCAATAAAGTCACGGGTAAATGTGCCACTTGATAAGATTTCCAATAGGATAGGTGGAAATTCACACGCAATCTTGGTCATTTATCCATTGCCTTCCTTATTCAACATTGGTGAATCTTGGACTATCAATGAATTAGGTACATATGAAGATGATTTGTTCTTGAGATCCGTTAATTATTTCTATAAGGTGTCAGATAGCAGTATGAGGCATCACCTAGTTTAGTTAAGTGAGAATGAAGGGTGAAGCGGAGTGGGGAAGAACTCTCTAGGGATTATTGGTGAAGGTCATGCTAAGGAGGAAAGAATGAGAAGAGACATGACACAATCCAGTACTAGGAACAAAGTAGGAGATGTGCTACACAAAGGAAATAAAAGATAGAGACGGTGCCGTCGCTATAGAGACGGTCAGGCATGGATACAGCGACGTCCAAGAGTTTAGGCATGGATACAATGACGTCTAAGAGTCCAGGCGTGGATACAGTGACGGCTAGGTGTGGATACAGTGACGCCTCGTTCCTGTTACATTGGATTTTACACCAAAAAGTAAGAAACATGGAAAACCTCTGTGGAAAAATCCGCGCTTTTGTACTAGTGTTTGAAATAATAGCCAAGAGAGGGCTAGTGGGATATGAACTAGCCTTACCTGCACACATAAGAGTCCATAAATTTTTCAATGCATCACTATTAAGGAAATATCTTTCTGATACTAAACATGTGATTGATTGGTCCTTATTACAGGTGGAACCTAAAGGGGAGTTTGCCTCTGAACCTCTTCATATATTAGACAAGAGAGAGGTGTATCTTAGGAAGCATGCCGTAGCCCAGTTGAAATTTCAATGGAAGAACTTTGAAGTCGATGAGGCTACTTAGGAGAATGAAGCCACCATGAGGAAGGCTTACCCCGCCTTGTTTCATGATTTCATTTCGAGTCCCTAGAACACCATGGATGGTGTTTTTCTAAGTGGGGAGGGATGCAATATCCCAAATTTTGGACCTAACACTTATGGGAATGAGCCCCATTGATTATGATGTTACCTTGATGTTTTATTTTGATATAATGGGTTAAATACCACACTGCATATGAACATGATGATTTGTTGATATACTGGGCGTAATCCAATTACATATGATATATATATGGTTGCTTGTGTTGGGTGTGGACCCTAAATCACATGATTGATGAGATGTTTTGTGTTGAGCGAGGATCTCTAGAGCACATGGGTAAATTGATTTTTTGTGTTGAGCAAGAAGCTCTGGAGAACATGAGTACTTATATTTTTGTTGAGCAAGAAGTTCTAGAGCACATTAGTTTTGAGACATTTGTGTTGAGCATGAAGCTCTGGAACACATGAAAAGATAATTTGGAAGTGTTGGGCATAATCCATGGATCCTTCCATGTCAATGTTGAGCATAAGCTCTGGAACATCAGATCCTAGGCCATTGTATCTCTAAGTGTATCCTACAAGTACATCCTAGCATTAATGTTGAGCGAGGAGCTCTATAATTGCACTAAGTTTGTAACTCCCTGTTTATGGCATTGAGTATGGGCTCTGGTAAGTGCTAGGAGTTACTAAAAAGAATTAATGATTCCTGAGTAAAAATGACTTGAGAAAATTATTGATCTCATGTGACTTATTTATAAGTGATTAAACGAAATTTTGAATTTTTGTATTTTCATCAAGTCCTCAAGAACTACCATGCTATATGAGGGAATCCAACATGCAAGGATGTTTACAGTCTCCTAGCCTAGTATAGCTAGCCATCTACCTGATCACCTTAATGAAGAAAGTGTCATAAGTCTAGGGATCACAATATGTGATACCCTAAGACAAATGTTAACAAATAATATATCATTATATATTTTATACATAACATGTATAAAGAGTACACATATTAATAATATTAATAATGTAAGAAAGAAGGAAAAAACCTATCTACTATTATGATTTCTAAGAGAAAATTAAATAGTATAATACCTACAAAAGTCCAATTAGGAACTAGTTAAAATTTCCTAAGTTAAAAGTACCTAAATTAAATAAAAAGGGTTAAATCAAGAAATCAAATGATTCTTGATTTAACTACCCCTTTGACTGAAAATTATGTCTATAAAGTCCAAATCCAAGGAGAGGCTTGGGTATCTCTTCCATCTTTTTGGAGTGATTATTCTACCTGATTATCCTCAAGAGAGTTCTTACAGAAACATTTTTCCTAAGAGGAAAAAGCAAAAGTGATCCAAGCATAATATACTAGTTAAGGTAGCCTTACCTTAGGAGCTCTAAGCTACTTGCATGTTGGAACCAACTCAGGGGGGTTCAAATTAAAAACAAGAATGGTTTTGGGTCATGATTGGGTGGAACGTGGTAGTTCCCAAGTGATTCAGTCATTTATACAGAGGTCAATCTTCCTGTGAATTGTTAATGCTGGGTAATTGAGCATGCAGGTTTCAGCCATTAGAAGAGATTCACTTTTTAGGTATGAGGTTCTTCACTACCTATTTCATTATATACGATAAGTGATGGTTAAATTATGAAAGTATTTATGATTATATTCTAACCCTATGTGCCTTTGTTTTCCTCTCAAATTATTTTAGGGTTTACATTTTAATTATAAACCCCAGGCTGTAATTTAATTCTTGTTTAAGAAATAGTTAGGGTTTATTACTGTTATATATAGTTTTGCATTTATTTACTGCATACACTTTTGTTACTGCTAAAGTATTCCTATATGTTTATTTACCTATGTAATCTACTGACATATTTCATATTGTCAGCAGAGCCATGCTTTTAAATAAAAGACTAGTTCATAATTAAGCTTCAAACGTAATATAAAAAACTATGTTAGTTATATAATATCCTATATATAAAAAACTAGAATCTAATTAAGTAATATTATTAACTTGGTATTCTTTATCTAAGAATAAATCATAAATTAATTCAAAGTATAAAAATCATCTAAGACCTCGCGGGGTATGTATAAACATTATCATGCTTCTTTAAAACAAACATCATCATTAATCAAATCAATAGTCCAAGTATCGAGACCATCTAATGGTCCACGATATCATAATACACTATACCAAATATCTACATAAACAAACCATTTCAAATTTAATAAATCAAACCCTTAAATAACAATGAATCATATCATAAATCGTATGCCATAAACCAAAGCTCCTACGTAAATAAAAATCAAATATAATATCAATTCCAGGATCATTTAAAAACAAACGTAATACCATTTACAGTAATTATTTGAAAACCAAATATCAATTATAGTATTCATTAAAACAAGCATAATCGTGTAAAAGTCACAGGATCAAATCCTATGGGCACTAAAACCCCAAATCACATACCATTTAAATATAAACCCCCATCATAGTAAACAACCCAAGATAGAATCCTGTAAGATCTAGTAATATTTACAAAGCCATGCTATATGAATTATACACAGGATGTAAACAAAGAATAAGCTATCTACAAAGTGGTCGAAAGACCCAAATAAAATTATATACACTGTAATCTATGGCCCTCAACCTTTTTCATCAATAGTTCCAAATATTCATCCCTATCAATGTTTACCAACAACGATGGTTTATAGTCGTAGGGTTACACCAAAAACAACCCGCATTTCTTATTACACAACGATTTCATAAACAGTAAACAAGCTATCACAGCTACGAGGGTGAGAAACGCCAAAGACATACAACATGGCCCCAAAGTCATAAAACTATCACACAAGTCATCCATACAACCAACGCAAACAATGAATGTGAAATCCACATAGTCAACAAAACAACAGACCATTGAAATCTGCGCAGTATATGCATTTAAACAAAGTATTTATAAAATCATTAAAGAGTATAACACAGTCATCTACGTTCGGGCATTGCACCATTAAAAGAAATGTTGCTTCCTATTTTTGTAATATAACCTAAACATTATTTACAAAATACACAAATCCTGTCGAGGAGTACCCAAGCCCTTTTTCACTGCACAAAGCATCCTTTTCCTAAACCCCATTACATTTCAAGATTAGGCCCGAAGGCAATAAAAACCACAACAACAAATCCCCAAGAATGTCGCTTTTCAAAGGCAGAGTTCGTTAAGATATAGTAAAATCCCCAACCCAAAACACATCCATTACAAACCATACCCAAGCAAATCCAACGTACGACGTGTGACAACTCAGTCGTGACCACGAAGCCAAGAGGAGACAAGTAAATGCTTCCACAATCGGCTTACTGAAGGAGTATGGATTTTCCCACGACCTTGCCCACAAGGTGTGACCCACACCTGTTCCCTCCTCCCCTGCAAACCTAGAACATAGCAAAGCCACAAGGTGAGGAGTATGTATAATATCCTTTTCCAAATAAACGACGATGAAAATAAAATAGGACACCCACCTACCTATCAGCTAAACTATCACAGTCACCTTCCTTCATGCCTAGCAGGAGAAAAGAGAAAGCAAGAATGCTACGAAATGCCAAACTAAGGCTTTTTCCAAGCCCTAAGATTTCCCGCCCCATCTCCTAAGTCGCATTGATACCACCACCCTAGCCACCATTAATGCACACCAGACCCATAATCGTATAGTCCATGGACTATATTACAACTTGCCGCCCAAATTATCATAAAGGATTAAACCATTGTAAATTACATAAACCCATACATGCATCGATTAAATTAGGCTTTAAGCCCTAAGTCCATGGAATATGAAATATTCCATGGAAATGTTTAAGCTAAGCTTTTTAAAAATTATATTACTCTCCAACTATTTAAAAATCATATAGTAAAAAGATGATAGGGTAGAATCAAGTCGTAAGCATTTACACTAGCATAAATGAGTGTCACATAAATAAACAAGTCTATGTCACACAAGTAATAGGTGTGGTATTGACCCAGTCACTAGCATAAAGTCCGTAAATAATAATAATAACAACTGGTGATTGTAAGTAGGACAAAGCTGCAAGTGTGAGCACTAGTGACCAAAACGATCAGCACTTCCTGTTAAGCCTTATAAACAAGTTTTTCCAAGTATATCTGCACGTAAACGGGATACGAATGCATTAGTTCGACAGAACTAGTAATCCTGTTGTGTTAAGTAGAAACTGTAACGTCTCAGGGTTACAAGGGAAAATAGTCTCGTCACTCCACCCCTTTATCCATTAACAAAGTCAAGTTAGAATCATGTATACAACAGTAAGCACATGTTAATAAACAATGAAGTACGTAAGCAAATAACTAACTTACACATCAATGATTAACCAAATTAAAACAATAATAAACATCACAACAATATAAGTAACATATTAGTAACCTCATCGAGAAATATGGAAGCATGACGTAAGAACAAATTAAGATAATAGAATAGTAGAATCAGAGTACGACACATTCTGCAAAGTACAATTAATGTCCAGCATAGGTAGTGTTCACTGGCCTAATATTTTTTGTTTTTCAATTTTTGGGGGAATTACAACAACTCCTTGAGTAACCACATGTGTTGGATTTCTTGCACGTTTTCTTAGGCCAACATTTTCTTATGCACATGCTTTTTCTCTCCAACACATGGTTTTGCAATTTGTTGATAATTTTGGGGCTAATGGATTGAGGAAAAATCATTATGAACTTAACCAGATTTACATATTCACCTTGAACTCACTTGTAAAAAACAAGATTTTGTTTACTAAGTCATTATTTGTTAGAAGTTTTGGACTTTTTCGGCAAGTTTTTAATAGACGAATGCATTCAACATCCTCAAACACCCCAAGGGCACCAATATTATGCAAGTTTACAACTATCAAATCTTTTTTCAAGAATTAATCTGAAATTTCTACTGCATTATCTATAAAAAAAAAGCGAGAAAAAGAAAGCAAACGAGTCAAAAAGTCTAACATTTAAACTAATACATTGTTTGACTATTCAAACTGACTAAATAAAATATGCATATTACTTAATAAACAATAAAAAATGGTCATGTAGACTGTTATATTCAAACCCACACGAAGAATTATGATAAACTAAGGTAATAATTACACTCTTAAACTACCACCACCACTCTCTCCATGTAATTACATTCTTAAACTACCACCACCACTCCCTCCATATAATATGGAAAAATTTATCACTCATTAACTATTCAATCTAACCAAATAAAAGATACATATTCATTAATAAAATAAATAAAAAATGGTCATGTGGACCCTTATATTCAAACCCACACACTAAGAAATATGATAAGACAATGTAATAAATACATTCTACATTCTTAAACTACCAATCCCTCGACAAATTTAACCTGTTTAGGTAAGTTTATTCTTTTAAAATCTTTCAATCTCGTCGAGTGAAAGTTTTATAAAGAGGAACTTACCATCATTTAACTATTTATACGATTGTGAAAGGAAAAGGCAATTTACTGGGTTGAGGATGGTGCAGAGCGGGCGCAGTGCTGGTGCATTGGACATTCCATGGCACCCTTCACCCATTATCCTATGAGCCTCTACAAGGTTCTTGGGCTTGTGGGTCTGCATGCCTTCCGTAGCCTTCTAGGGCGGGTCATTTTTCGATCCTAGTTTTCGTTGGCTGGTTCTAGGCTGGGGTTTGGACTTGCAAGGTGGTTATTCCCAGTTGGCAGCCCCTCTTGGAGTCCCTCCCCTTCACTGGGGGACTAGTACCAACCAAGAATAAAAATAATTGGGAAGGATTTGCTCATACTTCGCTGCCCTATGGCTTTTTTCTAGTTCGTTACCCCTGCATGGGATTACCGTCGTGGTTTTCATATATTTGTCATATGTCCCCTCCGACATGTACTGGTTTGACTTCTGATTGTCACTGACGTTATCGGGGGTTCAGGTTTCTCTCACTGTTTTTTTCTCTTTTGTGTCTCCCCTGGTAAAGGGCCCCTCTTTCGTGGTTCTTCCTCGGGTATCTAATCTTTCTATTAGCTGTGGGGGTTTAATCTCTCCATTCATGCTGTTGGGTTCTTCTTGTATTTTGGTTAGGTTTTGACTTTGGCTAACCCTACTAGTTGGGTTAGGGTTTATCCCATAGTACACAATGTTTTGTTGGTTGACTTGTGTACACAGTGTTTTGTGTTTTGTTGGTTGACGGGGGCCTGGGGTTCTATTTTTAGGGAATTTTTTTCTCCCGTGCCTGTGGTCCCTTTTTCTAAGCATCTCCTCCAGTCTCACTGAAATTCTGTTACTCCCTTGGGATTTGCTGCGGGGTCACATTTATGGGTTGAATTTGTTTCTCCTATGTTGGTTCTAGCGGCTCAGAGACCTGTGTTATTGGGTTTACTATTCTTTCCTGGCCTGTGGTCCCTCTCTCCTGGCATCTCCTCTGATTTCTCAGATATTCTATCTGGTGGGAATTGATTATCATGGCTACTTGATTGCGGTCTGGGGTTTGATTACCACTCTCGTGATTTTTGTGTTGACCTTGTGGGAATTTTCCACATGGCTGGGTTGGTTGATCCTCCTCGCTTCCATCGCAAGAGGCGCCCCAAATGTATTAAATACCAGGAGGGGCGTTTTCGCTTTGTCTTCGGCCATGACATCTACATGGAACGTGTCTCTTCTCTCTACTCTTGTGCACTCATTGGGAGATTGGAATATTGTAGGATGGGAAAGGCAGCCTTGGTTGAGTGGGCTACGGAGCACTGGAATCCCCTCTTCGATTATATTCCCACTATTAGCCTGTTGTCGAACGGGTGGATTGTATTTGTTTTTCTAGAGGAGGAGCACTATTCTCATATTCTTGAGGGTATTCGGTGCATTGGGGGAGGTTATATGGTTCTTAGGTGATGGCACTCTCACTTCGACTCTCTCTGGGAAAGAATCACGAAACGTAATCTTTGGGTGCTACTACCTCACCTCCCGTTCCCTCTTTGGAACAAACAGGTCCTCGAAGGAATAGGAAATACTATTGGCCAGTTTGTCACTTTTGAGGTGGATTTCCATCTTGGATTTGATAAGAGGATCGCCAGGGTTCTTGTTGAGTTGGACGTCTCCCTGGGTTTACCTGCGGAGGTGGAAATCCTCTGTAATGAGCACCTCCTAGTCCAGAGGCTCGACTACCTACATGTGTTGTTCAGATACAACATCTGTCATGAGGTTGGTCATCTGAGGCGTGCTTATCCTGAACTGCGACTTGGATACGATGATTTGGGCTCGGATGTCTATCTGAATTTCTCCATTCTAGTCGTCCCCTCTGAACGTGCGCATCGGGTTCTAGGCACCCACTCTGATTCTCTCTCTCCTTCTGAAGTCATCTCGAATACCTTTCTGGATGCTACAGATGACTTGATATTGTGACATTCAAAATCTCCTTTACCTGTTCCTTCTTTGTCCTCCATTCCCCTTACTTAATCTCAGGTCTTCGCAGCTTGAACCGATTTAGGACCTGTCACTCCCTTGCGACACCTTGCTCCCTGTCACAAATACTTACTTGTCGCATGGGTATTCTTTGGTACTTGTGGACTCCCCACCTCATAATGCTCCTGACCATACACCTATCTCCCTGCACTCACCATCTCTGCATCTCATCAAGGAACATGCACTTCCTTCTCTGACTTTTTTGGTGGATTTTCCACCACTTCCACACCCTCGAACCCCACCGACCCTAAATTCTCCCACCTTTAGCCCTACCTCATCACCCTCATTCTCTGACCCCACCCTTAAAAAATTATTATCCATTTTCATAGCTACAACTCCATCCTCTCCTTCTACCCTTCACCTCATCTCCATCTGCTTCACCAATGTGACTGTCTGAAAAAAAATCAAAAGGAAAAAAGGATAAATCAAAGGTGGACCTATCCTTGGCTTGTCCTCCCTATATCCCACTTTCTGTTCGCATCAAATATGCAACCTGTGGAATCCCAAATCAGGGACTTAGAGTGTCATCTCCCCACCAGGATGGTGCGCGATGAAGCTCTTATCCTTCAATATTAGGGGTTTTGGAGGTAAGACCAAAAACCATAACCTTCGTTCCCTCTTTAAGTCTCTCGGTCCGGATATGATCCTCCTTCAAGAAACTATGTGTAGTTCCTCTCCTTCTTTACTAGCCTTCTCTAAGATCCTTCCTTCTTGGGATTTCTGTGTGATCAGCACGTTGGGCCTTTCAGGAGGCCTCCTCACTGCCTAGAATCCTCAAAAGGTCAAGTGTTGGGCCTATCAGACCTATGTTGGTCTACTGGTTCAGGATTCTATCCATGGAATGCCTTCTCCTATATTCATCCTTAATGTATATGGTCCTTATAGAGACCATGAACTTTTTTGGGAAAAGGATCTCAGAGGGGGCATACTTAGCATTCTGAATCTTGTCTTGGGTGGGGACCTCAACCTTACTCTGTACTCCTCTAATATTTGGGGAAATAAGGCTTCCCATGACCCCCTCTCACAACAATTCTTATCCCTTTTTGATTCAGTGGGTCTTGTGGAATTGGATCCTCAATATGCTGGGCCTACTTTCCATAATGGCCGTGTGGGTGAGGATGGTATAAGTAAGATACTAGACTGATTTTTGATATCAGTGTCCATGATTCCTTCTTTGGGGGTTCACAGGGTGTGGACACAATGTGCAGACATTTCATATCACTTCCCTATTTGTTTTGAATGGGACAAGCAGCAGGGCTCCTGTAATTATCCATTCAAATTTAATCATTCGTGGCTCAATGATCTTGCATTCACTGATTGGTTTTTGAAGCGGTGGTCACTACTTTCCCATAGTGACATCACTCTTGGCATTGATTCCATCATCCATAAGCTGCGTATTCTTAAAGATGAATCCAAGGTATGGATAAAGTGTATGTTGGCTTGTATGGAATTTGTATCTAATTCTCTTGACTATGCAATTAATTTTCTTTTCTTGAGCTCGTCAAATGGTATCCTTACCATGGATGAAATGGCACTTCTGACCCAGCTCGGATCTGGAAAGCAGAAGATACTGGACCATTATCTACATACTTAGCAAATAAAAAGTCAATCAAAATGGGCCCTTCAGGGTGACTCGAATACCAAATATTTCCATTTGCTTGCCTCTGGCAGGCAGAACCAAAATACGATTTGGTCACTCACCGATGAGGATGGAAATTGTTATGAAGATGAGGCTGCACTTAAAGATCTGGGTCAGTCACATTTTGCAAATATTTATAAGGATGATGGTGGTACATGTTTGGTGCAACAATTCAAGGTAGTCATGCTATATCCTAAAATGATACCTAACGAGTTCGCCTCTAACCTTACCTATCCTATTACTCTTGAGGAGATTGAACTTGCACTGAAATCTTTTAAAAAGGATTGGAGCCCTGGCCCTAATGGATGGCCTGTTGAGTTCTATCTGCACTTTTTTGAACTCTTGGGTCATGAGCTATTGTCAGTATTGGACTCGACTAGGGTATCAGGATTTATCCCACCCTCCCTAAACTTGTCCTCCCTCACTCTTATTCCCAAAATTGATAAGCCTCGGACCTTTGCAGACTACAGGCCCATCTCATTATGTAATCTGCTATATAAGTTGATATAAAAGGTCATAGAAGTCAGGATGAAGCCCTTTTTGGACTCTGGTATCTCACAAGAACAATTTGGCTTCCTAAAAAATCAACAGATCACTGAGCCTATAGGAATTGTTCAAGAGATTCTCCACTCTGTTAAAACCAAAAATATATCTGCCTTCATACTCAAATTGGATCTTATCAAGGCATTTGATCGTGTGAATTGGACCTTTATCTGGCTCATCTTGATCCAAATCGGGGTTCCACTTCTGACTGTTAATTGGATACTGGGTTGTCTCTCCTCTACAAATTTTGTTGTCCTGATTAATGGGACCCCCTCAAAGTTTTTTTCAGCTTCTCATGGCATACGACAAGGCTTCCCTTTGTCACCTTTACTCTTCATCCTTGTCATTGAAGGTCTCGGCCCTTTAATCTCGGATGCCTGAAAAAATGGACTAATCTGTGGCATTCAGATCTCATCCTCCCTTTCCCTTACCCACCTCCTTTTCATGGATGATGTGATCATTATGGGTACTGGAACTCTTCAGGAATGGGGTGCTTTTGACGTTATCCTGGAAACCTTCGGTAAAGCATCCGGTATGTGTATCAACCTTGAAAAATATTGCTTCCTATATAATAATATTGATGCTATTAATCTCATGGATATTTCAAGGGTTCTACCTTATCTAATGGAGCTGATTCTCACTAGGTTTAAGTACCTTGGATACTATCTTAAACCTCTTGATTACAGGGTCTGCAATTGGATTTGGTTGGTTTAGAAATCTGAAAAGCGGATTTGTAATTGGACTGAAAAGCTACTCTCCCTGGGTGGTAGGTTGATTCTTGTCCAATCTGCTCTTTCTAGCATACCGGTGTACTGGCTAGGATTAGCTCCTATCCCATTCTCCATCCTGCACAAACTCAGGAGCATCATGTTTTCCTTCTTATGGGGATCTACTAAAAATAATCAAAGATATCATTTGGTCAGCTGGCAGAGTCTCTCATGGCCAACGGAATATGAAGGATGGGGAATAAAAAATCTTCATTGGTTTAGCATCTCCATTCGCCTTGAAAATCTCTCGATGGATCTGTTGAAGGATGATTTATGGCATCATGTTCTTATCGCTAAATACATGAAAAACCTATCGGTGGTCACCTGGCTCAGAGATAAGAGGTTCTGCACTCGTGGTGTATCCATTATCTAGAGGGGTTTTTTATAGACACTTCCTTGGTTGGGTCGTCACTTGGCTTGGCAGGTGGGTAATGGTAAAGACATTCTGATTGGTGTTGATCCCATTATTGGTGCTCCTTCCTCTCACATCCTTCCAGAGGAGATGAGAACTTTCCTGGTGGACCTGGATATCAGTACTCTCTCATAGGCACATAATATATCACCTGACTCGTAGCACTACTGGTATACGGTCGAAGGTTTGGCTTTAGGAGGGGCTTGGAAAGAAGCATGGAATGCATACACAGTGGGTCTGGTACTTGGTGGAATTCGTCTCTCTTCTCAAGCCGATTCCCTAGTGTGGGACTTCAACAAAAAGGATGGCTCTATTTATGCAAAACAAGCTTACGAATGTATTGTTAATTCTTATTCCCCACCAGTTGGAAATCTCATTGACTCTTTATTATGGTCCAGTGCTCTCCCATGTAAAATTGGCTGCTTTATATGGTTGGTATTTAGGAACAAAATCCTCACCTGGAATAACCTCCAGAAAAGGGGACAGTCTGGTCCAGGTATTTGTGCATTGTTCTATTCCAAAGAGGAGACCATCACACATATTATCTCACATTGTATAGTCTAGAAAATTATACTTGACCACATTTGCGATCAGTTTCAGCTTCCTTGTCCTCCTCTAGTGGACCCACCTTCCTTATTTGTAAGGAATTGGGCCGGCCCTTTCCCTAGGAATCTGACTCTCTGTTTTATTCCATTCCATATGATGTGGATTATATGGAAAGCACGAAATCTAGCCATTTTTGAAGGGAAGAAGAGGAATGTTCTCAGCATTGTTCATCAAATTTCAAATTCTTTGCAGATCTATTCTTCTCGGTCTGTCAAAGTTAAAAAAATTAGGAAGATTGGGAATCCTCCCTGTTTGTATTTCCCATGTGGTTTTTTCGATGGTGCCTCAACCAATAAGGTAGCCAGTGTTGGATACAGCTTATATTTGAATGAGTCTCATCAT
Organism: Pseudotsuga menziesii; assembly: GCA_001517045.1. NCBI lineage: Eukaryota > Viridiplantae > Streptophyta > Pinopsida > Pinales > Pinaceae > Pseudotsuga > Pseudotsuga menziesii. The sequence goes on from LPNX010837620.1 coordinate 133,011, forward strand.
TTTGATTTCGCGATGGGGGTTGGATATGGCTCCAATACAAAAGCAGAATTACTTAGCCTTCGGGCTCTTCTGCTATCCTCCCAAATGATGGGGATCCCCTTATCTCACATATTTGGTGACTCTCAAGTAATCATTAACTGGGAAAATGGATTCACTGCTCTCTCCCCTCCAGAACTCTTTCATTGGTGCGGGGAAACACAAAAGCTTATTTCTAGATTTTTGAATTTGTCGTTCATCCACATCTACCGAGAACACAATTGGATTGCTGACTGTCTCTCTAAAACTACTCTTACATTTTCTCTGGGTTATGGTTTTTTCTATGAATTTATGGAGAACCATTTGGTCTCACATGATACCTTTCATCTCTTTTGAGCATGGATAGGGGAGCTTACTCCTCTTATTGATTTGTTGACATGCTGCTCATTGAGTGGCCTCTTTTAGATTGTTGATCTAATCCCTTTGGTTCTCTGTAGATGGGGCTAATGAGACATATTCCCTCAATGATGAGACAATACTACTGATGGGATCCTTAACACTTTTGTTTATCGTTTCCCCCTGGTAGTGACTTGAGGAGACTTATTGTCATATGAGTTGTATACTACTGAAATGTAAGCCACTTCTGGGATGTCATGATTGATTCCCTTTGATTCTTAATAAGAATAACAAAGGCAGGCTCTTTTCTTCCTGAAAAAAAAATAAAAAATATTTATACGATTGCAGTGGTAGAGGCATTTACGAATCTCATCTTTGTTCGAGTTTATTACCCTCAATCTCTAAAGTCCTTGAACATAATTTTGTTTTTCCTTTAATGTTGTTAATTTATATTTCAAAATTTGTTGTGGATGTGAAAAAAAGGTTCTTAATCTTTTGTTGAGTAGTATTAGCTATGAAAGAGGGTCATTTAAGTTTCTATCCTATTGACACATAAGGATGGGCATGAGATATAATGGAATATAACCTATGGAACTTAGACACTAATGAAGTTTGTACAACTACTTACAATAGGTTAAGCAAGCTGAAAAATACACAATATTCAACATTAAAGTTATAGTGTTTTTTAATGTTTGAAGTTGCTTGTAATTGAGAAGTTGAACCAACCTTCTAAGTTGGTGTAAGATCCACATCAAGGAAATATATTAAAGGAAAACTCCTAAATGTCATATCTAATTCATCCATATGTCAAAATTTTACCATTTCCTTTGTTGGATCAATTATCTTTCATTATTGTTTGGAAGTCATTCGCATTATAATTCCCACTAGAATAGGATATACACAAATTATATATTGTATATTTATTTCCTAGAATAAAACCTTTAAAAAAATGAATTCACATATTTAACATACAAGATTGCAAACCAATGCTATAAGTCCTCTTCAGTCACTATGATGGCGGAATTTGTGTTCATGACACTTTCCATCATAGTCCTAGCATGAAAGATAATAAAAAAAATCCTAATAATTATTGAGAATTGTGTTGATAAATTTAAAAAAAAATGTTTAATATAATATTCAATACTTGGTTGCTCTCCCTGTCATTCTTTGTTTGATCATCTGACTAGACATAGTTTGTTAAAATAACAACCTACATATCATAGTTATATATATGTCTACACAGTGTTTTCAAATAATCACCTTCATAGTGAGAGGAAATAACTAACCAGAAGTCGCCTACAGAAAACTATCCCTTGCAAGAGCCTCACGAATTACCTATGAGGTTCAGGCCAATTCACAAAAAAAATTCTTGTTACACTCACACCTACCGCCCCTCTCAAAATGAAATGGTTCCTCACTATCCCATCCCAAGAGAACATGATGAGGTATATCCCCCAACCCAATTTACTATGTAATTCCTAACTTAGTTCAACACCTTCATTCAAGGAAGGATAACCCCCTCCCTTATATAAGTATATATCAGAAGCTACAAAACTAAAGAAGATTCCATTGTGAGTGTTGTATAGTGATTGAGTAAGCATGCCGCAAGTTTAATTTACTCAATTACATGAGGAGCAACCCCAAATATCACTCCATGCCTTATCCTATTTCTCTATAGCTTAGACATTGAAATTGATTGGATACATCAAACATATGATATTTATCATATTAGTTGATACTTGGAAGACCCATAATTTCATTCATAGGTGAGTGGATTAAGAACCCCATTTCTATATCCTCTGTATATTCAGTTTACAAATTAATAAGTTTTTTTTGTTTGCTGCAATGCCCTTTGACTTGCTGGGCCAACCTTTGGTGTGAGAAACCACAACCCAAGAAAATATAAGCTGTCAAAATCACCAAGGGATGGCACCCGGCCTGGGCCACACCAAACCTTAGCATCGTTGGATTTATATGTCTCCTCCAAGGAGAAACATGTTTTGATCTTGGGCTGCCTTGCAGAAAGAAAACAGTCTTAACTGTTTTCTATACCAAAACATGACATTTACAAATTAATATAACCAATGGGGATATGGTGAAATGTAGTGGACCCTGTGAAAATGTGACACTTGAAATAGGTGACTACAATCTCAATATATATATGTTTTCCATTGGCATAGGTGGTTCAATATAGTTCTAGGCATTGAATGGATCGAGAATTTGGGGCTATCACCATGTATTTCAAGGAAATATCTCAGTTTTAATTAGGTCAAGCACACAAATCACCTCAATGGAATTGCCTCTACTTCTCCTAAAATTACCTCATTACATTAAATGGAGAAACTATTGATAACAGGCCACCCATGCATCATTGCCCATTTGAATGTTACTCAAGTCATGGCATGCCCACACTCAATATTCACCATGCCTTTCGATAGTTTTTTAAAGCACCAAGGGATTTACTTCCATCCCATAATGAACATGAAAACAATTTTCCCTTAATCACACATAGTAAAACTCAAATGTATGTCTTTATCACCAACCTATTGCACAAAAAACTGAAATAAAAAATACAATTCATAAATTATTGGAGTTTGAAATCATTCATACCAACACAAACCATTATTCCTCTCTAGTGGTTATCATCATAAATAAGGAAAGAGCTTGTTGCATGCCCATAAAAAGTAAATTCCATTTTCCTACCATTGATGATCCCTTATATGAGTTGCATGGAGCCAAATTATTCAGTAAAATCAACCTTCACTTGATCTATAATCAAATAAAGATGAAATATGTGGACATACCTATGACATCCTTTTGCACTCATGAGAGTCATTATGAGTTATTAGGCATTCAATTTTTCCTTTCCAATGCCCCATCTAGTTTTTAAATGCCCATGAGTAATATCTTCTACCATTTCCTCCACTAGTTTGTCCTTGTTTTCTTCATAGTATATATTGGTATACAACCCTACCTAAGATATCCACCTCAAACATTTTTCTCATATTTTGGAATTATTCTAGGATCACCATTCATTTGTAAAATATCCATATGTTCTTTTGGGTAAAATTAGGTTGAATATTTGGGCCATAGATTGAGTGAGGTGGGTGTATGGCTGAATCCAACAAAATTGGGAGCCATGTAGAACTAGACATTCCTCAAAACCATCAATAACTTCATAGGGTTCCTCAAAGTTACTAGATACTAACTTAATTTTTATCACAATTATGGGAGGATTGTATCACGTCTTACAAAATTGGTAAAAAAACAATTCCCTCTCCTACAATGAGATAATGAATTATACCTTCACCTCCCTATAGGATGTTGTGTTTATTGTGCCTATGTTATCTATGATGAATTCCATTAATGATTTCATATTATAATGTGATTCCTCTCTTTGTGTCCTAGGAGTAGTCCTACTACAAAATGAATGACCATTATTCTTCTCAAGTAAGGAGACTCTGCGAGTAGAAATCGGGCAAGTCCACCTATGAAAACGAAATGATGAATATCATTATTGTATTTGATACATGGTGACCATACTTAGTCGAATAATATTTCTAGACTAAAATAGACGATCATATTCTCAAATATTTCCATGAACAATTATTTTCCTCACTAAAGTAACAAAAACGGGTCATTAATATGTTAAAATATGATTAAAGTAACAAAAATGAGTCATTAATATGTTAACATATGATTATAATATCATATATATAGGAATGGTTTTGATAATATGGTGTAATATGCTTTGTCTAAGAAATATGAAGAAGAGGGTTCCTCTTCAACTTGTCCTAACAAATTCCATGATGTCCTAACAAATTCCATGATGTATGAAGAAAACATAATAGGAATCGCTCCAACACCTCATCAAAGAGATACAAAAATATCAAAACCCTACGCACAAATATACATAGAACAAAAACATTTTCTCATATAAAGAAAGCATATTTATGACCTCGAACTTAAACCTTAAAAACACAAATCTCATAGGAATTGCATTCATCATTGACAACATGGAAATTGGGGGTTCATTAAACTTATTAAAGCATTAAGTGTTCCACCCCCCACACTTGTCAATGATACAAGATTTATTAAAGTATTAAGTGTTCCACCCCTCACACTTGTCAATGATACAATATTTAAATAGTGAATTCACTTAATGCTTTGAATTGAACTCCCATTCCGTACAATTATTAGGCCAACATTTTCTTATGCACATAGTTTTTCTTTTCAACATATCGTTTTGGAAATTATTTGATAATTTTGGGGTTAATAGATTGAAGATGAATAATTATGAACTTAACCACATTTACATATTGACTTTGAACTCATTTGTAAAAAAAGATTTTGTTTATGAAGTCATTATTTGTTATTTCCCAAAATCTAAATTTTGAAGTGTCCAAATCATTTTTTTGAATGCGTAAATGTATTCAACATCCTCAGAAACCCAAAGGGCACCAATATTATGCAAGTTTACAACTATCTTGAATGTTTTTTCAAGATTTAATCTGAAATTTCTACCTTATTATGTGAAAAACAAACGATTTTTTTTTAAAAGTATAACATTTAAACTAATACTTTACTCTTCCAACTAACGAAATAAAATATGCATCTTAATTAATAAAAAATAAAAAAATGGTCATATAAACTCTTATATTCAAACCCACAAACAAAGAATTATAATAACCCATGGTAATAATTACATTCTTAAACTACCACCACCACTCCCTCCATATAATTTGGTCAACTATTCAAAATAATGAAATAAAATATACATCTTAATTAATAAGAAAAATAAAAAATATTCATGTGGACCGTTGTATTCAAACCCACAAACAGAAAATTATGATAACACAATGTAATAATTAAATTCTTAAACGACTACTCCCTCCATATAATATGGACAAATTTAAGATAATTTAACCTATTTAGGTGATTTTATTTTTTTCAAAATCTTTCAATCTCGTAGAGTGAAAAATTTATAAAGAGGAACTTACCATCATTCAACTGTAAGCTCCCGCATCCGCATCCGCATTCCATGGCTCCTTAAAACTACCGCCGGTTCATTCGGTTATCAACTACACTCGAACTGATTTCTGGTTTGGAGACTGTTTTCTTGTTGGGAGCTTTTGGAGTGGTCCATTACTCCATCTAGGGTTCTCTACCTAGATTTGTGGAAAAGTTGACACATAGCCAACAGAAGCTTGATGGAAGCTTGGCTATTAAACCCCTGTTTGGTCCCCAAGCTCACTAACTCAATCCCCTTCAGTCTTACACCATCAAGAAAGAGTAAGGAGAGCTTGGAAGTACCGTACAGGAAGCTAAACTTGTGTGGAACATGGAAATCTTCTACATCAAGTCAAGTAGCATCAATGGCTGGAGGTATGATCTATCCGGTATTCCTATTTTGATTCTGTTTCAGAGTTTTATTCCACATTTTTTAGAATAGGAAATTTATTCTAAGAGTTGGTATCAGAGCACTAGTTATCTCTGCCTTGATGTTCTGTATGTAGTCGCCACTATAGGGTTTTCTCTGTGTGTCTACATTGGATGCGTCCTCTAGGGTTTAGACTCTATGGATCCATTTTTTTATCCTCTGCCTTCTTGTGTCTATCCAAGGGTTTGAAGCATGACGTCAAGGGTTTCTAGGGTTGATTACTATGTACTGTATGCTGCTGCTGTTGTTTCCTGTGCTGGCCGAGGTCTGTTGCTCCTTTTTTTTTGAATAGGCCAAAGTCTGGACTGTCTTTAGAGGAGATCGGTACTTGTTAGAGCTATGTTAGAGGCCTGCTCCTATCCTATCTTGTTTTGCGCATTCCTTCTTAAGTTTCCTTGAGAATCAAGGGTGCTTACCCTGCACAAGAGATAACAACCAGAGATATCGAAATACCCACTGATTTTCCAGAACACGGCAAACTAAGCGGCCTATTTTGGTGATTGATAGTTTCACTTACAATCTTTTCTAGGTCAGAATTCATGTCTTTCTGCTTAGGCATTTCATTACACATTGATGCCCTTTACGAGAAGATAAATTATGGCATTGTATACAAGAATCATGCAATACTATGGGGAATAAGTGTTACTTTTTAGTTTTAGTTTGGGATTATTATTTATTTATTGTCATTGTTCAAGGCTTACTTAGACCAAACATGTCTTTCATACCCTGCTATATTTCTCATCAGTGTTTTTGAAAAGCTTGCCATTGATCTGGGATTTTTCTGATTGTGGTCAAGTGTTGCAAATAACTACTCAAATGTAACCATATCCCATATTTTGTACTAAGTTCCTGGTGTTTTTTAGTAAATTATGCATCAAAGACTTATTGGGAAAAGGGCTTCATTGAGTAGCTGGTTGATTGAAGTAATTTTCAATAGGTCTCTGTATATTATTCGATTTCCATTGATCTACTATGCTTATATACAAAATCAGCCCCAATATCAAGGTTCTGAGCACGCAAAACCATGTGTATTGTGGCATTTCCTAAGAACCTCTCCATCCTATGGTTTCCGTTGTTTGCATAAGGGAAATATGGTATTTTGAATATCTATTTTATATGAAAGTAATGGATTTTATATTCTAGAATTTCTTATTTTGCATGGCGAATTTATTATTTTGTCTATCCATTGTTGAAGCTGCCAGTCTCTAAGATCTGTATTTTATCAAGTAGCATTTTGGTGAACACTTTCTTGAAGTATATGGGCTTATAGACAGACATATTTATATTGAGCCGTTTTAAGTTCTAGAACTGACAGTGGAGTTTAGATTTCTAAGATTGCCCTCATTCAGATCTGTTCATTTGAAGCTTGTTTTGTTACAGTGACCATCAATAATGCCTAGTGATCTATATGATATTTAATTAGAGAATAGCCATAGCATCTCTAATTTATTAATATTATATATATTTTTTTGTTTAGGATCACATAAAGAAAGTTTAGACATTAATTGTAATTAATTATATGAAATATAATAAATTTTATCGCACAAGAATTTTTATTATATTTATGTAATTAATTAGGATAAAATATTGAATTATTCATAACTTACCCACACGAATTATGAATTAATAGTTTTATCATAAAGAATATTTGAATCTCCTTGAATTAAAACTTTATCCCACAGGCAATTTTTATGTCATTAGATTCAATTTTAAAGCATGAATTTACATTGGTAAAACATGAAAATTTATTTGGTCTCAATTTTAACGTAAGCATGTGATCTTTATTTTTATGCAGTTGTACAACCTGCAAATTTCTCTGAAATTTGTTGTGATATCCCTGAACTTAAGGGAGATAACTATAAGGTATGGAAGGAGAGAATTTTCCTTCATTTGGAATGGATGGACATAGATTATGCTATCGGGAAAGATGAACCACCAGTGCTCATGAATACCAGCACTACAACGGACATCACGCTTTATGAGCAATGGGAGCGATCTAATCGTTTAAGCATGATGTTCATTAAGACTAAAATTTCAGCTTGTGATGTCCCCACATTCACTCTTCTGTAAAAGTTCATGTAATACCACAACTTATAAAGATTCTAGCATAACCAAACAACTGCTGTAAGTTCAGATTTAATTGTGGATATGTTTTCTACAATGTCATTAATTACTTGTGGCACACATATGTATGTAATTATAATCTGCAGCCGAAACTTTCATACATTTACCCCTTTGTATCAATTCTTTAGGGTTTATCTTTTCTTGGAAAAACAATGCCATTCCTGCATATGCTGGTCATAAATAAACTCATAACTTCATGATGAAAAACCATATATACGATGCAAACCCACCTGTCCTCCCATAATATGCAATTCCGTTATACAATGACCTGAAACCTCTTAAAGTAACTGTGTGTGTAGATTATTATTTCAGATTAATAAATTATCATAACAAGTTTATCTTCAATAGTGCATTCAAACTTTGTTTTGCATACACATAATTATGTATTGAGAATCACCTTATTTCTACGCAAGTAGTAATTGAACTTTCACTTAAATAGGAAACATCATATGTATCTATGATATCTAGAAAGCACATTCTCAACTAAACTTATTAAAACATAAACGCATAGATGCAAAGATAAAAGAAGATACAACACGCCACTTGAACATAGGCCACAAATATCACACAAAAAGATACACTAGAGACAGAGATGTACGCGGTTCACCCCAAACCCGGGGTTACATCCACCAAACGGTCGCAGTCAGGCGACATTTATTAAAAAGGTTACAATCAGAAAGACATCGTTGCCAAACTTTCTTTTAAGAATTCTCACATGGGCTTTTTCATTTCATTCTTTTTATGATTGCACCATCTCTAACCTATTGAAGCATAGGTGTCGTGGCTTTACTTGTTTTCCCAATCAACAACCTCAAAGTGTTCTTTACTAGCTTTAACACACTAAGAAACATCTTAAATACATAATGTATTAGGAAATGGTTTTTCATTAACTATAACTTATTTCTTGTATGATATTATAGTATCTTTACCTAACCATAGGGAGACACCTTCACCCAGGTTAGCTATATATCTAAATTTTGTACCATTAAGATGCATTAAAGCTGGGTTAACTTTTACATAAGAAGGAATATCGTGAGAACCCCTTCAACTTATGAAGTATGCCGTTGTGGTAATTGTATTTATTACTTCAAGCATCAAATTAGTTTTACTAAGTAACCATGTTAAAACATGTGGAATACTATATCATGCGATCAATGCCTTATTTTCCCTGTTTGTGCTTAACAACTATTTCCCATATCTATGTGCCTTTCTGGAGATTACATTGACAAAATCCTATGCAGCATTTTATCCTTTAGAACAGGCAGTATACCCAAAGGTAATCTCTATGCATCACAACTTCTTCGGATCTACATACCAGACAGCACAAACCTCTGTATATCAATAATCAGACTCTATGATTTCGAGCAAGAACTTAAGGATTTTGACACTTGCAATACATACACTGGATATTATACTTTTACAGCACTTATATGAAGTCTCTACGCTGGGGTAGTGGGAAGCACATACAACCGTAAGTTATGCAAAAATAAAAGCACACAGCTAAAGGGTCGCAGAGGCATACAACTATTCGTTCTACTCTTAAGCTGAATATATGTAGAGAGCAAGTTGCTTTCGGTTCTGTACAGGGTTATTTTTTGCATCATACCTATAGAAGATCTCATAAAGGGATTCGGCTTGACAATTTTAAGGTGTGCCAATTTCCAAAAATGATACTATGGATGTCGAACTTAGGGATATAGGTATGGCATTCACACAATCAAGATTTCAAAGATAAAAATGCGGTCTACATTAATCTGAGGCATTCCAGAAAATCAAGACTCGACAAAAATCAAATCGCAGCAAGGGAACAGGCTTACACTTGCGGCGTTTGAAATACCAAGATGGTTGACAATAAATCAGAACGCAGACACGAGTATTATATCACATTATTATTTTCAGATCTATCATGTGGGAAAAACCCTAGCTCATTCAGTTCATAATGCTGAAGAGGCAGGAAGTCCACAATCATAAAAGACATTCTGAAACAAAACGCAAAACGTATACAGTTCAGATATTCCATCACATCGTCAGTCCACAATAAAAAGGCATGTAGCTCTGATTTATAACACACCCCGATATATCATGCAAAAGTGCAGACATCTTTCACGACAATGGTATTCTCAGATTTATAAATCTGATTGGCACCGATGTCTTCCAGTTTTAAAATCCTATAAAAACTAATAGAATTTATCACGAGGTCTGCACGATCTAAATAGTGGAGGCAGAAATTAACATCCAAGAAGAGTAGTCTTTTTCAAGATCTAAACATGCATCAAACTTCATAAGGGAATCGAATAACATACCGCAGCTCAAGTCAATAATTCCAAGAACAGAGGCACACATCCCTCAGCGCATACCTGGAAGGTTCGAGGGCTTGGTTGGGGCTCGTTGAGCCTGTAATTGACATTCCCCAAACGTTCTCCAGAGAGATCCCAATCTTCTATTAGAAGATCCTTTTCCCTTTCCCCCAATTTCCCCGAGCGAGAGAGTGTCTTATTCCAAAGCACTCCTCCCTTTTTAACTATCGTGGGCCAAATATTCCCTCCGATATTTCTCCTTAACGGCAGCGAAAAAGGCAGGGGATATGCCATTTCTCCCTCCACGTGGATCCCATGCCTCAAAAGACTCCTTGATGAGGATCTTCCTTTTTAACGGCAGCAAAAAGGTAGAGGATATGCCATTTCGCCCTCCACGTGGATCCCATGCCTCAAAAGACTCCTCGATGAGAATCTTCCTCTTGCCTGCGATTTTGGCTCCTTGATATTCATTTTTTTGAAAAAAAATACTAAACTTAAGTTTAGTTTCTATAAACTGCTAGATGCTTTGTTGGAAGAGTAAAAAGGCCCCATCCTTTGCTTGCGAGGTATGACCGCCTTAACTTAATCATCCCTTTAAAGAGAGTGAGTGATTTAATTTCATGACCTATTAAGTATATAAAGCCTTCCTATCAACATAAGGAAGTCTTACTATCACCCTTTAATATATATATAGTCAATAATTTCATATAATTCCCCATACATGTCCCAATGTTTTAATCGAGGTATATGAGGGCACTTTAAGGTGACTATTACATATAGTCCCTACATAATAAGTTTTACAAAATTGTTTTCTTCTTATAACTTTCTGGGCAGTTCTTTGCCCCTTTTTGTCGAAGTTAACATTATACCGCGGCTTATATTTATGTTGGAACCCAATTAATTATTATATAGTATTTATTTGGCTAAAACAAGAATCTCTCTAGGGGGCCAAAGTTAAGACGATTTCAAGACTACGATATTGAAACCAAGGTTCCGTAACCATTCCCTTTCTCCCTCGGGTTCAGTTTTCTAGCCGAGAAGCTATGTCCCTGTCGTAAGCCTCCTAAGTCCTCAACTTAGATCATATTTAATTCATAGTCTTACTGGTGGGGCCTTGGCCTTGAGCTCCTCACCAGAAGACGAGTACAATAGACAATAAAAAAAGTTATGAAATAATTAGGGTGCGCAGGAGGGACATTACATCCTCTCCCCCTAAAAAAATAACACCATCCTCGGTGTTCCTGTTTTCCACCAATTTCCTTCTTCCATCATGTCATCTTTTTGTTTTTGTCCTTTTCATCCTGATTCCTTGTGATCTTTCCGTATCTTCTCAACTTGCCATCGTTCAAGTCCTGCAGTTTCCTGCAACAAGTTTGAGTCTAGCACAATTTTCTTCAGTACATCATGTATAAAATTATAATTCAATTTTAAACATAAGCCATAGATCTTTTGCATCGTAATAATATGCAATTTTCTGGTGTTCCTTTATGCCATGATATCCAATCATTTTCATAATGCAAATAAAACATGATTACTACCCCTTTTCCATTGGTTTTATCTCCAACCTGAGGAACCATTTTTCTCCTTAAGCAATGTAACAGTCCTTTGGAAAAGTCATTTAACACGTTTTTATGCTCGTTATGTTTTTTCCAAAATCCCTTTGAGTTTCTTTTTCTTTTTCTGGTGTGGACTTACAATAATTCTGAGGTTACTTTCCTCAGTGACATTAGACAGCGTCCTGTCTTTCCAGATGTCCCAATTTTTTGCCTAGGTCTTTTGCCACACCATATGCCTAACACCAATGTGCTCATGCGGCAATCACTTGCCTAACACCATTGTGCTCCTGCAGCATATATGCCTAACACCCGTGTGCTCACGTGGCAATCACTTGCCTAACACCACGGTGCTCACGCGGCATCCAAAAGTTTTCCTTGTTTTTATTTGTATGAAATTTTTAACCCTGATTATTGCAATGCACACTCCATGGTGCTTTCATGACTTTATTGTCATTGTCCCGATTCATAAATCGGCTATATGGTTAGTCAAAGCATTTATTGATAAAGCCTAGCTCTATTATTTAACCATTATCATTTTATAAGTTGCAATGATTTTACCATTATTTATGAGTCACAAACTCCTTACTTGTTTTTGAGTCATTTAGCGCAACTTATATAGGTAGGCTGATTTATATACCATAGTGTACATTGATTGTAACCATGGTCGTAATCTTGGTGAAGCCTTGGTTCAAATTGTGGCTCTTTGTCACATTGCTATTTTCAGGTTCGAGTACCTACAACTTTTCCACAAAAGAGTCCCCGAGAGAATTCATATAACATATCCAAATGAATTTTCATGTACATATTCACTTTGTTTCAACAAAAGTCCACTACACCATTTTCTTCATTTAAAACATATATTGAAGGATTCTTTAATCCTTAGCATAATGTGTTTTCTAAAACATAACTCCTCAATATAACATGTAAGAAACCTCTAGAACTCTTTCAGTAACATAAAGCATACAAATGTAACTAAGCATTTAAAAAATGCATGTCATATATATATATATGCAACTTCCATCACTTAATGTAACATCCGTTACTTAATGCAACATAGTGAATGAAAATAACACAGCCCTTTTTCAACCTTCCATACTTAGCCATTATAGTATTTATTTTCAAGGACGCTATGCTAAGTGTAATTTAATACCACTTGGGGACAACAAAGGTAGAACATGACTCTTAGTGCGGATATCACTTGATTATTCAACTTCCAAATGTGAAACCTACAAGCCAGTGGCACCATGTTATATATAATCGATAGCACATGAAAGGGTTGTGACTCCTATATTGATCAATGTACTACTAAAGTATCCACAAGGGAAGTATCTCAACAAGGAGTTGTTACTTATGGAACCTTTATAGTAATTAGTCTGTCCCAAAGTTAAAGAGATGGAGAGCGTTTGATTGCTTTTTATAATTAATATAAACATGCAGATCTGTTTATAATTCAACGAAGGCAACAATCGTTTTCCCATGGACACAGAGGTCAACATCAAAAATTACCTACTCAAATGGGTTACAGGTTTTATCTTCTCACTATTTTCTCATTATCGCAAGGTCACGATCCATGTGTACATACTGAGATCTATTAAATAATTTTAAACGCATACACTGGAACAATTATTCACATCCAGAGAGGCAAACCCGGTTTTAAAACTGTATAATATATGGATGAAATGCATATGTTGGTCCAATCATCCACACGCAGAATGAGGATCTTTTGGAAAAGTAAATCTACATGCAGAAACTAAATAAGAGAAATAGGATTTCAGATTCGTGTACGAGAAATGCAGTCATGAATAAAAATGATTTCAACATTCAAGTTAAGATGTAATTTCAACTGCTATCCTTACTTAAATCAGCTGTAAGAAATTACAATAAATACGCACACACGATGGGATTTGCACATGGTTAAAAACACAGATGAACGATCTATTACCAGATCCGTAATGGATTTAACTTACCCAGACATGCAGCTTGGAGATTTCACCCAGATGACCTCAATTAGCTTGCGCTTTCCTTCCCAATTCCCTGTTCTATAGAAGAACGCATACAGTACATTTCTGAAATTCAAACCAAGGTCAGTATTTTCTGAAAAAGTAGTATTTGTATTTCTTTAGATCCTGGAGTAGCGGCAGGCATTTTGGGCAACCCCTTGACATAAAATTCTTGATTCTCCTGAGGCAATACCTGTTATAAGTCGAAACATACATCTTCTACATCTGAAATTATAATAACGACCATGCTCACATAGATATGATGCAGGTATTCACTGTCTCTTACACAGAACCAAACTATCTTTCATCCCATAGGTATCCAAAAGGAAAACATCCCATTCTTCCAAAATGTAGAATGGAAGGAGTAGCCCTATAGGGGTTTTCAATCAATTTCAATCAAACATCTTTATTCTTTTCCTGCAAGTTTACTACAACAAAAATAGGGAAACGCCTTAACCATTCACCGATAGGGGTGCTAAAGCCTATATATATATATATATATATATATATATATATTTGCATTCGGAGCCACTCAATCTACTTCTAAAAAATCTAGAAGCATAACTAGTGAAGGCCATGGAGGGTACAGGTTACGCTTTTGGATGGGCTCTCTTTGTGTCCTTCTATAGCGCTTGGTTCAGCCATCCACATTGATGGTCTATACAGAGTGGGTGGGTATTAATTCTGTTTACCCAAAACCACTAATAGCAGCAAGGCTAGCAACAGATCCAGTTGTAGAACCACCAAAAAGAGCCTATTTATCATCGTCACTACATGAAAGTTCACTAACGCAGAGAGTGCTAAATTCTACGTTCTATTAGTTACAAAAATGAACTAACATAAATAAATATGTTGTCGATTGAGGCTCGACCAAACCTGCAGTTATAAGTTAAATTTTGCCGAAGTAAGCACTATATAGCTGAACAGTGGTTGCGCTTTGGAGAGGCTCTATGGGAAACTAGCAGAGATGATGGTTCAAAAGGACATCTCATCTATTGCTACAAGTTGGACCCAAATAGGCCGAAGTGTCATTGCTCGCTCTGATACCATATGTGATGTCCCCACATTCACTCTTCTGTAAAAGTTCATGTAATACCACAACTTATAAAGATTCTAGCATAACCAAACAACTGCTGTAAGTTCAGATTTAATTGTGGATATGTTTTCTACAATGTCATTAATTACTTGTGGCACACATATGTATGTAATTATAATCTGCAGCCGAAACTTTCATACATTTACCCCTTTGTATCAATTCTTTAGGGTTTATCTTTTCTTGGAAAAACAATGCCATTCCTGCGTATGCTGGTCATAAATAAACTCATAACTTCATGATGAAAAACCATATATACGATGCAAACCCACATGTCCTCCCATAATATGCAATTCCGTTATACAATGACCTGAAACCTCTTAAAGTAACTGTGTGTGTAGATTATTATTTCAGATTAATAAATTATCATAACAAGTTTATCTTCAATAGTGCATTCAAACTTTGTTTTGCATACACATAATTATGTATTGAGAATCACCTTATTTATACGCAAGTAGTAATTGAACTTTCACTTAAATAGGAAACATCATATGTATCTATGATATCCAGAAAGCACATTCTCAACTAAACTTATTAAAACATAAACGCATAGATGCAAAGATAAAAGAAGATACAACACGCCACTTGAACATAGGCCACAAATATCACACAAAAAGATACACCAGAGACAGAGATGTACGCGGTTCACCCCAAACTCGGGGTTACGTCCACCAAACGGTCGCAGTCAGGTGACATTTATTAAAAAGGTTACAATCAGCAAGACATCGTTGCCAAACTTTCTTTTAAGAATTCTCACATGGGCTTTTTCATTTCATTCTTTTTATGATTGCACCATCTCTAACCTATCGAAGCATAGGTGTCGTGTCTTTACTTGTTTTCCCAATCAACAACCTCAAAGTGTTCTTTACTAGCTTTAACACACTAAGAAACATCTTAAATACATAATGTATTAGGAAATGGTTTTTCATTAACTATAACTTATTTCTTGTATGATATTATAGTATCTTTACCTAACCATAGGGAGACACCTTCACCCAGGTTAGCTATATATCTAAATTTTGTACCATTAAGATGCATTAAAGCTGGGTTAACTTTTACATAAGAAGGAATATCGTGAGAACCCCTTCACCTTATGAAGTATGCTGTTGTGGTAATTGTATTTATTACTTCAAGAATCAAATTAGTTTTACTAAGTAACCATGTTAAAACATGTGGAATACTATATCATGCGATCAATGCCTTATTTTCCCTGTTTGTTCTTAACAACTATTTCCCATATCTATGTGCCTTTCCGGAGATTACATTGACAAAATCCTATGCAGCATTTTATCCTTTAGAACAGGCAGTATACCCAAAGGTAATCTCTATGCATCACAACTTCTTCGGATCTACATACCAGACAGCACAAACCTCTGTATTTCAATAATCAGACTCTATGATTTCGAGCAAGAACTTAAGGATTTTGACACTTGCAATACATACACTGGATATTATACTTTTACAGCACTTATATGAAGTCTCTACGCTGGGGTAGTGGGAAGCACATACAACCGTAAGTTATGCAAAAATAAAAGCACACAGCTAAAGGGTCGCAGAGGCATACAACTATTCGTTCTACTCTTAAGCTGAATATATGTAGAGAGCAAGTTGCTTTCGGTTCTGTACAGGGTTATTTTCTGCATCATACCTGTAGATGATCTCATAAAGGGATTCGGCTTGACAATTTTAAGGTGTGCCAATTTCCAAAAATGATACTGTGGATGTCGAACTTAGGGATATAGGTATTGCGTTCACACAATCAAGATTTCGAAGATAAAAATGCGGTCTACATTAATCTGAGGCATTCCAGAAAATCAAGACTCGACAAAAATCAAATCGCAGCAAGGGAACAGGCTTACACTTGCGGCGTTTGAAATACCAAGATGGCTGACAATAAATCAGAACGTAGACAAGAGTATTATATCACATTATTATTTTCAGATCTATCATGCGGGAAAAACCCTAGCTCATTCAGTTCATAATGCTGAAGAGGCAGGCAGTCCACAATCATAAAAGACATTCTGAAACAAAACGCAAAACGTATACAGTTCAGATATTCCATCACACCGTCAGTCCACAATAAAAAGGCATGTAGCTCTGATTTATAACACACCCCGATATATCATGCAAAATTGCAGACATCTTTCACGACAATGGTATTCTCAGATTTATAAATCTGATTGGCACCGATGTCTTCCAGTTTTAAAATCCTATAAAAACTAATAGAATTTATCACGAGGTCTGCACGATCTAAATAGTGGAGGCAGAAATTAACATCCAAGAAGAGTAGTCTTTTTCAAGATCTAAACATGCATCAAACTTCATAAGGGAATCGAATAACATACCGCAGCTCAAGTCAATAATTCAAAGAACAGAGGCACACATCCCTCAGCGCATACCTGGAAGGTTCGAGCGCTTGGTTGGGGCTCGTTGAGCCTGTAATTGACATTCCCCAAACGTTCTCCAGAGAGATCCCAATCTTCTGTTAGAAGATCCTTTTCCCTTTCCCCCAATTTCCCCGAGCGAGAGAGTGTCTTATTCCAAAGCACTCCTCCCTTTTTAACTATCGTGGGCCAAATATTCCCTCCGATCTTTCTCCTTAACGGCAGCGAAAATGGCAGGGGATATGCCATTTCTCCCTCCACGTGGATCCCATGCCTCAAAAGACTCCTTGATGAGGATCTTCCTTTTTAACGGCAGCAAAAAGGTAGAGGATATGCCATTTCTCCCTCCACGTGGATCCCATGCCTCAAAAGACTCCTCGATGAGAATCTTCCTCTTGCCTGCGATTTTGGCTCCTTGATATTCATTTTTTTGAAAAAAAATACTAAACTTAAGTTTAGTTTCTATAAACTGCTAGATGCTTCGTTGGAAGAGGAAAAAGGCCCCATCCTTTGCTTGCGAGGTATGACCGCCTTAACTTAATCATCCCTTTAAAGAGAGTGAGTGATTTAATTTCATGACCTATTAAGTATATAAAGCCTTCCT
>LPNX010837675.1:0-114628 GCA_001517045.1 Pseudotsuga menziesii
GGTGATGACGAGTGGTGTCAAGTGAACCGTGTTGTGGGGGCTCGCCTCTGAGGCGACGAGAGTGTCTCGGAGAGTCAATGGTGACAAGTAGTTTTTTAAGTATGCGGGTTGTAGTGTGGAAAAAAGAACTCAAAAATCCTAATGCAACCGTGTGTGCAAAAGGAGAGCTTGAAAAAACAAGGCACTCAGGCCAAAAAACAACTCAAAACACCTACTGTAACTGCGTGCTACAACAGGCGGAGTGTCAATAAAGTGGTCAGAATACCAAGAAGCAATCAGTTTCCTAAAAAAGAAAAATCGGTGGACTCACTAGACCAAGAGGAGGTAAAGGAGCATGCAAACACCTAGCTAATGGTATTATGACTTAACTAAGTATATCCTCTGCAAGGTGATGAAATCCAAGTCAGACAATATAAGTAGAGAAGTCAAATGGCTAAAGTATCCCCCTACCGGGAGGGACACTGGGTACGCAAACCTAGAAGAATGGCAACTAAGCTACCCCATTCATGACACGTCCAGAAAGGTGAATCTGCCGCTTGGTCCTTTAACCGCAATATTCCCTATACAGGGATATTTCGAGGACTGCGAGAGGTAGCCCTTCAGCTTGTGAATGGATTGCGGTATTCCACTAAGGCATCCGGAACCAATCTCACGACTTCAACCCTCCTAAGGGAGAGGCCCTCTGACAAACTGGTGGTGACCGTGTCAAAAAATACTAGGGGATTTTGGCTCCCTAAAGGACAACAACTATGTCTCACGTGAAAATGACCGAGGGGTGTTATTGGAAGCCTATCCCCTCGACCCTACCTAACTACAAAATTCTTTTAGGTTCCTCAAATGAGGTTATTAGGTTGGTTGAGTTAGGGTAAATTTTAAGTCTCACTTGATTTTAGGGACAGATTGTGTGCATGTGATATGATGAATCTATAACAGCTACTCAATAATGTATGAAAACTGTAAGAAACTTTAATCATGCAAACTTTTTGCTGAAATAAAATAATGCTGAAAAATTGTAAAACAAAGCTGTAAAACAGGGAGCAGGAGTGGCTGCAGGGCTCCAAATGGAACAGGTGGCTGTGCAAGTGCAGGAAAAACAGAGGTGAATCAGCTAGGTTTCTGCGTGGTAACAAGGGCAAAAACTGGGCGCAGTTCGCGGGTTTCTCAATGGCAGCGGCGGTCGAAACCGCGGGTTCTGGGCAAACAGGCGCGGTCTAGGTCGCGGGTTCGGCGCGAACAGACGCGGTCGAGGCCGCGGGTTCAGGGTGAACAGGTGCAGTCTAGGACGCGGGTTTGGGGTGAACAGACGCGGTCGAGGCCGCGGGTTAGGGGCGAACAGACGCGGTCGAGGCCGCGGGTTTGGGGCGAACAGCGGCGATCAGAGCGCGCCTGTGTAGTGAACAGGTGCGGTCGGATCGCGACTGTGGGTGGAAAAAACGCGATCTGGATGCAGGAAAAAGGGACTGACAGCGGCGGGCTGGTCGCGGCTTAAGGCCTGAAATGTGCGGTCGGGGCCGCGGCTGCGGAAGAAAACGGCGCGGTTTCCGGCGGCCAAAAACAGTAAACTGAAAATGCAGTACGAAAAGAAAACTAACAATAAAACAGACAGCGGAGTCGCCAAAACTGTAGCTAGGGTTTTCACCCTAGCTTGTGCTAATGAGCACCTACTAAGGAATCTGGATTCCTTAGTAGCAGTTCAAGTAATGTAAATGAAAATAAATTAACCTAAGACAGTAAGAGTAAATGACAGAAAGTAAAAATGACAAGATGTATAAAAAGTTTTTGTATTTGTACAATGTATAACCTCTGATGAAGAGGTTGGTGGAGTCCGTTGCGCTGGTCCGATGTCGGTGGCTCCGAGCTCTGAGCTGCTCCTTCTCCTTCTCCGATGGTGGAAAATAGGCCAAAAATGGGTTCTCAGCAGTGAAAATAGCTTGATGGTAAGCTAGGGTTTCACGAGAAGTTTTGGCAGAGTAAGGGTGCTATGACTGTGGATGTGAAATGAGGGGTCTCCATCACTTATTTATAGTTTTTTGGTGGTGGAGTGCTTGCCCATGGTTTTGGGAAACCATGTGGTTTAGGGCAGCTTGTTTAGGGTTTTTGCTATTTTTAGGGTTTTCCTCCTTTTTCCTCATTATTTTATTCCTTTTCTTCCCTTTTTGGGGATTTTTGCTATTTTTAGAGGAATTTTGGCTATTTTTGGAGGAAGAAGGGGTTTTTTGGCCTTTTGGAGGCATTTTAGGCCTTTTGGAGGCTTTTTAGATGGTTTTGAGGCCTTTTAGAGGCATTTTAGGCCTTTTGGAGGCTTTTTAGTGGGATTTTCAGGGGAATATGGTAGGCAAATGGACAAATGAGCCATGTAGTGAGGTAGATGAGGTAGTTAACCATTTTTGGGTGTTAACAATCACAAATCCTAAGAAATATACCAATATAACTCCAAGGAACTGCAGAAGTAAACAACATCAAGTACTCACTTTATGTTTGTCATGTGCATGTGTGCCCTAAATAAGTATATACATATGTATGCAAAATGAGTTATACAATAATTCTCAGTCATTATCCATGTATGTGGGAAGTACCATTTATATATCAGATTAGGCATTTGAGATATAATTTCAAGTTCCTAGAACACTAGTCTAATTTTAATGCTAAGTAGACGCCAAAGGCATAAAATAAAAAATACCCAGCATGCCCAAAATCTTTAGACCTCTAAGCTCATCCAAGGATTTGAACTTAATGAAAATATGATAAAGAGACTACTCATTCCACATATTCACAATACAACATCTCATTTCACATGCAACGAAGATTATATAACACGGATGTATTACAAAATAAAAAATTGTGCCCATGGAATATAATGGCAACTTGTGCCCAAAATTTTAAGTAAATGTAAAGATTAATCCTGAACTACACAAATTTATAAACTATGTCATGATAGAAGTATAAATATTCAATAGATCAACTATTCTCAGATAATACAACATCACTGAAATCAGTAGTCACACAGTATAACCACTAATTACATAGTTCAATGTCATCCTTATGCCAAGGAATGAGGCTCAACAAAGCATCTGCTAGATTACATAATGCGCTACTGGGATGTGGTAGAGCTATATTTTCAAATAAAGGATATAAAATTTATGTCGGATTGACAATATAATAGCCTTTTCCAACAGGGACACAATGTACCATTGCATTTGGGTTAATATTATGTATTTTCGCCCTTGCAACTTTAACCCTTGAGTTTAATGCAACAAGAAAGCATTTCTTTCCTTCCATCCCCAATTGGGAAGTTCGTGTCAACTCATTAGCATTATCTTGGCCCTGTAAATAAATGAGACAAAGTAATATGCATGGAAATAAGAATTTAAACATTAATGATCCTAGATTAAATAATTACAGTCTTACTTGAATTGGTGTTTTCATTTTGTCAATTTGCAGTTTCGATGGAACCATTGGTGTTTTCTGTACCAAATGTTGATCATATTTTGATGCATGACTCTGCAACCAATAGACAATTATTTCTAATATATTGATAAAATAAAATAAAATTGAACTAAATTACGAAATTTTTCAATACTTACTAGGGATGATGGAGTATGCATTGAAGTTAATTTCTTTTGTTTTAGTCTGTTCATAGGGGTTGTTATGTCCCCTGTATTACTATGTCAAGGAAAAAAAATGTAATATATATATATATATATATATATATATATATATATATATATTCAAAATATGAAAATAAAATATTATTTAAAATAATAATTAAACAACTAACGTCCACCACAAGCGTGATTTCAGCATGAGCATTTTGTATAGTAGGACATTGTTTATATGAGAAATCGGATATTAGAATTCAGCTCATTAGTGTGAAAATATGTATATTGAGACAAGAGTGAAGAATTGGACGCTAACACTTTCTTTTATGGCCACATTCTCTCTCTCCATATCTTCTATCTTTTCAGTAGTTCAATGATTGTTGTTTTCAAAGATGTGATTTCCTGTATTTTTTCCTTCATTGTATCTTGGCTTACAGCTGGCGCCTCCTTGTATGGTCTTTTTCCAAACAAGTTAGTTGGCGTAACTCCTAAGCCAATTCCACGACATCGTCCTCTTGTATCAACCCCTAGTACCTTAGCAGGGGCATCATCCCTAGCTGCAAAGACTTGAGATGCATCTTCTACTTGTGCTTGTTCAATTTTTTGCTAACATTGACATACAATTAAATCACATCATAGAAGAAAACATTTCCAAGATGTAAAATGAAATTTTAATCAATATATAAATTAAAAGCTTGAGAACATACTATTGTTTCTCCTACAGCTAGTGTGATTGGAGTTCCATCCTTCTTTTGATGGCACTTATTCCACAAGTATGCCCTAGTAATGCTTGTAGTTGTATCATTAGAGGTTATAGATTTTTTCTAGTTGCAACAAGTAAAATAGTATGGTTAATTTCTGATATTACAATGAATCTAAAATATTCTAATATTTCTCATATTGGATAAAATATCATCACAATTTCTTACCATGTCATCTTTGACCCGTTGATAACCTCGACGTCTAGAGGTGTGCAAGTCCCTCTCCTTTTCTTTATTTTCCTTGTTTTCTTCCCTTATATCCTAGGAACAAATTGAAAATAACATATATAAGTCAACATTACAAGCCAATAGACATTCTAAAAAACTCTATTATATAATATGTGAAGTTTTTTCTTACCAAGAATTCAGTGGTGGCTCATGATAGGACGAATTATCTCCACACTGTCTCACGTATCCTAATTGGAGGAACATTTTTTAATATTTCCTCTCTTGACTCATAGGGGTCACAATATTTTTTGGTCAACCGATATCTATGACTATTTACCTTATGGACAATGGATTTCATACAATATTCTTTAACGACTGGAGGGATTATGAATTTTTCCTACAACATACAAGAATTGGATTTTCAGATATCACACATGGTTTGAAAATAAACTTCGAAATCATCCAAAACTAGAAATGTTGAAAAAAATACACGTAATGTCTAATACTCACATTAATAATGTTCCACAAGTCCTCCTTTAGTTGATCTGAAACATTCCTCCAATCAAAATAGTTGATTGGAACCATTTCCCTTGCAAGCACACCTAGTAATGAAGATAGCTTCACGGAGTTTGGACCAATTGGTTGGTTCCTTTCATTGATATGAATTTCGATATTTTCCTCCAAGTTATTTATTTTTGCACATTTAGTTGCTCCTCTACCTTTTTTCTTGACTTTCTCAGTCGATGCTTGTTGTTATAACTAGATCATGTTCTTAGTTTATTTGTCCTATTTCTCAAACATTGATTTTCTATGATTTTACATTTTGAGTTGATTTTGAGGATTTTTAGAAATAAATACATTTTTGTTTGATTTTATATTTTAAATGATTTTGATTTATTTCATTTTATTGGTTTTTTAAAATTTTTGGGATTATTAGTAATTATATATATCTCTAAAGGTCTGAAAAGCTGATAATTAACTTTATTCCAAAGTTAAATTTTATGAATAACCTTCATTTTTAAGTTATGGTTAAAAATATGCAAAAAGGGGATTCCTGTAGCGTAGGAGTGAAGGTCCGTGAACAAAAGCACTACAAGAATCTCGAATTATTAAAAATCATGGCAGAGAAGCTTGGTTGTTCGAAATTGAAATTAGTGGAAGCTGTTGGACACCCAAGAGGACATAATGATACATGTTTAGAACCCAGTGATGATCATGGCAAGTGTATGAGAGGATGCAGAGATTATTAAGGAGGATCATGGTTTGAACTATCCTGATTTCGGTTGGTTTGAGTTATTGAAATAGGTGGTTAGAAATCGTGGCTGTTGCAAAAGGTAATATCGTAAGCTTTCAGACGTCTGTCCAAAATATAACAGCTCATATTCATGACCTCATCCATCATCATGACAGGTGCATGAACAGGGGAATCGTGGTCTGCATTGAGGAGCTAATATCAGAAACTATAGGCATAGCAAGAGAAAAATAACCCGTGTATGAACATGTAAGAGAAACGCTTGATGATGATCAAGAACAAGCTTTAGAAAATGATGAAAAGCAGTAGAGAGATGGTTCAATTCAGGAGGAACAGTTGGATTTAAAAGAGGAAAAAAAACCAGAATTATGTAGGTGTAGAAAAAAGCACAGCTACCAGTTACTGCTGAATTAAAAGATGACAGTTTGCAAACTTCAAATGTTAAGATTAAAAAGAAAATTCATGTATAGGTAGAAGAAGTAAATTGGAGACCAGAATCTAGTAGCAAAAGAAGCCCTTGAAATAAAAAATAAAATGCATAGTTATGTTCTATTTTTTTTCCTGTTTTTGTCATTGAAATTGAGCACGTATTATGAGCTGATGGAGATGAATTTTAGAGAAAAAAAAGAGGTTTTTGTTCTAAACAGATCCATTTAAAAAAACCCATCTCATTTTTGCAACAACTGTCAAGGTATGAAAGATTTCATTTAGTCTTTATGACCTATTTTTTAGGGTTTAAAAAACATTTAATATTTTCTTGTTTTAGTCTTCATCTTGCGGGGAATATTTCAATGGATTGGAGAAACATTTTTTAAAATCAAGACGGGTTTTTGTTCATCATGGACTCATTCACAAAAACCTCCCTCAGTGTTTTCACAGGTGTCCCATATCGAGAGATATGGAGGCTTCTTTGAGACCAATTTTTCAGAAATTCGCCAAATTTCCCAGGAATCTGATTTTGCTATTTTTAGTCAATTAGTTGAAAGTTGGTTAATATAACTGCTAAGTAGTTTTGAATTCGACCTAAAGAAGTGAATATGGAACTACTTCATATGAGATCTTTGTAATTATATAAGGAGGAGAGGCATCCAGTGCAATGGTTGGAATTTTGACTCAAGGAGAGGCTTTTGAGTTGTGATATCTCAAGCTAGCACTTATATCTCTTATGTAAGTTGATGGTTGTTATTGATTATATATAAATAGATAAGCCTTTTTACCTGTCATGTTGTTTCTTTTCTGATCTGGTTGATTGCTCAATCTACAATTTCATTTCTTGTTTAAAGTTTTTATTCATGTAAATGCTTGTAGCTTGTGGGTGGAATTAGTATTGCATGTGTAATGTTTATGGCTTATTGGGATGTGTTTGATCCCCAGTTTATTTAACTTGTTAATGATTTAGTTTTGTATTAGATTTTTTATGTTTTACCTCCTTGCTGATGAAGTTTTAAACCAAAACCATTCAAAAACCAATTTCATTTTGTTTTCTTTTTGAGATTGTGTTAGCTTGTTCTTGTGGTAGTCTATGAACAATTTCTAGATCAAACACTTGTGTAGAGGGATCTTCACCCTATATACTAATATCTTGTTGGAATTGTTCTTTGTGAACATATTCTATAAAAGAAGGACACATAAAAGTGTTTATGGATTTCTAAGTCATAAAATTTTATTTTTGAAGAACTATAAAATTATACATTAATAAGATTACCTTGTTCTTCATGTTGCTTTGCCTATTTTTGTGTCGAGGGATATTCCCCTTCTACACTGCTATCCACATGGCATGGTTTTTTGTGAACATATTCTACAAAAGAAGGGCACATAAAGGTGTTATGGATTTCTTAATCATAAGATTGCATAGTTATAAAGAACTAGAAAAATGTGAATTAATGGGCTTACCTTGTTCATGTTGCTCCTCCTCGTGAAAAGAGGAAAATGTATCTTTGTCATTTCCTTCTTTGTTAGGACTAGTAGAGTCATTCAAAGTCATAGAAGGTGTAATCTTCTTTTCTATTGTTTGTATTTTCCTCTTCTTTGTAACTGTAGCCAAGAATGTTAATAAACATATGCCTAACATCATCATACAATAAAAATAAGCATTATACTACATAAGGAAATACATTTTTCTATTTCTAAATATTTACCTTCTGAGATGCATGTCCCTTTCTTTCCCATTTGATCATTTTGATGCATTCTTTTTGAAAATTTCATAATCATATTTTTTTGATTTCGTGTCATAATCTACTTTCTCTGGTTTTTCTTTCGAAATGATTAGAGTATTGATTAGCCATAGCCTATTAGATTCATATTTAAGTACAAATTAATATGTTCTAACAATTTAAATTAAATAAAAGGGGTGGCAGGAGGGGCAGAGGTTCTCTTTGGCCCCGATGACAATTTGACTTTTAAGTATTCCTAGGGAATTGGTTCGGACACAAATAACATTGCCAAAGAATTAGCACTCTATCAAGGTCTCTTTCAAGCCTTGACCCATGGTATTACATATCTTATTGTTTTTGGCGATTCTAGGATGATCATCCACTCTCTCGTCTCCCAGAAACTCCCTTCAAATAGCTGAGTAAAGCAAGTTCTTCAGAAAATATAGGTACTAACTTCTTCCTTTCATCAAATACATTTCTACCATATTCATAGAGGCTTGAATGAATAAGCATATCTAGCTCCTAATGAAGCAGTCCCCTTGGGAAAAGGGGTCTTATGTTTGAATGGGGCATTAGAGGAAATTTGGGGTCTAAAATGGGCCTTATAAGAAAACGTGCCAAAATAAGTTTTTGTGAGTTGGAATTCAAGAACCAATAGAATTTCAATAAAATAAGTCAACCATAATGGTTGAATTGACATATTTGTCATTAAAAAGAACTACTTTTTTTGTTCGTATTTTCGACATATCTCATTGTGTTTTTACTCAAATTTTGATCGCGAGAGCTCATTGGATGCAGAATTGGATTCCGCATCCAACGAGTACCCACACTGCATACTTTTGATGGACCCCACTACCCAAAAAACAAGAAATACCTGAAACAACGTGATGATGACATCATCATCATGTTTTTTCAGGTATTTCTTGTTTTTGGGGTAGTGGGGTCCATCAAAAGTATGCAGTGTGGGGATGCGGAATCAAATTCCACATCCAATGAGCTCTCCTGATCGAAATTTGAGTAAAAACACAGGGAGATATGTCGAAAATACGAACACAAAAAGTAGTTTTTTTCTTTCTTCCTCCAAAATTAATCAATATTATTTTATTATTTTAACTATTATTTTATTATTTTAACTATTATTTTCCTTAGGAGGCCCATTTTAGACCCCAAAATTCCTCTAATGAGACAAGCACCTTTCTACTCCAGTAGAACCAAGGGTCGAATCCACATATCTCAAGGCGCAAGGTTGAATCTAGGCTGGTAGACTCCAAGGCCCCGAACTGACGTCGATACACATCGCACCATGCAAACCCAACCTTTTAATGAATACATTTGTTCTATAAAAGACAGAATGGGTCTTTTGTATCCACTCGCGACCTGCGATGGAGGAGCTCAGCTTTGTGAGATCTGAAGACTATCGTACCCCCTCTTGTACTTGTTGTGTGGGAGGGATATGTGTGATATTTCACCAAGACACCCTCATATGCTTGGTATTCAAGGAAACAACCATAAGTGGATTGTTATCAGCACCATTTGGTGGAATACTCAGGATATCAGGCTTGGCTCTACTATTAAGAAGTTCTTCATGTTCTGGCCTCTTTCATTTAGCATGGATTCAAGTTTAGACTCAGTAGCCCCTGGCCTTGACCCTCTCTTGGAACTTGCAATGGAAATAAGAGAGCTCCACAGAAGACTCCACGCTCAAATAAGGTTTATCCAACACCTAGATGAAGAAGGAGGTCGCAAATTCGAGCAGGTAGAGGCGGGCCTAATTCAAAAAAGAACAGAATTCAATGAAGTGCTCCATAATAGAGAGGACATCATTCACGACAAGCTCATCAATCTGGAATCCATAATTGAAAGATTGAAGGGAAAATTCACAAAGCTCTGGGAGGAAAAGAAACACGTTCAATCTAAAATTCATCGTGCGGACAAGCCTATTGCGAGTCATATGTCTCGTCATCGTTGATTTTCAAGTTATAGCTTTCAAAATGTTACTTGCTAGTCTTTAATTTGTTTCTTTTCATATCTCTATTATGACTGCTAATTGGGGCTTACCAGATCTAGTAGTGACCTCTATCAATAACTATGTCTTTACTCTCAAGCAATAGTAGTATTCTCATTTGTTGTGATGGGGAATTTTGTTTTTTGTAAATAAATCTCATATGTAACCTCTTGGGTGGCTCAACCACAATTTTATTAATATAAAACCTACTTTTTGTTGTTAAAAAAACAATTTAAATTAAATAAAAATAATGTCATACTTCAATCACAAACAATCACTTACCTCTGTGTCTCCACTTGTACAAAGCCTGCATAACCAAAAAAATAAAGTCTATCATCACTCAATTGCTAACTGAAGGTACATAACTATAGAAAGTTGTTTAGACAATTAATCTATCTAACAAGTTTCAAAAGTAAAAGGGAAGACTATCTCTAAGGACTATCTGCTAAAAGGAACTGATGTCATAACTTAAGAAAGAGAGAGAGAGGGTTAGAGTGTTGTAGGTTTAGCTTAGATACGTACAGTAGCCAACAAGATATCTCTGTCTCCAAGAGTGAAGAACGCTCATCCTTAGAGGCTGCAAGCAGTAAAAGGTTTACATACGTAGCACCAAAGGTCTTGTAGTAGTTGGAAAGTGCAGTCCAACTCTAGTGGTAACAAAACAATCACAACCCAGCTAAATGAATGTCAAACAGTCCACAACTCAGCTAGGAAGAGCCACCATGATCCACGGTCAGCCCTAGAGGAAACCAAAAGTTTTATAGAATTTTTGAAATTTTGTAGTAGAGGAACCACTATTTTGATTTTTGTCAATAAAGAAACCACATAATCTATTTTACACTTAAAATTTTGTAGCAGAGGAACCATTATTTTGATTTCTATCAATAAAGAAGCCACATAATTTTTTCAGTGCCTATGCCGAGCATATGATAACTAATGATAGTGTTTTTTTTTTGAGTTATTATGTTGTTTTCATGAAAGCATTGATAAAATACCTGCAATAACGCAGAACACGAAACTAGAATGCAGTGAAACTTAAGTTATCGCTCATGCAGCTCACCTCAATATATCCCAATGGCTTAGCTTCAGCTTTCGTGGTGTTGAATACCAGAATCAAAGTAGGTAAACGCTAGCCTTTGGAAAAATAAAATGCCACCCTTTCCCACCAAAACTATTCACGGGAGATAAAAAGTGAAAATTTAGGTTAGGGGTCCCATTTTTTTTTATTAAATTTTGTTGTTTTTTTTTGGTAAATTAAATTTCATTTTTTTTGGTATAGATAAAAAAACAACCGAGTTTTCTCCTAAGGTTTTCAATGAAAATGGGAAGGATCCTAGGTACTGGGAGTCATGTAGGTGGACCAAAGGAAGGAAGGAGGGAACCAAAGAAATGCATCAAAAGGAAAGGAAATATTAACCTATTGTGGTGGATGGCATGAAGTTAAATAATGTAATAAGCATGGATTCTAAGGCATTGATTGTGAGGTTTATTTGTAGAAGGATGGGGACAATGAGTTTGTTTTAATATATTCAATTGCACTAGTAATCAATTTTAGCTTACCACATAAGGGATTTCATTTTCATTTGAGGTTAGATGTTGAGTTTACATCCAAGCATAATATTATTTCTAGTAGGTATCTACTGCATTTATAGCTAGGTGGATTTACCGATTAATTGATCAAATTACTTATATATCATTCAAGGTTCCATGTCAATAAGTAACTATACCATAAGGATAAAATAAGTGTACAAAATTAGTCTATTTCCATAGACTCTCTTATGATTCTACACAAGATATTTTATCTTTATGCTATTTGTAACTACCATCCTTACAAATCTACTTTCTTAAATGACATATCAATTAGGTAACCAGGGATATTAGAATAATGAGAAGAGATATACGGTGTTGCATTTTCTCTATATGCTCTCCATAAGTTTGACAATTCAATACATTGGTTAAGGTCCTACTTGGAGAAAACCTACAAGAACCTATATAATCCTTTTAAATATTAATAATTTTTATCATGACCTCTTCCAACCATATGAAATTCTTATAAAGATAAAAGGAATTAGAACCATTAACCTATTCTTTTTAGACCAGTATCATATCCTTGAAACTATTCTCCTAATGATAATCTGATTACTTGCTAAGATATCCCTCCAGTTGATTTTCAATGCTGCCTACATTACATCTACCACATATCATGTGATGCCTATCTATAGCCTCCACCTCATTTATGTATTTGCATTGTTCAATGAACCATTTTAGTGGTTGAAGTGTAGTACTTTTTATAGATTCCATGGGAATTTCTATTTAGGTAATTGGAGAGTCAACAAAAGGTGGCATATGAAATTATTGAACCAAGTGATCTCTAAATATTTTATGGCCATTGCACTGCACCTTTGATTAATTTACTTACTCCCAAGTGAGATTTCTTGAGCTCTAAAGGAAATGAAGTTTCCCATACCTTCCAAGCCATTAAATGAGGTGATTGAAACCAGTTCTAACTCCTCCTAAAAATACATTGATATGTTAAAATGGTGGTCACAACTTTAACATATTGATCTCCTATCATACTAACAACATATATTAGTTAGCCTATAGGTTGGGATATCTCCATATTAGAAACATATTTATATTTAACCCATAGAGCCTCCCGATGATGTAATTTATAAATATCCTTGACAAGCAATAGAATAGAAGCTAGAAATTCTTATGCAATAAGTAAAATAAGAATATAATAAACTAGGACTCCCTAGCGCCATCCCCGTAGCATATTTTATAATAAGGTTAATCCCAAGGGGGTCTTCCTATGAGTCTAACAAGTAACAATATTATATTACACCTAGGATCATAGGCTCATGTCGTGGTTATACATACAACAAATTTGTATAAGTATAGTATATTTTCAGGCCCATCTAGATATAAGATGCTATATATATTCATGCATATTCTCTTTTTCATCTTTTTTTATTATTATGTTTTTTGAAAAAAAAGGAGTAACAGAGGGGCCAATTTCATCTTGTGGAGGCCATATTCTTCATTTGTTGGATGAGTTTGGACTGCCTGGGGGAGTAACAGAGGGGATGATTTCATCTTGTGGAGGCTGTATTCTTCATTTATTGGCTAAGTTTGGATTGCGTGGGCGGTGACATCGTCTGGAGAGGACACGGTCTTGTTTGTGAGGACGATTTGTAGAGATTAAGGGTGTTTAATTTCTTTTGGGTGCATATCCTTACAGTTCCAGATCTATAATGATCCCCATGCTTCATTTGGGACAATATCAAGGGTTGTTGCAGCAAAAAAGGGAGTTGCAATCCATATTGAGACCTACAAGAATCTACTACAGTGTTGTTGAGAACTCTCATTGTAGTCTTCCTTCTTGTTATGATTGTGCATAGCGTTTCTGGGTAGTGAAGGAGGGTGTTGCAGCACAATAAGGGAGTTTGCAAACTTATTTTTCATCACAGTGTTGAGAAGAAGACGATTTGGGTTGTTATTAGGAGCTAGCAGGGTGGGGAAGACACCAAATAAAAATCGAGACACCAAAGAAGGGCAGCTCACTTCCATAAATCCTTGTGCACGCCTAGGAAGATACGGGTTTAAGTTAAAGTAATTTCATATTTGATTTTCCACCTTAGAACTGTTGTTACAGTCATTGTAAACTCAAAGTTATATGAATATGATATTTAGGGTTTATTTTCCTTGTTATTTATGCAAATAAATCTCTATTGGATTTACTATTCATTGTTAGCGCTACGAAAATCAAGATCTAAAAATTATAGTCAATATGCAAGCCAAACTTTACACATATGATGGATCTGATTTGCGTACAAACTTCAAAGCCCTTGAGATCCAAAACAAACAGGCCAAATTCTTTGTGTTAAAAAGCTTTCCGCATTTTCTAACTTTCTTTCATAGCGGAATTATAGGTTTATGCACGTTCCCTTCCGCATTCTATCTTTCTGGAATGCGGGAATGCAGTAGTCAGAAGTCAACTTTCCTCCTTTCCGCACTCTATCTTTCTGGAATGTGGGAATCGAAAGTCAGATTTTTTACTTTCAACACTTCCAAAATAAGAGTTTCCGCACAACGCTTCTTCCCCACTATCGACGTAGTGCGGGCTTGATCTCAATAGTTGATCTATCAGTCTCGCAGCTATCCTGATTGTTCGTACAAGTTACTTTTTCACACAGCGAAATGGATTTCTGATCATTTGATTAATGTCCCCACCAAATCAATGGTGGATTCCAACATTTATTAATTGTATTTCATAGAATGTCGCGCACATGAAAAGTTTTTCAAAGCTTGCAAATTATCTCGGCGATATCACTATAAACCATCGATCTTCCCCACAATTGATCCCCACTCTATGATATTTTTTAATTTGAGCGATTGGTTAAGGTTTAACCATCTACAAAGATTTACTTAATTGATCACTGACTGGATCAATTCTTCTCTGCAATTTAGAAACTATGGCAATCCAATGCCATAGAGTTTATACACAGGTTTATATGGATTGAATGCGGGATGAATTCATGCTTCTATAGAACTATATGAATACATGAAATCCATCAAAACCTCATGTAGATTATAATCCTCTGTTCTTTATTCAATTCATCGGAAATTCAAATACACAGAGAGAATTCTACTTGTTCACTCCTCGCTCACTCTTCTATGCACACACCTCTCATTCCTCCATTCATGCTATGTGGAATTTATCTCCCTCTCAAGCTCTATGGGCTAATATAAACTTCTTTGATCTATCCCCAAACCTCTATGAGCTATCCTAAGCTCTGTGAGCTAACCTAAGCTTTTGCGAGCCAACAAGGTCTGTAAGCTAACTAAGCTGCTAAGAAAATAACTCGAACTGATTTAAATACAAGAGGATTTTGTTTCCGTATCCTATAACAAAGGAGTACAGTCCTTATTGATCTCTACTAACCCTGCAACTCACAACTAACTCAATCCTAACTATTACATTTGAAAAAGATCTAGATTCCTTATCCATTTTATTCATCTTTTACAAAATAAAGCAAATTACAAATGTGCAAGACCCTAAGTCTCTTAAGACTTCCCTTGACCTTATGAAGTCATGAATGATTTTTCCCTCTTGAGCCTATGATCCTGCATCAACATATTAACAATACATTGAATACAAAAACCAACTAAGATTATTTGGCACAAATCAATGGTATTTTTGACTATTTTTTTTAAGAAATCTCTTAACTATATTACATAAGAAATCAGCCAAAAAAATTAGTAGGATCTAATGGGGGTCATTATAGTTTACTATCCAACGCATATCCCCCTTGTATAAAAGTAAAACCCTCTCACTTCCTTTAGATAAATCTAGTTCATTGGTCATTGTCCCATCACGTTGAGTGGAGATGAGAAGTGTGTGAATGCACAGAGGAACCATGCACCACTTTCACTTTTGTACTCAATGGTTACTTGTGTTTTTCCATCATGCCTCAAATAGGAGTAGGTTCCATTATTTATGACCTCTATGAGATTTTCTCCCATATTGGTAGCCAACACATGGGTGAGAGGCATCAATTGAGGGGATTCATTAGTTGCATAACCAGTCAAATAAAGGGTAGCGACCCACATACTATACCTCACACATACTTCCATCCATACTAACAGATCACGAACTAGTCAAGCAATACACAATTAGGATGCCAACACATTTACGCACCCTCAAGACACCCTTAGTAATCCACAATAGGTCATGGTACCTTCATACACAGGATTGGGTCCCTTAACAGTCCTCAAGGCACTTGTAGCCAGGTACGATAGTCCTAGCAGGATTTATACATTTCACAACATCCCTTAGCAGGCTCAAGACAGGTCATGGTTTTATCTAGAAGACTTATAATAGTTGCGTCCTTGCCCTAGGGGCCTCCAACAATCATGGCCCAACCTAAGGGATTACAAACAGTCACGGCCCAACCCTAAGGGATTCCAAACGGTTACGACCCAGTCCTAGGGATACAAACAGTCATGACCCAGTCCAAGGAGATAAACACAGGTCATGAATCATATCCTAGTAGCCTACAAATGTCACATCTTAGTCCAAACAATTCACATAGGTCGCAGTTCAATCCATGCAACCCTAAGGCTAAGAGGAGGCCATGGCTTGCTCACAGATAGTAGCTGTAATAAAGGCTAGGTAGTGGCCCAATAAAAAAAATACTTTATCAGCAACAAGAACTTTAAATGTCAATCGAATGAGCAACATGAAACCCTCGACGTCAATCCAAGGAGAAACAACAAGCCCTAGACATCAAGCCAAGGAGCAACAACAAGCCCTGGGGCAGTCAATGAATTGAATCTCCAATTCTCTCTTGTCAAGACACACACAATGAAATCTTAGGACTTGAATTTATAATCTTGACAAGTCTTCTAGAAGGGTCATCCTCCTTGCCCTACCTTTTAGGAGAGTTACCAAAATAAACATAAAATAATATTATGTTGACATAGGATAGGGTACCTCTTATCACCCAATAATTTTCCTATGGTTGTGGTAGGAGAATCAATGTGGTAACCATTTCAAACAAATATTTAGATTGTAATATATCCTTTACAGTCAGAGAGGGCTCTCTCTTTGTCACAAGAACATTCACATATACATTTGGATTTAAGCAAGATTTCATAAGGCTATAGTTCTGATAGGGAACATATTTGTTTGTAAATTTAAATATTGTAAGATGGATGGATATCAAATACCATTGGGAAATGGAGTCAAAGTGTGCTTCATTCAAGGACATTACAACAAATAATGAACAATGATTTTCCTTTTGTAATCTGAGGAAAAGTGAGTGGAATATTGAGTCAAATATCTTCAAGTGGTGATTTGAGAAAGGAGAAAAAGTCCAGTGCGGCAAGATGCACCTATATATCGATGAATCTCTTGAAAAAACCTTTAGAGGAAACACCAATAAGGGTAATGACAGAAATGGAGCATCTAATAAGGACAAATTCCACAACAATAATTACAGACACATTGTGAATGCTATATCTGATGAAAGTAGTGCTTAATAAAACAAATTCCTCACATACAACTAGAAAGAATTATCATAATTTACACATATGAAAATTATGCAAACCAGAAACACAAACTGAATATTAACACTGTGATGAATCTCATAAATGCAAAGAAACAATTTTCATTAACACTTCAAAGAAAGTTTATAGAGCTACAATCCAAGCATAGAGGCTTCAAAAATGAAAGTCGAACCCTTCCTCCTCAGTACAGGTTACATTTATAGTGCAATTTACTCTTGATACGTATCTCGAAAAAAGGCATCAAAATTAGTTACATTGCGGGAATCAAACCCGAAAGTATGTCCTAAATCCTAACAAAATATGACGTGGCATATGCGTTGTGCCAAAAAAACATTTCAGCAAGGAACGTTGTGCTACGTGTGACCAATAAAAAAGGGAACTCTTGACATTTGGGGATTTCTGGCTCGCTTGATGAAAATGACAACTCTGAGAATATTTTAACAGAATACAGATGACTCAATTGCTAGCGGGCCTTCCAGGATGATGATTTCTCAGTATATGCATATATTTACACTACTGATCTGTAGGGGTGGAAATCTCAAATATCTTCTTTAGGAGAACATCCAGTTTAATTAGGGGGTTATGGCCAATAACAGGGAGATCTGATTTGGCAGTTCTAAATTGAGCCAGCAGCTTAAATTCCTCATTGAGTTTATCGATGATTACCTCTCCCTTTATCCCACCATTCATACCCTCAAACTTTGCATGTTTTACTCTTTCTCGGTTCAGCAGCTCGACATATTTTCTCTAAGGGATCAACTTCCCATCTGGACCCCAAAACTCAGGAAACCCTTTCTGAAACAGGGGCTGGAACAATTTGTTGAACTTTTCTACCCCTTGTTGAATAATGTCAATCCTAGTAAGTGCATTCTGCAACATGTTGTGCTTTGTGTCCATCCTCCTCGTTGCCACGAGAACCGATATCCTATTAGTAATCCCCAGGGAAATCAGTTCTTCCCCAGAGGATGAGCTCATAACAACAATCGCCTTCTGGGCCTCCTCCCTAGGCATTTGTGCTAGAATTTCCTATAGGGATTCACATATTCTTCTTGCCACCATAGCATCCTATTTATGCTCATCTACCTTGACCAAATTCTTTCCTAATGAGGGCATATTCTTTATCACTTCATCCTAGAGAAAATGTTTAGCCCCTTGCAAGGGAATTCGGCCTGTGACCCTTTCCTCAAACCTCGATACCTTCTCTTTGAGTGTCCCGATCTCTTCACCAAAGTCTTCACTTTCCTTAGCAGTGATCATGTCCTTGAGCTATTGATTGGCCTCCTTCAATTTAGTGATTTCTAGGTCCTTCAGGTACATGTCAGACATATATTTGATCTCTAGAGTAGTGAGTGATCTTTCCTCATGGGTTCTATAGTAATTTAATTCATTAATTCTCTTCTATATATTTTTCTTCTCTTCTTCCCATGTGCACTTGTCAGCCTCCATCATAGCAAGGCAACCTTTCATATACAAAACTTCATGATGCAATGTCTCAATATCCCCTTGTAACTGCATGGTTTGAGGAGGTACTTGGATGTCTTTCATAGGTGTCTTGCTTTTAATTTTGTAAGCCTATATCTTGGCCAATAGCTTAGTTGGTAAAATTGGCTGCTCAGATGCAAGGGGATGTTTTAAAGTGTTTTGTATTGTTAGGTATGCCACTTGGTCATACAATA
The DNA here is from genome assembly GCA_001517045.1 of Pseudotsuga menziesii. Classification (NCBI taxonomy): domain Eukaryota; kingdom Viridiplantae; phylum Streptophyta; class Pinopsida; order Pinales; family Pinaceae; genus Pseudotsuga; species Pseudotsuga menziesii. The sequence continues at coordinate 18,686 of LPNX010837675.1, forward strand.
TTTTCACTTGCAGGTTCCAAGCCTTGTTTGTTTCATTTTCCTAATTCAATTGGGTCTCCAGTTTAACCACCCTTTGCTGGGACCTTAGATGGGCTAACTCCTACTTAGTCAAATTAGCATAAATGAGATCGCTAAATCCTTTCTAGAACACAATCTTATCTGGGATTGAGAACCAATCCATCTTGAGATCGACCTGTGAAACTCCTGCCTCATTAGCAATGGATAGGTTCAGGGAGTTTGTTGTAAGATTCCTGGAAGTGGTGAAAGACACTTTTATTTCTAATAGATTCCTTAGCATTCCTTAGATCCTTGGACTGCTTCTGAGTCTCAGCCTTGGATTTCTCTTTGAGATGCCCATAGGTGGTCAACATTTTATTTTCAGTCTTAAATTCCCTTCAATGGCAGAGGAAAAAGAATACTTTTGATAATTGATTAGAGACTCCTCACCCCCTTTCTTCATTGATTGTGTGGTTCCTTGGGGATTTCTCTCTGAGTGTGTAGTGAATGTATTTACAACCACTAGTGGTTGCGCAGTCACCATCTATTTTGTAACGTTTCCCATAGAAAAAACAAGCTCATCCTCTATCACTGCCTTGAGGGAATCATATTCAAAAATAAACTCTCGGTCCAGGTTGATTACTTTCCCCTCTATGTCTATCATAGGCTTCTTGCTAGGGGTTTGTTCATCACATTCCATATCCTTCACCTTTGACTGAGACCTTATGATTCTACCATTACCATTTAGGGGTAAGGGAGTAGTTGGGACTGTACCTTGCACTTCTTTAGGAGCCTAAATTTTCTATACATGAGTCCAATCAAAATCATAGGAAAGAGAATTTTCCTCCTGGAAAAATTTGGGGATCATGGAGTAAATAAATATTGACCTCTGCACCTAGACCCTCCTCTAGGAAATGATCCCCTTAGGATCGTAATTCTGTGCATGAGTCACCTGACACTTCATGGCCTTCAAAACTTTCTCCACCATTGATAACATTGTTGGATTCTTCACAACGAAGGGCCCAAAATTAATAGGGTATTTGATCCAATAGTCCTTCCTATGAGCAATAAAATGCTCCTCATCAATAGAAATCCTCTGTCTAATCAATTCTAGTGTGAATACTGAGGGAGTTAGGTAAAATGGTATCATGAAAGGGGAAGCCATAAAACCATATACCATGATAACTAAATAATCTTGAATTAGGAACCAATCTCTAATACCCTCTTGCTGCAAGGAATCCTTCATGTCTTCTGATATCCTCTTCTCTTAAGGGTTGAATAGTCTGGAGATGCTAAGGACAATTCTATCAATGAATAGAGTGTAAGATCAATTCTGGATCTTCTAGAGAGAATGGGGCCAATATTTTAACACCTATGGATTCATGTACTCAAGGGTCTGTCGGTTGGAACTGACTATGATGGAAAATAGTTACACCTGGTATATAAAGTGCTTATCCAAATGAAACCTCTCAATCTGAGAATTGATTTCTCTGGCCAAGAACTCATTGATCTTCATTCCTGCTTCAGATTGACTCAGGTTAAGGATAATGCCTAGCATTACTTTAGAGACCATGATATCGCTATCAAGACATAGGATTTGACTCAAGAGGGAGATGGATGATATGACAGAATTTATGAACAATTAAAAGGAGAGTGGGGTGGTAAGGGTCTCTGAGGGAACTGGGGTCTTCAAAATGTTTTGGAACAATTTATTCTTGGATTCTAGGTCAAATTTCCTAAACACCTATAGAACCTCTGATTCAGTGAAGGGGATCAGGGCCTAACATTAGGCTTCAGGGAGACCTAGGGAATCCCTGATAACTTCTGGTGTAATTTCACAAATGACATGGGAGTGGGTATCATATAAGATGGCCTTCCTAGTGGCGGAATAATTGGAGGCTACCATTTAGACAATATCTAGGAAATGGGGCAATTGCTCTAATCTGAATGCTATTAAGGATGAATTTAAATTCACCAACAATTCTGACTAGTCTCCGGAAGGTGACAAGAAAAGGTTATGGGCATCACTGAAACTGGACAACCACAAATGAGGATCATAATAATTGTAAATTTGATCGCATATGATCTCCTCGGATGGGTCAATATGTTTTATGGACTAGACCATGGCGCAACTGTCAATTAGATGAATTACAGAACATGAAAGGGTTGATAAATGATGAGCGTGTACCTAGTGGTGATGGTCAACACTTCTGGAGGTTGTAGTTGTATCCAGTTGACTCGTGCTTGGTGGACTCAGATTTGCAGAGTGGTGGGAGTATTAACAGATTGTTAATGTCAAGTTGATTATCCTTATAAACCATCGTACTCCGTAAACATGACCTTTGTACCTCTAATATTCGAGCGCAATATCCAATGGGGAGGGGCCCACCATATTTCACAATTTTTTTTTATCTTCAGATTTATATCAATGGGTTAAAAACTTAAATATCTTGGCTTTAATATAAACCAAAATATTATGTAATTGATGTTTCGATTTGGTTATTATAATATGGAATCTTGTATGGTGTAATATATGGTTGTCATGTGCTAGTACAATCTATTTTGGAAATAATATTGGTGTAGTACATGAATATTTCTAATCGTATATTGGAAGGAAGATGAGAGGCCAACTCTCAAGGAACCAATTCGAGAAATTGAGTTGGTTTTATTTTCAAATGGACAAAAAAAGGCATTGGACAGATTTGAAAACGAGGTATACTTTTTATATTTGATTCTTCAATATGATATTTTATAACATATTTCTTCATTGTAATTTGTAGTGGTTTTTTCTTACGTGATGTGCAAATTGGTTCTATGTAGGATGTCAAAGGAATATCAAGTCAGTGTTGAATATCTCAAAGAGTTTGCAAAAGGGAACTCAAAGGATAATAACACCACAAGATTCCCTTGTTTTAAAATATGTTGCAATGTTGCAGTATTGACGTTTGAGGAAGTACAAGACCACTTGATGATTCATGGTATAATAAGTTCATATAAAAATTGGTGTTTCCATGGAAAGAGAATTTAGTACTTGGGACTATATATTTGAAAAGAGCAAGAAATACCACACAACATAGATTCATGATTTTCCTTGAGAAATTACACATGGTGATGAACACATAGTCGGACATCAATATGATAATCATAATGATGAGTTTGCAACATTGCTTACAAATGATACTGAAGTTCTTGAGAATGACAATAATAACGAGGAAACCATGGTCGATGATCATATGGTTGAAATTGTGAATGATGCTTATCAATATTATAATGAAAATCTAGACGTGAATTGTGAAAATGGCCAAATCGAATCAATTGAAGAAAAAAATGATATCAATCAATACTCTAAAGTTAATTCAAGATGCCAAGGCACCATTGTACCCAGGTTGCACTAGTTTCACTCAGCTACCAGCCACTGTGAAATTATTCAAGGTTAAAGTGATAAATTGATGGTCTGATGCAAGTTTCACCCAGTTGTTGAAGTTGCAAAGAGAAATGCTTCCAACAGGAAATACACTTCTAGAATATACATATGCTGCAAAAATTTTGATTAAATCATTGGGGTTGTACTAGGAAATGATACATGCATGCCACAATGATTGCATTTTATATTGGGGAAAATATAAAAAAATAAGTGAATGTCCAACATGTGGCAAATCAAGATGGAAGGTTGATGCTCATTCTGAAAAGGTGTGTATAGGTGTCCTGACCAAAGTGATGAGGTATTTCCCTATAGTGTCGAGGTTGAAGAGAATGTACTTGTATGATTTTGAACTCTTATAATTCCATTATATCATACACCTTCATGTACTACCAACCTACTAAAAAATCATCCTCTTTAATCTACTAGGTATTGCAATGTATATATGATTCTTTATGTTTTTGTTATAGCTCTACATATATTTCACAGAAATTGAGGTGGCATCATGAGAATGCAAGGATGGAAAAATTGTGCCACCCAGTTGATATCTTGGCATGGAAAACTATAGATTCTAAATGGACTGATTTTTCCAACGATCCTCGCAATGTATGACTTGCAATGGAAGTCGATGGATTTAATCCTTTCGGAAACTTGAGTAGTAGTCACAGTGTATGGCCAGTAGTACTAGTCACATATAACCTTCCTCCATGGTTATGCATAAAAAGGATCTTTTGTTTGTTGTCATTGTTAATACTAGGTCACAAGCAACCAGGAAATGACATAGATGTTTATTTAGAACCATTGGTAAATAAAATGAAGGGGAAAGGAAAGACGATACTCATTCAAGATCATTCTTTAATATGAAGGATATATTGATGTGGCTAATCCATGACTTTCCTGCTTATGGAAATATGGCTAGTTGCACGACTAAAGGGTTTTGCGCATGCCCTATATGTGGAAGGAACACAGATTCAATGTATCTCAAATGTACTAGGAAGTGTGTGTGCATGGGGCATAGGAGATATCTTCCAATAAATCATAAGTATCGTTCACAAAAAGGACCATTTAATGGGAAGTCTTAGCATCTCATTGCACCTACATTTCTACAAGTGTCATATATTTTTACAGAAACAGAAGGAACGGAAGAGAAATGGGGAAAGACTAAACGTACAAAAGTAAAGAGATATTTAAAAAAAGGTGAAAATTTGAAGACTGTCGTGTGGAAGAAAAGGTCAATTCTATTCCATTTACCATATTGGGAGGTATGTGCACACATTAACTTAAGGCCTAAAGTGTACGATGCTTGAAGTATTTCATTGTGTTTAATTTGAATATATTGTTTAGTTTTTCTTTGATGTTATAATTCATTGATTTTCTATATGGTTGGATGCAGAAACTCCTAGTGCATCACATTTTAGATTTAATGCACATAGAAAAAAATGTATGCAAACTATTTTTGGAACCCTTCTGGATATAAAAGATAAATCAAAGGATGGAAAAAAATCTAGTGATGACCTACACCAGTTGGGTATAAGGAGGTCACTATGGCCACAACAAAAAGGAAAAAGAATAATTCTTCCACTCGCACCACACACTCTTTCAAAAAAGGAGAACGAGATTCTTTGTGGTGTTTTGTTCACGTTAAAAGTTCTAGATGGATATAGTTCAAACCCTATAAATCATGTATCTATGAAAGATACCAAGTGTAAAGAACCCATGTTAACCCTCCTCTTTATTTTATTAGTATATTTTATTGGACGGATATGATTTTTAAGGCATCCCGTTAGTATGTTATATTATCCCACATTCATGGGGATTAATAGTTGATGTTAAGTCGTCCAGTTAGTATGTTGTATTATCTAATATTCATGGGGAGTAATAGTTGTTTAGATTAGACTTAGTATATAACTAAGTGTTGAGGCCAATGAAATCATCGAAGAGTTATTTTGTATTGAGCTTGCTCAAAGGAGGTTGCCCCCTCGAAGTGGCCTGCCATTAATAAAATCTCTTATGTGATCCTATATTTATATTATATCTTGCATTATTATTGTTTATTGCAGGAGGTTCTCCACATCTGGTATCAGAGCACTTTCCTTGGAACAAGTGGGAATTTTTTTTTTCTTTTCTAAGAAAAAAAGAGGGAAAAATTGGGCGGCAAATTTCAGATCAATTTCTGAAACTTTATTCATAGAATCAGAAGAAAAAGGTTGCATATCTGAACTCGTCTTGTAAAAATACGAAGTTAAATAAAAAAAACATCTCGTTTGGAGTTTCGGAAGTGGAGATATCACGGATTTAAAATCGGCAATTTTTTAGAATTTCGGTGATGGCCGCAGAAATTGAAGAGCGAAAATATTTTGACCGGGTGCCCTGATTTCTATTCCGATTTCGTGGTTAGTAGAAGAGTGGCTGTTCTAGTTCCAGAAACAGGATATAATAGAAATTCTGAGCAATATAGATAAGGTTATGCTGATTTTAAAATTTCTTCTCAAAATCCTAACTCTAATTACGGGTTTTAATTGGGGCATTGACTGGAATTTCTGTCACATTTTTTTTTGGTACTGTGATTATTGCAGTAGTGCTTATTCTTGCAGTGGTACTATTCATTTAGATTAGGGAATAAAACCTATCTGCTTAACTATGGGAAGTACTTGGGCATAGCCCTAAAACTCATTGTGAGGAGTACCACAGGAACCTCGAAGTAGCTGGCCATTGAGAGGACCTGCCAAGCGAAAAGGGCAACAACCCCCACCAGATTGACTAGATTCCCATCCGTAAGGAAAACCAAAGAGTTGTCGTTTTTGGCCAAGCGGTTAGCATTTTTACCTGCGCCGTGAAGTGAGGGGTGTTTCCCCAATACTCAAGCCTGAGACAACCTTGGTGGCTGAGTGACTACCTTTGAACCATTAGGAAGCCGAATATACCTGGGGTCCATATCTATTTATAGTTGATAACACACAGAATTCCAGATTTATCACAGATCATTTACTCCATTTCAAGTTGATAAAGCACAGCTTTCTTTCGCCACCACAAATCATTTCTTCAAAAAAATAAAAAATGAAAAATCTTGTTGTTGTCACCTGCGTAGGAGCAAATAGAAAAATGGAATAAGAACTTGTCACCCTCAATACCAAACTCATAGATATGGATCAAATATTTCTCGACCTCCATCTTCAACATTCAGCCATGAGCAACCGACAACAGCTTGAGTCTTCTGCAAACACCGAGTTCTCTTCTTCCAGCAACTTTCATGGGCCAAAGATTGATTTCCCTTGCTTCAATGGTGATGATCCAACTGGATGGATACATAAGGCAGAACAATACTTTAATATGCATAACACTTTTGATGTCACCAAAGTCCCACTTGCATCATTTCATTTGGAACGTGAAGCCCTTCAATGGTTCTATTGGTACATCAAGGATCATGAAGAGCCCCAATGGACAGATTTTTTCCAACTCCTTTTGCACTGATTTGGCCCTAGTGGTTTTGATGAATTCACTGGAGCACTCACCAAACTTCGCCAGACTAGCACTGTGAGAGAGTATCAGACAGAATTTGAGAAATTAGTCTAGCACACAAAAGGATTTTATGATGCATTCTACAAGAGTTGTTTTATCAGTGGTCTTAAGGATACAATTCAATTTGAGGTTAACATGTTCTGTCCCAACACAATGATGGAAATCCTAGGGTTGGATAAGTTAATAGAGGACAAGATCAAGGCTCAGCAATGCCCCAAATCCACTTTTGTTCCATTCAGAAATGTGGTTTCCCAAAGGCGTCCAATCCCTCCAACTCCTAGACCCACTCCTATCAAGCTTTTGTCTGAAGCCGAGATACAAGCATGTAGGGAAAAAGGACTTTGTTACAATTGTGATGGGAAATTCACCCAAGGACATCAATGCACCTCACTTGAAATTTGTGAAGTTGCTCAAGGTCCAGTAGATGATTGGGTCAACATTCAGCAGCCTCTTGTTGACCCTCATTCTCATGACGAACACCCATAGATATCTCTCCATGCATTAGTCGGAGTCACCACCCCACAAACCATGCAGGTGAAGGGTTTCTTCAAGAAGATTCCTCTTATAATACTCATTGATTCTAGTAGCACCCATAACTTCATTGACCCTCAGATTGCCAAACAAGTTGATAGTTTTGTCCATCCTTGCTCCATCTTTAAATTCATGGTTTCCAATGGGAGCACCTTACCTTGCAAAGGAAAGTGTCACAGTGTGTGTATTTCTATTGGAGATTATAAATTTTGCTCTAACATGTTTGTCATGCCTCTAGGAGGATGTAATGTGATTTTGGGAAATCAATGATTACGCACACTTGGACCCATCTTATGGGATTTTGCTTAACTGTGGATGCAATTTTCAGTCAATGGGAACAAACACACATTCAATGGCTTACAACCAGGTTCTCTCAGCATCATCAGTTCCCATCACATGGAAAATATCCTTAAGATGAATTCACATGGTGTCATCGCTGAGCTCCATTTCATTCAAATGCAACCTTCAACAGTATCAGCTACTCCCTTAGATCTTTCATTCCTATGCACCCTTCAGATGCCTGGTTTTTCCAAGCTCTTCACTCTTGAGAGGGATGCTTATGATAATGGACTTGGGGTTGTCCTCTTTCAATATGAACATCCCATTGCATTCACCGACAAATCCCTTTCTGGAAAGAATTTATCCACCTCTACATATGAGAAGGAAATGATTCCTATTTTGCACATAGTAGAAAAGTGGTGGCCATCCCTCTTAGAGAATCCTTTCGGCATCAAGACTGATCACCAGAGTTTGAGATATTTCCTGGAACAACAGGTCTCATCCCCAACACAATATAAATGGGTTAGAAAACTCGGGCATAATGACTATAAGAAGGCTCAGGAAAATATTCTGGTGGATGCTCTTTTCCACACATTTGATGCCCATGTTTCTCTTTCAGTTATTTCTCTACCTATTCCAACTTGGTTACACTCTGTTCAGCAAGGCTATGTCAATGACTCCTCATTATCTAAAATCATCCAACAGTTGGCCAGTAACCCTTCTATGGTATCGTATTCATATTGGGACGAATTTTCTCTGAGATACACGAGTCGTCTGGTGCTTCCCCAGAGCACAGACCTTAAACATGCTGTCTTTTATGAACTCCATGCTTCTCCATCGGCAGGGCACTCTGGGTTCATCAAAACATATGAGTTGGCAGGACATAACTTCTTTTGGAAGGGGGTGCAATGATAAATTCAACATATGGTTGCCGAATTTGCTCCTTGTCAGCACCACAAGGGTGAAACTACACTCCCTTTCAGATTGCTCGAAACTTTTCCTACCCCTACAAGGATTTGGACATATATTTCGATGGATTTCATTCAAGGGATTACTAAATATGGAGGGAAGACCGTAATATTGGTTGTGGTGGATCAAATCTCCAAATATAGTCATTTTTGTACTCTCATCCATCCATATACCACCTCTTCAATCACACAAATTTTCATGGACCAAATATTCCTTCTTCATGGAATCCCTTCTTCCATTGTCTCAGACTGCAACACAACTTTCACAAGTCATTTTTGTGTCATTGACACCAAGCTGCATATGAGTTCAGTTTATCACCCACCAATATATGGTTTGACTATAGTTGTCAACAAATATTGGGAAACTTATCTTTGTTGTTTCACCTCTGAAGAACAACATCAGTGGGAAAAGTGGCTCCCTCTTGCTGAATGGTGGTACAATAAATCCTACCATGCTACATCTAAAACGACTCCATATGAAGCAGTTTATGGTCATGCACCTCCAGTACTCCTCCCATCTACCCCTAGCATTTCACCAGTTTAGGAAGTTGACATGGTTCTTTGAAACTGACATCAGATTCTTCACCTCCTGTAGGACAATCTTCACATAGCAAGAGCCTGCATGAAACAACAAGTCGATCAACACCGTTCTGAGCGCACTTTTCAAGTTGGTGATATGGTTTTTCTTCGTCTACAGTATTACAAGCAATCCTCCTTGAAAGACAAAGGGAATCAAATGCTCACTCCAAATATCTTTGGCCCATATACAGTTCCTCAAAAGATTGGGTATGTTGCTTATAAATTGGCACTCCCTCCTTCTCGCATTCAACAAGTGATTGGAACCAACATCAGCGCAAAAATTGTTTTACCAGAATGTGATAATGAAGGATCCATCATTTTGAAGTTGGACGCCATCCTCAATAAGCGCACTTGTCAGCTTCTCTCTCGGTCCATCACAAAGGTCTTCAATTCAGTGGCACAGCATGCAACTAGAGGATGCTACATGGGAACCACTCCTTCAGATTCGACAACAGTTTCCACATCTTAATCTTTGAGGACAAATATTTTCTAAGAGGGATGGGATGTTAAGAACCCATGTTAAGCCTCCTCTTTATTTTGTTAGTATATTTTATTGAATGCATATGCTTTTTAATTTGTCCCATTAGTATGTTGTATTATTCCACATTCATGGGGATTAATAGTTGATGTTAAGTCGTCCAGTTAGTATGTTGTATTATCCCACATTCATGGGGAGTAATAGTTGTTTATATTAGACTTAGTATATAACTAAGTGTTGAGGGCAATGAAATCATCGAAGAGTTATTTTGTATTGAGCTTTCTCAAAGGAGGTTTCCCCCTCGAAGTGGCCTGTGATTAATAAAATCTCTTTTGTGATCCTGTATTTCTGTTATATCTTGCATTATTATTTTTTATTGCAAGAGGTTCTCCATATCAAGCTTCATAGTATGAAATCATGTGATTTCCATGTTCTCATGAAACGAATCCTTCCAATAGCATTGCGCCACGTGCTACCAAAATTAGTTCGAAACACTATTTGTAGGATTTGCTTCATTTATAGGTGAATTTGTGCCAAAATGGTGGATCCATTAGATCTTGATAACTTACAAGATGATGTTGATGAAACTTTGTGCTTACTCGAAAAATATTCCCCCCCTTCATTTTTTGATATAATGACACATTTGACTGTACACTCGGTGCGAGAGCTATGTTATTATGGACCAGTTGCATATTGATGGATGTACCATGTTGAAAGGTCAGTGAAATTTTATTAAGTGAAAATCCACATGAATTCCAACATTTTATGTGCATATAATAATAATACATTAGTAGCAACTGATTATTCATACTTTTGATTTTACTACAAATTGTGTGTTTTTTCTAGGAACATGAATGCTTTCAAAAGTTATGTGAAAAATAAGAATAGGCCCGAAGGCTGCATAGCTGAAAACTACACCATGGAGAAATTCATAAACTTTTGTGTTGGATATGTTGAAGGTATGGAATATAATGAAAGCATGCCTAGTATAAATGAATCTTGGGACGATGAAGAAGGAGAGGTTGGACAATATGGGAAGGCCTTATCTAGTGGAACTTAAATTGAATTAGAGAAAGCTAGTTTGTTACAAGCCCACAGATGGGTCTTGCATAACATATATGATATTCAACCTTAGATAGAGTAAGTAATAAGAAAATCCTTATGAAATCATTTTTTATTATAATATATCACAATATTTTCATAAATTAATTATTGAAATTACTTGAAAATAGGATGCACTTGATAGAAATGTCCACTAGTAACATCCAAGCTGTGAAAGATGAAGTTTTACTACAAAAGCTCCACAACTAACAATTTAGTGATTGGTTAAGAAAAAAGGTAATGATATGTTCTTCATATTAGATTTAATTGAACTTCATTGATCAAGACTATTATGATGTATGAAGGTGAGATTATTTTAATATATTTTGAAATTGCATGGTTTTCTAACGACATTTAAAATTTTACAAGTGGAAGGAAAAAAAAATATTTATGATACCCTTAAATGGTTGGCACATGACCCAAGGAAATAAGAAACTAAGTATGATGGCTACTTCATCAATGGGTGTATATTTCATGTTAAAAGCATAGAAAATGTCAGGGCCACCCAAAATAGTGGTGTGTGAATAGATGCACAAACATTAATGAGATCAAATGCAAAGGATCAAAAACCTATACATCAAACGACAACATATTATAGAGTGATTCAAGAAATAATGTTATTGGACTCCTATTTGGTGCAGTATCCATTGTTCAAATGTGATTGGATAGATGTACACAAGAAGAATGGAATAAAAGTTGACGAAATTGGTTTCATCATGGTTGATTTGAAGAGATGTTTGAGTAAGGATAGAGTGTGAGATGATCCATTTATTCTAGCATCACAAGCAAAACAAGTATTTTATGTACAATATCTAGTAGAGAATGACTAGTGTGTAGTTTTGACATGCCTTCTGAAGGGACCAAGAAATTGTAATAGATATGAATGGGAGATGTATATTTATCAAGTGTTGCATATTTTGAAGGGACGAAATGCAACGAGGATGAAGCTATAGGTGATGGTGGCATGGATTATGTTCGACAAGAATGTGAAGGCACATGGTTGGATGTTGTTCAGTAAGTAACATGCATGATTTATTTATCATTTCTCATTTAAGTTGTATCTATGAAGATTTATATCTTAGATTATTACTTGGATTTACCTTTCATGCATATATTTTTTGTTTTGCTACTACCTATGCATGGATCTTATCTGTTTTATTGTGTTATGTAACTTTCATTTATTTTTACAGTAGATAGATTGGGTGTGGGTAATTGAGAGTGATGTGAGGGGTAGGAGGGGCCATATGAGCTTCAAACTTCATGTGGTTGGCCTTGTTTAGTAGAGAATAAGATATTCTTGAAACCAAGAGAAGCTCATTCAAGTATTTTCATTTCCTTTTTTTTTATAATTTCATATATTTTATGCCTTTTTTTACATAACTATCAATCACTTATATCAACATACCATTTTGTCATGATATATGCAGGTCTTCACAATGGAAAGAAATATAATGACAATTTATATCGGTCTCTAATGCATATTTGAAAGTTATCACCATAACGAATTTGTCAATTAGATATTTATTGTCGTTTCATTGATTATAACGTGTTGATTTCTTTATTTTAAGTACAGTTGTACTTGTCTATTTTATGAATTGATTTTATTTCACATTTGTTGAAGGAAAAGTTGATTGAGGGATAGCTATTTACCACAGGTAGGTAATGTAATGAACAATATTGAAAGTATTTGATTACAAATAAATTAATTACAACATATTTATTACAACCATAAGTATACCTAATTGATGGTGTAACAACTCATTTGTGAGAATTATTTGCATAAAGCATAGAGTACGCCAAGATCATCTGATGTTATTAGCATCAAAGTTGAACTTTGAGGTATAGTTCCTTATTATCAATACAATTTCAACATTCTTTTGGAGTATCACCTATAGGTTTCCATTTAGGCATTGGGAGTATCACCTATAGGTCTTTTGAAGCTACCCTGACCACTATTAAAGAATTTTACATAATGTAGTGTTGGCCTGATTTTCTGAACTAGGCCAATAAGGAGATTATGCCCACACAATTAGCTTAAAGCAGCATCCGATGTGTTTGGAGTAGGAAAATCTTGCAGGTTATGGTCCTGCTATCAGCTGAATTTTTCTCTTAAGGAGAAACTAAAATTCAGCAAAATCTATCCTAATGCTATTTTTCTGTCTAACTAAACCCTAAAGATTAATTGAAACTGCCTATGTTATCCTATACTTGCTTTCTTAAGGAAAGTCTTCGATTGTTTGAAATTTTATATTTAAATTTTCTAACTATAAAAGACTGTTTAAATTATTCTAAAATTGCACAAATTCTATTTAACAGCTATTAACTAAAACTAATCTGAACTATCTTGACTATCCTATATCAGTTGAGAGCGATTTTGAGATACTATATCAATTATTAATTAATATAAGATGAATAGAAAGATAAATTGTATGATCTAAAATAAAAATATTTAAGTCATACTCATCAAACTATCTGCTCTAACATAACTCGTCAGGGAAACTGAAAATAAACAGTTACTTCAATTTTCTGAAGAGTTTAATTAATTAATAACTAATAACCAACATAGATATTTGAATAAAAGATGATGTCCAGTATGAAACCACTGTGAAAATACAAATTATGTCTAACAGACATAAATGAATATCCTAATATCTTGAATTTATAGTAAAAATACTAATAAATTCAGTCACAATGACATATTAATTCAAATATAATATTGGGTTGGCTGACAAAGTGAAAATTATAAATAAACACAAGCATAACAAAGCATACTATATTAATTTTAAAATAGAAGATCGTATACTGAAAGATAAAGTGTATCCAAAACAATACCAGTCATGATATCAACTTTGGAGATTTCCAGTTACATCCCATATCCAAAGATCAAACTTCAGTAAGGAAATAAAACCAACATCAAAATATATCTCAAGTATGTCTCTCTTCAGTCACTCCATCCCCTTTTACAATAAGTTTTTAGAGTTTTTATAACAAAGGCTAATAACTGCCTTTCCTTATTCTATGCAACTAAAGCTAAAAATAGATCATCGAGTTCATTGACTATCGAACATCTAGGGCTTGATGTTTTTTAATTATCGTCTCCTTCAATAGTGCACCTGCAATCTGAATCATCGATTCTGTAACTGCTTTCTTATCTTCAAATGTCAATTTGTCCATGCAGCAACTGTTATTTGACATCTAGCATCCAGATCATTCAAGTTTGGAACAACTTCATCATTTGCTGGGAAAATATAAATGAGGAGAACATCATCAAAATTGAGAATCCATTTAATTATGACACTTGAAACATTTGCTGGCTTAAAGGAATTGGCCAATTCGTGGCTGGTTTGAAATTTTAGTCTCTAATGAACAACCACATCTTCAAAACTGAAATCCAACATATTAGAAACATCCTAAAAATGTGGACAAGATCGATGACATATCCACCTGTTTTAGACAAACAAAGACATATTATAAAAACCAAATTGAAACAAAAATAACAAAAGAAACAATTCATATATGTGTGCCTGTAGAATCTGCGATTTTACAGGTATGCACAACAAAGATATTTTTCCTATTGACAGAGAGGCAAATTATGTAACCGAAAATGGAAATAATCATTAAAAGCCTTCTTAACGAATTAACCACTTCGCCGATCGAAGTTGGAAACAAAATTTGACCTAGAATATGGGCGGGAAAGCTCCCAATTGGAAGTCGGAAAGACATGGGCATGGGCAGATGAGAGCTTTGCACAGCCGCAACGGCGGAAGATAAAAGACTACGGTCATGCGACTAACAGACCGACCCGCATCGGTGGGTGGCGTGCTTTACGTTTCGGGTGATTAGTCACTTTGGGATCTGCAACGGCGGAACATTAGGGATTTTGGGAGCCGCAACGACAGAACATAAAGGGATTTGAGAGCTGCAACAGCAGAACGTAAAGGACATCAAAGCCGCAAATGGCGGAAGATAAAGGAATTTCGGAGCCGCAAATGGTGGAAGATAAAGGACATCACACCCCGCCACATAAGGTTTGAAATCGGAAGAGAAAACAACTAACACATCGGAAGGGTTTATTCTTTCTGCGGCCGCAACATCGGGTGATTAGTCACTTTGGGATCCGTAACGACGAAATGTAAAGGGATTTCGGAGCCGCAAATGACGGAAGATAAAGGATTTTCTTAGCCGCAAACGGTGGAATATAAAACCCAAGGATCGACGAAACAACAAAGTGGATCTTGAAAGGTCAATATGATAATAGGAGGGCTTTGTAGTTTGCTGTCCGCAACGGCGGAGAAAGTAGTATCAAACTGTTCCGATGTGAAAGTCAAAAGTTCGTCGAAAATGCGTTGGAAACAAATATTATGACTGAAGCTTATTAATTCTCCACAACGGCAGGGGGCGTAAGCTTAAAAATATTCCGATTCGATCATTTCAATGAAAGAAACATTGAGACAATTCACTTACCATTCACTTAGAAACTGGATTTGCTTGGTATGTTGAAGGTGTGTCGCAATTATGGTCATTCCAATGAAATATGTTGAGAATCATAATAATGTTTATATAACTTTGTCTTCATAATAAGAAAATCAAGAAATTAATGAGCAATTCTATACTCAAAAGATAAATACTCTCATTAAATATATTGGTGAAGAATGAGTTTTCAAAATGATGATCCACCCAAATTCCCAGAATTTTGTTTATGTAGTAAAGATTGAAAATGAAGGAAACTGTTGAAATATGATTTTAATCCAATTTAGCCCAAACTGAAATCATGTAATCAATAAGGAAATACAAACATCAAGAAATCCAAAGGACCAAAAATAGCATAGAGCTACCGAAAGACCATAAACTCGTTGCATAATCTTAAGACACAATAAAGAGAAAAAATGTCAATCATGCACAATCAAAGGATGTCATCATACCATACTAGCATAGATTATTCATATCACTAAGTACTTATTTCATAACTGGAAAGTCAAAGAGAAACAAACATAACAAGTCAAGGATCAATAAGAGATCATCAGATGTTTGGTTGAATCAAGCAAACAAAAGCTAAGTATTTACAAAATTATATGGGGGCCCCTTTTATTTTGAATAAAATCAAGGGGAGTTTTTGGGGTGCCAACAAATGGTGACGACCTGGGTGAACCAGTTATCTCTGCTCATACAACTTACAATGATATAAAAAAAATCTTAAAACTTATTAAAAACCATCAAAAATTCTTTATCTAAATAAAAACCATTATTTTTATTCATATTCATAAGTACAACTCAGAAATATTCCATCTTTTGAAATAGAGATCTCGTTAGGGATAAACTTGAAAATATCTTGATCGAAACAAAGTACTTCATAGTAATAATAACCTGCACCATTAGCATATAGAAATCTAATTTTTCTGAAAACTTTCCAGAATCTGTTCCATAAACATAATGATTTTATTTTTGTTTGCTTTTTCTTTTCCTTAAACAATAATTCTGACTGAAGACTACTATCTAGGTATGGTGTCCCAATGTGATAGTATCATTCACGAGAGCTGTTTGAAATAAGAAAGCCGGCTCATGATGAGACCTCTTGTCTTTTAATTTTTTAAATAAAAAACCATCACCCTGGTGATCAGAAATGAAGTTATCCCAGACAACATTGATGATAATGATTAGGTCGGCTCGTGATGATACCTCCCATTCTTCAGTCAAAATTTATGTTTTTCTTTCAATTTCATCTTTTAAATTTCATAAAATGAGAGATCATTACCCAGCGTGGTGACCAAATGGTAATGTCAGTCATTAATATCACCGGAAAATGAATCAATTGGCTCGTGATGAGACCCCTTATCTTTTGGTTTTTAAGCCAAAAGCCATTATTAGTTTCCTAATAATGTCATGCTAGTGATATTTGTGATTCTGATCGGACCGACTTATTACTAAGACCTTCCGTCTGTCATTTTAGCATTTTATTGATTGGAACAAATCCTAAATAGTTTTCAGATGGTAAACACTTTTGAAGACTGATGATAGAGGTCTGTAAGAGTTTTTCAAAAGTACAAGCTTCGAAGAAGACATTTTAATAAGCTATCCCCATTTTTATAAGAAAATAAAAAGGTGAGGAATAATCTGAGTAACACTTACAAATAAAAACACTGATAGGTCTTTTATAGATTTAAGAAATCTTGATCATCCTGAACAAATTTTTAAAAGATTTTATTCAAATATCATAATTTTTCAGGCTCATGAGCAAACTGACTTTTGAACTTGAAGATTTATCTATTTACATTTATTTCTTTAGCTGCTAACTAAAGATTACTGACTGATTATATACAAAAATTTGATAGTCTGAAATATTTGACTCACTAGAATTAACACTAACTAAAAATAATAGCATGATGTTTGAAAGTTATAAATTTTTTATGAATTTCTCATCATCCTTAATTCTATGGACTATAATTCGGTTTATATACAAAATCATAAATTTATTTACAAACAACAATCATAGTTTATGTAAAAAAATATAAATTTACTTACAAACAACAATCATAGTTTATGTACATTTTAAGTCAGAAAATATTAACAGAAATATTTTTTCAGAATCAGTCCATTCACTGGGAATGTTTCGGACTGTCCTTCAAGTGTTTGCAATCGAAAGGTACTTGGACCTATTTTCTCAGAAATAACAAAGGGAACTACCCACAGTTTCTGAAACTTAGTATGATCTCCCTGCTCCTCGTGAACTTTATCCCATTTTAAAACTAAGTCTCCCACCTGAAATTCTCGATTGGAACTAAAGGATTGGTCAAACCAAGATTTCACAATTTGTTGATGTTTTGTAAAGTGTTGTTTTGACTTTTCTCTTTCTTACTCCAGTTTTAGCAGTGTATTAATTCTCTTTTCCATTGCTAGACACTCTTCATCTTGGACAGACTGAGCTAACTGTAATGAAGGTAAGAACAAATTTGGTGGTAAAATAGCTTCAGTTCCATATACTAAGAAGAATGGTGATTTACCTATCACAGCCTTAGGAGTTACTCTGTCTGCCCAAAGGGTGTTGACCAATTCTCCATGCCAATTACGATGGTGAACTGAAATAGTTCTTTTGAGAATTTTCAATAAATTTTTGTTTATTAATTCAGCTAGACCATTCCCATGGGGATGATATTTAGCTGAATACCTGATTCTTATTCCCTTCTCTAAAGCAAACTGAGTTAACTCAATTGATGAAAAATATGAAGCATTATCAAAGACAAGGGAATCGGGAATACCAAATCTTGTTATGATAAAGAATTCCAAAAATAATATGACCTGATTGGTATTTACAACCCTTAATGGTGCCGCTTCCTCCCAACGAGTAAAATAATTGGTTGCAGTTATTATATATTTGTGTTGCATAGATGAGGGAGGATTTATTGGCCCTACTATATCAATACCCCATTGTTGAAAGGGTCTTTCAGCTGAAACAGGTTGTAAAGGAAAAGTAGGTTTTTTAACCCTTCCTGCAGCAAGTTGACATTCTTGGCATTTTCTGACAAAAGTATAGGAATCTTGAAACAAGGTGGGCCAATAATAACCAGCCCAAAGAATTTTGTGCGCAGTAGTCTCTCCACCAAAATGACCTCCTGCAGGTCTAGAATGTAACTCTTTTAAAATTACTTCTGTTTCATTTTTATCTAGACATCGAAGGTATACCCCATATGAATTTCTCCGAAAGACGATATTATCAATTAATAAATAAGGAGCATACTTTAATTTGAGTGCTCTTTTCTTCCTTGGTTCTAAGTAATCAGGAGCAGCTCCTGTTTCCAAAAGTATTCTTATGTCTATATACCAGAAATCTTGAGGTGGAGGATAAAAATAAATTTCCCTGGTAAGTAAAACCTCACCAATGACAGTTTCAACTTTATCATTAGGTAAATGAGCAACTTCAGCAGCTAATTTACATAGTCCTTGACCTTTGATTATTGTTGAGGGTTTAATCTCTAAGTCATATTCTTGAAGAGCTGTCATCCAAGGTGCCCTTTTCTCACCTAAGTCCTTTTGCACTAACAAGTTCCTAACTGAGGAATAAGGTATGATTATTTTCGTTTTAGATTTCAGTAAATATGGACAAAAATGTTTAACAGCTTTAAAAACAACAAAAGCTTGCTTATCAACTTCATGGTAATTAAGTTCAGCACCTTTGAAATTTGAACTCATGAAGGAGATTGGGACTTCGTTATTTTGCTGATTTAATTGGGTTAAAACTGCTGCATATGAAATATCAGAAGCAAAAGTATAAAATATGAAATATTTATTAAAATCTGGGCTTAGAAGGCTGGGAGCTTCTGAAATGGCTTCTAAAATTTTCTGAAATGATTCTTTTTCAGTTTGTTCCCAGTTAAAAACATCTTTCTTAATCATTTTCTGCAAAGGACGAATGATTTCAGAGAAACTGGGAATGAATCTCCTAACAAAATTTATTTTTATGAGAAATGATTGCATTGCTTTCTTGCTAGAAGGATAAGTTATCTTTGAAATGGCTTGGGTTCTTTCAGGATCAATCATGATTCCATGCTTTGAAACCACACATCCTAATAGAATACCTTTTGAAACAGCAAATATTTTTTTTTAGGATTTAAGGATATTCCAAATTTTCTACATCGTTCAAATACCTTTCTGAGATGATTAAGGTGATCAGGTCGATGTTTAGAATATACAGTAACGTCATCCAAATAGACAACCACTGAATGGTTAATTAAGCCTCTAAAAGCAATATCCATTGCTCTTTGAAAAGTTGCTCCCGCATTGATTAACCCAAAGGGCATCTTGCGGTAGGCATATGTTCCCCATGGAGTTCTAAATGTGGTTTTTAATTGATCATGTGGGGAAACTAATATTTGGTTGTACCCTGAGAAACCATCAAGAAGTGATAGTATCTCAGCCCCAGACACCTTTTGAAGAATTTGTTCCATGGGAGGAACTGGATAATTATCCTTTTTAGAAGATTTATTTAGATTTCTAAAATCTACACATAATCTAATATTCTCATTTTTCTTCCTAACTGGAACTAAGTTTGCCACCCATTGAGTATTCCTGATGGGGAAAATGATCTTGGCAGCTAACAATTTATTGAGTTCCTTTTTAATTGTTGGTTCTAGTGACGGGTGATATTTCCTTAGCTTTTGTTGAAAAGGTTTTGACTCTTGTTTAATAGGAATTATATGTTGCAAGACCTGTGTGTTAAAGGTTTTCAGGTCATCATATGTCCAAGAAAAGGCATCTTTGAATTCCTTAAACAATTTTATAAATGCTGTTTTTTCTGCGGGGTTGCAATCTACTCCTAGGTTTACAGTTTGAGGATTTAGATCTGTTCCTAAATTTATGGTCTGATACCTCATTTGAGAGCTATTAGTTTTACAATTAGGGACATTTCTAAATTTATCCTGCAAATCAAAGAACTTTTCTAATCTTAGTACTGAATTAGGGACTGGTTTTACCTATTCAAAAGATTTTTCAACTGAACAAAACTCATTTATTACCGAAAAATCCCGCAGATTTTCATCATGAGTGACTTCATTTATTTCTGAGTCTTTAAAGGTATCCTCATTCATCAGAAAATTCAGCACCTACACATCATTATCAAATACACCCCAGTTAAATATATTATCGGGTATGAAAGGCCTAAAAATCAATTCAATAGAAAATAAATCTGGTGTAAGATTTTCTGATGGAATTAACTTGGATGCTACGTTTGCCAACAAATCTGCTTCTTGATTTTGACCTCTAGAAACAGAATTTATGTTAAATGCATCAAAATGTGAGATAGGGTTCCATACCTCTCTTTGATAACTCTGTAAATGTTCAGATAAGCAGTGAATAGAGTTACGAACCTGTCTGACGATGATCTCGGAGTCACCATATACAATTAACTCTTTGATGCCCAAATCAATTGCTTTTTTCAAACCTTGTATTAAAGCTTCATATTCCACCATATTGTTTGTACAATTAAATTCCATCCTACAAGCTATACATTTTTTATTTCCCTGAGGGTCCACCAGTAGGCAACCAGCTCCTGCTCCTTCTTTAGATTTCGCACCATCAAAATATAAAGTCCAAATAGAACTATGCACAACCACTTTACTTTCTATAATATTCACAATATTTAAATTATCTACATAATTAATGGTTTCCTTGAATGAAGAGTTAGGAAAAACAGACGTCACATTACTAATTTCAGATTGCTGTTTATTTTCAGAAAAGACAGAATTTTCAGCTTTGAAATTACCAAATCCCAATTCATACATATAATTCCCCATAATACAATCTAAAAATAAAACAGGTTCGCTAGGATCATGCAGTTTTGTGATAGTATGTTTCATATATCTTTCTCTATTTATCTTTATCTGATTTGACTTTCCGTTCTTAGGTAACCATAATTTTGACCAGTTTGTGGCAAAGAATCCATTTAGTTGTTGAGACCAATCCCTAGTTAAAAATACTTCATATGCATCTGGAATATATGCAACAACAATATCTATAATTTGATAAACCGAAGGGTTACAAGCAATCCTGACTAAGACATCTTTCATTTCCCCTACAACCTTTACGTTTGTCCTGTCCAATTGAGTTATTTGAGAATTAGATAGAACATATTTCCCATTCAATTTCTTACACACTGATAAAGGAATCACATTGGAGGATGCTCCGGAATCTACCATGCAATTATGAACATTCCTATTGAAAATTTCAAAGGTAAGTAAGAATGGAGGTGTGGTTGATTTAGAATTCTTACCTATAAGCGAAGCTTTGTTAGCCGTTGCTTTTCCTTTTTCAATTGCTGTTGAATCATTATTAGAACTATTTGCAGCAACATTTTTTTTTGCATCAGGAATAATAGAACTCATGGATGGATTTATAACATGACTATTAGGCATAGGGTAGATTTGAAGAAGATCGTACATACTGATGTTTGCACGAGTCTTCTATAAATCTTCAATTATATCATATTGTAAATCTAATTTTGGAGCATTTTGAATAGTTTGGGTACCTTTGGTTGATTGGATTTGTTTGCCAGATTGAGTCTGTTTGTTAGGTTGTGAATTATTGTTGTCATTATTTGTAGTAGAACTTGATGAAGCTCCAGGGGTGTTTGCGAATGCTCTACTATGAGTATTGTAGGCATGTTGTCCTATAGGCAGACTTTTACTCTCTTGTTATTTCACAAGACTATCCCAGAAATGACCGTTAACTTGTTGAGGTTCCTCTGACTCTTCATCATTTTCTGATTCCTCTTCTTCTTCGTTTTCAGTTATTTCTTGACTAGAAGGAGTTTCAGACAAAGATAAAACAGCTCGAATTGTATTAAAAATATCTTCATTTGCTACTATCTCAGGTGGTGTATTTTTATTATTTGTATTTGGGTTTTGTCTAAACTGGTTTCTAAAATATCCCCTAGGAGGAGAAGCTTTAGAATTGGTTTTCTTTAACCCTGCAACTTCATTGGTTAATGTTCGAATAGCGTTTTGCAACTGTTCTATGTCAAATGCTTTGTCTTTATCTGAATTGAGTTTTTTGGTCTTCCTACGAGGAAAAGAATCAGATTTCCCACTTCTATCTGGTTCATAGGACATAGAATCCTTCTCGACTTTAATGGCTTCCTCAAACGTTTCTACTAATGTTGTTTTTCTAGCTCTCTTAACGAACATCCTAGAATATTTTGGTAAAGCTGATGTATAATTTTCAATAATTATATCCTTGGGAGGTTGAGAAGCAATTGGAATTTTATTTTTTAATGTTAGAAACCTTTGATTGAAATCTTTGATTCTTTCTTTAGGCTCCATTTTAATCCTAGATAACTCTAGGGCTAAAAGAGAGGGTGTTTTATCTTCCCTGAATTTATCTAGAAAGGCTTTATTAAATTCCCCCCAGTTTCTGATTGATCCTTGTACTAACGAAAAATACTAGGTATAAGCTCTTCCTTCGAAAGTTAGAGGAAACAATCGACAAACTACATCTTCATGCTGAACGTTCAAGGTTGGAACAACCAACATGAATTTGTCAACATGCACCTCTACAGGTTCTTTGTCATCTGGGTTAAACTTAGGGAGGAGTTTATCTGAGTGTTTAGGAAAAGGATGCTGTATACCAGGGACTGCTACAGTAGCTGTTCTTAGCCAAGGGAGTTGTGGGTTTGGTGGATTAGGTGGAGGATTGCCTCCTCCTCCTATAGGTACATTTCCTGCCATTGGACTTCTTTCAGAACTTGAATAACTTCTTGAGTCGGATGGTCTTGGACTATCAGGTGGTGATTCAGGAGGAGAAGGTGGCTGATCAAAACCGCCTCCTGCAATTAGTCTTCTAGCAGTATTTGTTTGAGTAGTCTGCCTTTGATGTCTTTCAACCTGATGGTGGGGAGTACTATCAGCTACTTCCAAATCTTGCGTAACTATGGTCAATTGTGGATTATGTCACTGTTGTCTAGGTAGACCATAATCTATTGGAGATATACCAAGCTGATTAGCGTATGCTCATGTAAGAATATGTCATGATTCTTCTAAAGTTTGAGTGCTTTGTGCAGGAGTAAAGGGAGAGGTGACAGGATCACACTCAAGAATGTTCCTAACAGTTTCTAAAAATGGTGATCTAATGACTTCTAGAAGTTGTTGGTTGGTTGGAAATGTTTCATTAGTTTCACCTGCCATTACTCATTATCAGGCCCTCCTTCTAGCACCATTTGTTGGCCTGATTTTCTGAACTAGGCCAATAAGGAGATTATTCCCACACAATTAGCTTAAAGCAGCATCCGGTGTGTTTGGAGTAGCAAAATCTCGCAGGTTATGGTCCTACTACCAGCTGAATTTTTCTCTAAAGGAGAAACTAAAATTCAGCAAAATCTATCCTAATGCTATTTTTCTATCTAACTAAACCCTAAAGATTAATTGAAACTGCCTATGTTATCCTATACTTCCTTTCTTAAGGAAAGTCTTCGATTGTTTGAAATTTTATATTTAACTTTTTTGAGTATAAAATATTGTTTAAATTATTCTAAAATTGCACAAATTCTATTTAACAGCTATTAACTAAAACTAATCTGAACTATCTTGACTATCCTATCTCAGCTGAGAGCGATTTTGAGATACTATATCAATTATTAATTAATATAAGATGAACAGAAAGATAAATTGTATGATCTAAAATAATAATATTTAAGTCATACTCATCAAACTATTTGCTCTAACATAACTCGTCAGGGAAACTGAAAATAAACAGTTACTTCAATTTTTTGAAGAGTTTAATTAATTAATAATTAATAACCAACATAGATATTTGAATAAAAGATGATGTCCAGTATGAAACCACTGTAAAAATACAAATGATGTCTAACAAACATAAATGAATATCCTTATATCTTGAATTTATAGTAAAAATACTAAAAATTCAGTCACAATGACATATTAATTCAAATATAATATTGGGTTGGATGACAAAGTGAAAATTATAAATAAACACAAGCATAACAAAGCATACTATATTAATTTTAAAATAGAAGATCGTATACTGAAAGATAAAGTGTATCCAAAACAATACCAGTCATGATATCAAATTTGGAGATTTCCATTTACATCCCATATCCAAAGATCAAACTTCAGTAAGGAAATAAAACCAGCATCAAAATATATCTCAAGTATGTCTCTCTTCAGTCACTCCATCCCCTTTTACAATAAATTTTCAGAATTTTTATAACAAAGGCTAATGGCTGCCTTTGCTTATTCTATGCAACTAAAGCTAAAAATACATCATCAAGTTCATTGACTATCGAACATCTACGGCTTGATGTTTTTTAATTATCGTCTCCTTCAATAGTGCACCTGCAATCTGAATCATTGATTCTGTAACTGCTTTCTTATCTTCAAATGTCAATTTGTCCATTCAGCAACTGTTATTTCACATCTAGCATCTAGATCATTCAAGTTTGGAACAACTTCATCATTTGCTGGGAAAATATAAATGAGGAGAACATCATTAAAATCAAGGATCCATTTAATTATGACACCTGAAACATTTGCTGGCTTAAAGGAATTGGCCAATTCGTGGCTGGCTTGAAATTCCAGTCTCTAATGAACATCCACGTCTTCAAAACTGAAATCCAACATATTAGAAACGTCCTGAAACTATGGAGAAGAGCGATGACATATCCACATGTTTTAGACAAACAAAGGCATCTTATTAAAACCCAATTGAAACAGAAATAACAAAAGAAACAATTCATATATGTGTTCCTGTAGAATCTGGGATTTTACAGGTATGTGACAACAAAGTTGTTTTTCCTGTTGACAGAGAGGCAAATTATGTAACTGAAAATGGAAATAATCATTAAAATCCTTCTTAACGAATTAACCACTTCGTCGATCAGAGTCAGAAACAAAATTTGACCTAGAATATGGGCGGGAAATCTCCCAATCGAAAGTCGGAAAGACATGGGCATCGACAGATGAGAGCTTTCCATAGCCGCAATGGTGGAAGATAAAAGACTACGACCATGCGACTAACAGACCAACCTGCATCGGTGGGCGGCACGCTTTACGTTTCAGGTGATTAGTCACTTTGGGATCCACAATGGAAGAACATTAAGGATTTCGGGAGCCGCGACGACGGAACGTAAAGGGATTTGAGAGCCGCAACAGCGGAACATAAAGGACATTGGAGCCACAAATGGCAGAAGATAAAGGAATTTCGCAGCCACAAATGACGGAAGATAAAGGACATCACACCCCGCCACATAAGGTTCAAAATCGGAAGAGAAAACAACTAACACATCGGAAGGGTTTATTCTTTCTGCGGCCGCAACGTCGAGTGATTAGTCACTTTGGGAGCCGCAACGGTGGAACGTAAAGGGTTTTCGGAGCCGCAAACGGTGGAAGATAAAGGATTTTCTTAGCAGCAAACGACGGAAGATAAAACCCAAGGATCGACGAAACAACAAAGCGGATCTTGAAAGGTCAATACAATAATCAGAGGGCTTTGTAGTTTTCCGTCTGCAACGACGGAGAAACTAGTATCAAACTATTCCGATGTGAAAGTCAAAAGTTCACCGGAAATGTGTCGGAAACAAATATTCTGACTGAAGCTTATTACTTCTCCACAACGGCAGGGGGCGTAAGCCTAAAAATCTTTCGATTCGATCATTTCAATGAAAGAAACGTTGAGACAATTCACTTACCATTCACTTAGAAACTGGATTTGCTTGGTATGTTGAAGGTGTGTGGCAATTATGTTCATTCCAATGAAATATGTTGAGAATCATAATAATGTTTATATAACTTTGTCTTCATAATAAGAAAATCAAGAAATTAATGAGCAATTCTATACTCAAAAGATAAATACTCTCATTAAATATATTGGTGAAGAATGAGTTTTCAAAATGATGATCCACCCAAATTCCCAGAATTTTGTTTATGTAGTAAAGATTGAAAATCAAGGAAACTGTTGAAATATGATTTTAATCCAATTTAGCCCAAACGGAAATCATGTAATCAATAAGGAAATACAAACATCAAGAAATACAAAGGACCAAAATAGCATAGATTTACTGAAAGACCATAAACTCGTTGCATAATCTTAAGACACAATAAAGAGAAAAAACGTCAATCATGCACAATCAAAGGATGTCATCATACCATACTAGCATAGATTATTCATATCACTAAGTCCTTATTTCATAACTGGCAATTTAAAGAGAAACAAACATAACAATTCAAGGATCAATAAGAGATCATCAGATGTTTGGTTGAATCAAGCAAACAAAAGATAAGTATTTACAAAATTATATGGGGGCCCCTTTTATTTTGAATAAAATCACGGGGAGTTGTTGGGGTGCCAACATGTAGTTAGCAATCCCATTGACTATTGTTTAGTTGTGTATGTCCATTAGTGGTAAATGCCTTTTATTTTAAGAAATTAATATCAAACTATATATGAATTGTATCCATCAATTTTGCTGAAAGGTGAGAAATTGAAGCACTTGTAGAATATTTCAAAATGTCTCTACTTTATGTACAATTATCATATTAATTACACACACTAATGATGAAATTAGATGCCATGCATATGCTTAGGTTAACTTACATTAGTTTCATGTTGGACCTAATATTTCATTCATGGATTAGTGATGTTTGTGAAACATTTTCCTATATGAAGTCCCAAGTTGTAGTAGCTTTGATTATGAGAAAACTGGAATTATATTTTTTGGTTGCAGGGAGTGCTTGCTAATTTATCCGAAGGAGCATCCTATGTTTTTAGGGTCTACCCAACATTTTTTTCCTTGGAGTAATCATGACTCATCAAGAGATCTAACAGTATTCAGTTTTGAACTGCTCCAAAGTCTAGGTTTCCTTGCAAACATCTCTAAAAACCTTGTTGTAAGTATTCTTCATCCAAGTTCATCCCAAGAAATACGATCTTATTTTTTATTTTCTCATTCAAATCCGTATGCTTTGTCAGGAGAGCTATGCTGCATGTGTTGCAGAGGCTGCAACTACTTTAGTGGATCGAGTGGAAACTAGTGTGACTGGATCGGATGATGCATACAATATTTCTATAGATGAGATTTCTTATACTAAATGCTTTGATAATGACAATAATTCAGTTAAGGGAAATGAGGAATATTTCAAAGTAGACACCTTGATCCAAAAAGAGGACACATAAATAGGAGGTAGTAAGAAACTTGTGGTGTCTTCATATTCATATCAATCCTTTATAAATTTTTCTTCAAAAACTGCCAAATGGGTAGAGGAGAAGCAGATGGACCCATGGTTTGAAGATTCAATGTTGATGGAAGGCTCCCTTACTAACAATATTTGGATGGGATTCTACTCAATTTAGTTAGGTTCTAATTTAGTAGAACCTCTAAACTTAACCAACCCACCCAAATGTCACACAAGTGATTCAACAAAGGCAAACTTCAAACTGTCGGTGAACTAAATTACACTACCCATCTTCTACAATTAACTCGCTTGCTAGCTCATCATAAAAATGGACTAACAACCATCATATCTAGATCAACAATGGACTTAAATTGGTATAGGGAAGATTTTATAAAGTATCAAGCTGTCAGGAATTTCTTCTATCACGCTAGTTCTCCGTCATTGATCTATAGCAAGATAATTCTTAATTGTTGATCTTCTTCATTCTTGCAATGATTAGTTTTCAACTTCACAACTAATTCACCTTTAACTTTCTCACTATTAGTCAGTTAAACTCCTCTTTAGACATTGATCAACTTACCTCTTGATCACCATCATTGACTTGTAACCTTGTTAACCAATCTCTCTTTTGGCGCGAGCCACTAACAAATCCTCGTCGATAGGGGTTCCTACTCTGTCAACATCCAACCAATGTGATCCCCCTGAGCACCGTCCCAGACCGGTTTGACCCCACCCGGCAACACCTGTAGAGTGGATGAAGTCTCACCCAAGATGTCAAGGGAGAGCTATCAGAACCAAGTTTTTGGCAGTAAGAAGGGAGGGCATGGAATCAACGACTTACGAAATAACCAACAGATACTAAATAGACCATTTGTCAGAATCGCACCACAAATTTATAGGCATAAATAGTATATCGCTAGTATATTGCATTACTTCATTCATCGCAACAGTCACATTCATTCATATAACAGATCCAATAAACATCCATCGTTATCATTGTAGATCTTAAAAATAGGAAAATAAGAGACAAAGGAACTTTAGGGAAACATTTGTCATGTCATATTACTTCTACAAAATAGATTCACAACATGCAGTACATCTCCACAGTAGGAGATTGAAAACCGATCGACACATATAGAGCCAAAAACCCACTCATAATAGACACAGATGCAAAAAGATACCCAAAATACAAGTTCTTCTCCAGAATTCTCTCTCCCAATTATATCTTTACTATTGCAACTCTAGCTCTATATATAGGCTTGCGCCATTACATCCAAGGTCCACTTATAACTAGCTTCTAACAAACTAGTGACCTATATGTACAAAATGTGGTCAATCGGTACAAAATTGCATAAAGAATTCCAAAAACAATTATTCTTTCACCTATCGCACTGTTGTGGTCCTTCGGGATGGAATGTGAGCTTACGTAGCCTCCGCGGTGTTGCACAAATCACTTACCAAATACCCCTGCCAATAAGCCCCCAACACAATCTTATGGCTTGTACTCGAGCCACGTCAAGTCGACAGGGTGTACTCCATCATCTTGGTCTTGAAGTCCTTGAGCTGCTGCGAGATCTCTCGAACCTAGAGCTAAACACATTCAATTGTGTCCCGAAAATTCAGCATGTCCTGCTTCACTGGGTGCTCCTCCCCAACCCTGCCATCCACCATCTTCCTACCTTCTTGTATTGCCTACAGCGCAGCAACTGCTTTCACATCTAACTGCCCACCAATGTCTTGGAATTGATCGATCTGGGTGTTACGCTTGCATTGGAGTTCTTGGGATCAGATGGCTCACTACTTTAGGTCCTTCAAATCTTTAGTGAGCATAATCTGGACCATGAGAGGAATTTTGTGCAGTGACATCTTCAGCGTTGTCAACTGAGTTTCAGCTTCCCTCACTTGCTTGGCCAACCGTTCCAGTTGGTCATCCTAAATGACACTCTTCCAGAACGGTGTCGTTTTTTCCATGATCATCTTCACATCATATTCCATAGCTTCAAACTGGGCTGTGAATTCCTCGATCATATTCTTTCGTTCGTCAATCTATTTCAATGGCGTGTCGAGGTAAACCAGAGAATTCAATAGGTTGTTAGTTAACTAGATCTAGGAAATCACCTCCCCAAGTTGCTTGGATTTGGTGATGGCAGTGAGTTCTGTAATGCTCTCATAAATGTGTTGACATGCCTCATCAACCACTTGCTCAATCTTACCACAACTAGAATAGAGATGCACTTTCTCAACAATGAGGTGGTCTTGATCCTTCTTTAACTCAGTGATTTTGTCAGCGGCTTTCTTCTACAGCTCTGCCTATGTTTGCTTCAATGCGGAAATCTCCCTCACCTTTTCTTTTGCTAGTTTCTCATTGATCATCCACAACTATTTAGATTCCTCCTGCAACTTCTTTGTAGCATCCTATGACTACACATACCCATCACTAAGCTCCTTCTTCCTGTCATCCAACTCCTGGTTGACACCCTGTTGCAGTTGCACTAAGACTTGGGCAGGTAACATATTGAGATTGACAATAATGCTTGACAACAGCTGTAGCAATTATTTCACTTATGTACTTCCTATGTCGATTGTAGTTGAAGGAGCTTGAATGTTCCTAGCCTGTGGCTCAGTTCTAATTGTCAAGAAATCTTGCATCATAGCCTTCTCTAGTGTTGCTTTTGAAACAACAACAAAAATAGAATCTAGCTTAACACTTACCGCGGTGAACCCTTCTTTACTGGAAATGCACATAGCTTTCACCGAAACATCAGTTGTGTCAGTGAAATCCTTGATACGATTTTGTAGTTGGTTCTCCATCACCCAGTGGGACCTATTGCCAGCATCGAAATCCATGCATATTTTAGTGCGTAACTCCTCCGACATGTGTCGGGCTTCTGGATCGAATTCTGTCGAGGACTCGCCATCGGATTCATGGAGATATTTCCCTACTTGGACTGGCTCATCAGGGGCATATTCTAGTGCTCCTATAGAGATCTTCTTCATGCTCATGATTTTGCGCTAGTCAGCTGACCAATCTTGAACAATAGCCTCCAATTCTGCATCTGGGATTTTTTAGGCCATAGGAAACCATTGTTTGTCAGGATACCTATGCACCTAGATATAAATAGAATGCAACTTAATAGAAAACTGAATGATCCTCTAATATTGGGATGCGGTGACGTTGGATAAGTAGGGAACCTTGATAGTCATGGCCTGTAGCGCTTCCCAATAGACCCAAAAATGGATCACATAGTCCTGCTGTCAACTAGGTTCCGTAAGCCACCATAAGTTCTAATAGAGTGCGCCTTTCAACACTTTTTTTGTAGTGACTGAAATTGGTTGGTAGTCCTCTAGCTCCATCCATGCAACCAAATCAATGAAAATTAACAACCAACTGTAGGAAAAACTACGTTCACCGACCTGAGCAGCAACACCATCTTCTAACAGTTGTTTTAAGGGAAACAGGGACCAGTTCACCTACACCCCTTCAGCGCATTTTTGCGCACATGCAACCACACCCGAATTGCATTGGACAAGACGATTCTTTTAGACGATCTTGCTGTCCAAAATGCACTCCCCAATATGCAATGATGGCTCATAAATACTGTCGATGCGATATGTCCGGCCATCGCGTTGCAATCCAAATCTCTCCTTCATCTCGGGCAAGCTTCTTGTCATTATCCCTCCCTATGAAATATTGTGTCAAATATTCACTGGCCTTTACCAATCTCATAATGTCAGTAATTAGGTCCACCATGACCAGAATAGGGTTATCCAACCAGAGCATCCCACCATGAAAGCATGCTAACGGTTGTTTGATGTAGGCATTTGCTTCGTTCAATATCCCAAAATGAGGCATGTTAATGAGCCCCAACAACCCAGACCTGTCCAAGCCATGCACCCATGGCTGAGGAATATGTTGAATAGGTGTACCACGTACCATCGGAACTGACTAGTAAGGCTCCTTCGATACATGATTTAGCAGTAGTAAGTCATGGTATTCATACTTCATCTTAACCAAGGCGGGTATGATGTCCACCGAGAAAGTCATCCCTTCTGGTAGTAGCAGTTACTTCAGCGGATACCTCTAATTCTTAGTGAGCTTCCCTGGCTTCATGCCCTGTTATGTTGGAGCAACATATTTAGGGATATCATTGATAGAGATGCCCCTGGGTGCCGTAGACTCAAAAGCTCCTGAGCTTTATGGTCCGGTCTATGTTGGTTCTTCCCCTTGCACCCTAGTAGTCGTGCATGTGTGTCTCTTCTACGGCAGTGTGGAACTAGGATTCTGGGCCTTTCACTTTGCTATAGGGATTGAAGAGAATCTAATTGGCATGCTCATGACTTCCTCTTCAACCTATGTGGTCCAGATGGGGGATTCTTGCTCGCTCGAAATCTCAACTATGTCAAGAATGCACAACATGCTGCACTCTGGAATCCTCACAATGCAACCAAAATTTCACTCCTTGCCTATCACACTCAATTCTACTCCTGCACTGAGCTCAACACTTCACTCAACTCAACTGAATAGTACCTAGTGCTCACATCCCACACGTTCTTATAATCACTTGCCCGATCCAACTCATAATTTCCAAATATACCGTGTTCATCATGACCCAATCTAACATTAATAACCCCAAATATGTTGGCGATCCCATCTTACTAACGGTCGGATCAGTCATAAATGCACATCGCTTCATCAAGCGCCACCAACTAACTGTATTAACTGTTTACATTCATTATTTATTTGACCACCACACAGTCTTGCGTCTGTCATCGATGGTCTCCCTCTCAACAATAATGATTCCTATCCTTGCGCAGCTTCTCCCTCTGTGCTTTCCTCACTACAATCTTCCCAATTTGTTTCCTTGTACAGTGTCTCAAGCATTGAACGGCTCAAGCCCCATTCTATAATGCTTCAAGCGACTTCTATTCACAAGTTTGGGCATCACCACACCATATAAATGTTGTAATTCAACTGCACCCATAGAAGTAATTGAATGAAAAATATATGGACCTAACCAGTGGATCTGAATCTTACCTGGATGCTTCATAAACTTACTATCATATAATAGCACCAAATATCCCTATGTAAACTGTTTGTTCTTAATGTGGATATCATGCGACGCCTTCTATTGATCCTTCTCAACACTCTGGTGGAAGCCTGTGACAAAGCGATCCTCTTCTAGTTTGATCAACTATGGGATGTGCTCTTCTAATGCTTATGCATCATCAATGCATGTCGCATCAGTAATCTGCAAACTAGGAATAATGTACTCCATAGGCATGACTGCCTCTTGCCCATATACTAATTTGAATGGTGTCTGTCTCGTCAACCTTTTACAAGTGGTACGATATTCCCATAGTACTGCTGGAATTTTCAAATCCCAATCATCACGATTAGTATTGGATACCTTTGTAAGCATGGTTTCCAATATTTTGTTGAAGGCCTTGACAGTTCCATTTGCCTATGGGTGGTAGCGTGTGCTTTTCTGATGTTGCACCTACAACTCCTCTAATAGGGCTTTCATGGTTT
This sequence comes from Pseudotsuga menziesii, assembly GCA_001517045.1. Taxonomy (NCBI): domain Eukaryota; kingdom Viridiplantae; phylum Streptophyta; class Pinopsida; order Pinales; family Pinaceae; genus Pseudotsuga; species Pseudotsuga menziesii. The sequence continues at coordinate 51,759 of LPNX010837675.1, forward strand.
GATTGATAAAGTGACTACCCTGTTCACTCATCAATATCCTAGGATAGCCAAACCTTGACACAATATTCTGAATATGAACTTGGCTTCTATCGCAGCAGTGCAATCCACAACTGGCATGACCTCCACCCACTGTGTCAGGTAATTTGTTGTTGTAATGATGTACTGCACACCAGTCCTCTTTCTTGGTGGATTTATTGGACCCAAAAATTCCACAACCCATTTATCAAAAGGTTGTAGATTTACCTATGGCACAAGCGGCATCTCATCCCATCGTGATGGTTTTCCAATGTGCTGATAGAAATCACAGCTTCATGCATAATATACTACATCATTATGTAAGGTAGGCCACCATAACACAGTGTGCAACACCTTATGCACAATAGCCCTGCCTTCGTAGTGGTTGCCTATGATTCCTGCATATGCTTCTACTAGAATAGATCCTTGCTCATGTGGTAAGATGCACCATCGCAAGATTTCATCTAGTCCAAGTTTGTATAATTTCCCCATGATCATTTGGAAATCCAAAGCTTTCACTACCAACTGCTTCTTCTGATTGGTCGACAGGTCCTCTGGAGCAACTCCAGTTGCCAAGAACTGAATGATTGGAGCATAATGGTCATCTTCGATCTCTACCCAGAATAGCTGCGCATCAAGCAATCCATCATCAATATTGGTAGGTTCTTCTCCTATCTCAATGCGATACAGATGATCGGGGCCATTATTAAACCATCCTAGCTTCACAATTATCTCAAAGTCAAATTCCTGAAAAAGTAGCAGCCATTGACATATCTTTCCCCCCAACACAAGCTTGTTGACCAGGTATTGCAAAGCAGAATGGTATGTGAACATTTTGAAATGACCTCCCAATAGATAGTTCCTAAAAATTTTCAGTGCATAAACCATGGCCAAGCCCTCTCTCTCAATGGTTGTTTAATTTCTTTCTACAAAAGTACAAAAGACAGCTTCCTACTTGCAAATGTGATTGGATGATCTAGGTTGCCCTCGCTTGGCTACATAAGTACTACCCCTAGTGCAATAGAAGAGGCATCGACATGGACATGGAACTGCTTTTTCCAATCATGGAATACCAAGATAGGCACCGACGCCATCTTGGCCTTCAGTGTGTCGAAACTCCTCTGACACTTGTGATTCCACTCAAATGCAGCATCCTTCTTCAATAACTTCTCCACAGGGGCTGTAATTGCAGCGTATCCTTTGATGAACTTGCCATAGTACCCCATGTGTCCAAGCGTTTCCCAAAACATCTTCACATTAGTCGGTGGTGGCAGACTAAGGATAAGTGCGCTCTTCATAGGGTCTACCAACAGCCCTTGCTTGCACATAATGTGGCCTAACAGTATTCTGAATGGTGCGCAAAAAATGTACTTAAGTTGAATTCAATGCAATTTGATGATATCGAAACCTTTTCAACATCAATCGTAGATTCGCTAAGTGATCCCTAACGAAACCATAAACTGTCCACTCATCCATATATACCAGCAGGAACTTTTGAATGAATTCTTTGAATGCAGCGACGACTATATATTGGAAACAACCCCATTCAGTGACAAATGTGGTCTTATGTCGATATTCCTTTGTGATTCAGATCTGGTGATACCTTGAAAAGCCATCTGTGAAAGAGTACATGTCCTGAACACCTACCCCTTCAAGGACCTCATCTATAAAGGGAGTGGGAAACAGATCATGTTAGAAGGCATCATTCAGCTTCTTGAGGTCGACACAAATGTGAACTTCTCCAATATTTTTATCCTGAACCACCATAGGGATTATCCATTCTAACTCTTCAACAGGATCAATGATTCCAACATCTAACATCCAATCAAGCTCATCTTTGACACGTTCTTTGTATCGCAGGTTCAATTGATATGGTCTCTGGCACATAGGTTTCATGTCCAGTTTCAATGGGATTTTCATCTCCCCTAGATCCCCTAATATCCCTTTCATTTCTAAGAACCGTGTCAGGAATAGATCCTGGAACTCATGCACCAAATATGTGATCAGTTCCATTGTCTTATCATCCCAATAGTTCCCAATATTATCAAAATTTAGGTCTTCTTCTGTCATAATGTTAACTTTTTGGATCTTCAGCGGCTGACTCATGGGATCAGTTGTTATGTCCGGTACTACAACATTGCGACTGCCTTCTGATTTTGGAATATTGGCATTCCTCATGTCATCATCATCTTCAGGTTCACCATATATATTGTAGCATGTCATCAGGGATTGTGTATGGCACTGCGCATGTGGATCTACAAGGTATGCGGTTAGTACAACCTTCAATACTACCTCATGGATGAGTTGGAGTGCATTGTGGACCTCATGGTTAGCGTCCTGGAAACTAAAAGTTTGTGCAAAGAAAATCAACAGGTCCTCCCAGGTAGTTTTGGTTCTGCGCAGCTCTGTCACTACATACCAGGATCAAGGTATTTCGTCCAAAGAATAAACGAAAGCATGGACCCACTCATCCTTGGGTTGTGATGCCCATAAATCCTGGCATTCCATTAAATGATCAGTGGGGTTAGTCCACCCATCATATCTTGCAGCGGGATAAGTCTCTAAATCACCGAAGTGCACCAGCATCAATCGTTGACATGGTGCCCATTCATGGATTTCCTGTTTGTGAGTCACCCACCAGCGTGCTGGGGTAGCCTTCAATGCTTCCTCTAGTGCCAACAGCCTTTTGCAGTTCAAACACTTTCTCTTCAAATTATTGGAGGAATTCAAAAAACTCTGGTAGCCCCTTGTAGATCGAAAAATCAATGATCTCGGTCATAACATGACATAGAGATTGCGTGATCATTCCACAACTTCTAATAGACACCTCATGAAGATGATTTTGCCCATTTTCGAGAGCATCATCAGAATCAGAGGATGCAGAGCTAATGCTACACCATATGAGTTCACCATCGGCACTAGGGTGGATGTATTCCTCCGAGATATTGTAGGTATGATCCCAACCTCTACCATCCTCATCCTTAATAGGTTCAATATACTAGTGTCCTTCCCGAGGGTCCATGGGAGCAATGAATCTGATATCTTGGTTTTCGAATGTCATAACCCGCTTCTTGAAATTGATAACTGCCATGCTATCATTATCCCATCCAATCCCTAGTAGTGCAGGATCAGATCCTCCACCATCAACTACTTCAATGTCATCGAAATCAACATATGTATTCATACCTTCGATGTTGATGACCGGGTTTGAGACACGGCTAATAGGATGAAACTTGGCTTGATTTGCTAGACGCAGTTGCACAGGGGACCACCCCAATGTTGGATTTCCCATCAACTTCCAAGTCTGTTTGTAACGTCCCTGACCCTCCAACCAGTGAAGAGGACGCTACCAAACCCTTATCTATCCAGGAAACTAGCCCCATGAACATATACATCCATAAAACTAAAATTATTTGAAGTAGAACATGCAGAGATGCATAATTATTTAGCATACAACGGAAGAAAACATACATTCAGGAATTCAACATGTTCATCATAATTCAGTAATCATAAAATATGATTGCAGAGATTGAACACAAAAGTACTTATCTTATGAATAACTTATCCCGCAACCAGCTATGTCACTGCAACGTTCCACCCAACCATAGGCCAGTGTGCTCCTAATCTCTCAGCAACACTGCAACCCTCGAGCTGGGCATGATTCCCCAAGGAATAAGGAACTAAGCAGGCTCACACATAGCCAAAGGTACAAAAATCATCCAATCCAACACAGTTGGGTTTATCAGGCCATCAGGGAGCTAGGAAAAGCTGAATTCTAAGCTGGTGGGATCATTGAAGAGATAAGGACACCTACACCAGAACTAGCCTGACTTCTAGGACACCCACACATGGCCAACAAAAGGAATCATTCTCATCTCTGCTACACAATCCCTCAGGCCCTTACTTCCCTTCCAGTTCTATTCAGGGGTTGTGGAGAAGAAAGATAGCCCTCTAGCTATGTCTATGTGGCTCCCAAACACGCCAGGTTTATTAAGCATACCAAGCCTTCATTCCCACTCCAACATAGTCCAAAGACCAACCACTGCATACACATAGCCAAACAAGCAATTCACAGCTTTGGGGAAGAAAATAAAACACCACAGAACAACCAAGGTGACAATTTAGGTAATACACTGCCCTGATTGGGAAATTCAATTCTTGAGTCATTCTTGGCCCTATCGTGGCCAAAATGACTCAATAAGAACCCACAACAAACCCAAAATGTAAATGGACCCACAGCAAACCAAAATCATGGGGAAACCAACGACAATCAAGTTCTCAGCTACGTGAGGAAGGAAAAACAACCCACGTGGAGGTGAATTCACATAGTTAGACCCACAACAAAGAGAAATACACATAGCAAAGTCCCCAACTGCAAAAGTCACACACACAGCAAAATCATGCATGTGAGGCCGCTCTCCCAGCTCTCTGTGTGAGTAAAATGGCAAGACCTATGCATGAGGAGAAGAATGACTGTCTCTGTGCAAGGATGGGAAAGAATGCAATAATTGGGGTCGTCCCCTCCCCTCCTTCCCATGTGAGGGTAAACGAGTCTTCTGGTGGAGTGTGCGTGTGGGCAAGGACTAACAGTCCTGCCACACACAACTGCTCAGCAATAACTGCCCAACTAACAATAGAGGTTTTAATGTGGTAGTTGACTGATTGAGACAAGGAAGGGTGAGTAAGTCAAAAGGGTGGGTGACAACTAAATGGGTTTAACAGCTGACACTTGGATTTTCCCCATTGGCCTAAAGTTTAATAATTCCCCCTCCTTATCCTTAGGAAAACCATGCCCTTTTCATTATGGTTGCATTGACATAGCTGGTTGGGGTTCATTTTAATTAAAATGCATAATTACATGATTCCATAATTAATATGTGTCGGATAACATGATATACCATCAGCAATGATTTCAATCCCCGAAACATAAAACAACCAAATCGATGGTGGGGCTTTGGCCTTTAGCTCCTCACCACGATTAATTACAATATATACATCATATACATTTTAATGCAAATGGGGTCAAAAACAGGGTGTTACACTATTTGGTCAAAATATTCACATCCGACCCTAGATGTAGAATAATATAATCAACTTCATAGTCCCCTATCTGGATGTTCATTCTCATCTCTTTACCTGTCTTTCTCGTCTGGAGGGAATTTATTGTGGAATCCTTCAGCGTCTGATTCCGTTGGTATAGAAAATTCTTGATCTCTCTAAAAGCCTCACAATCTCTAGTTAGCAACTAAAAACTATTAACGAATTGTTGTAACGTACCATGCTGTTGCAGTGGTCCTCCCTCTACAGAAGGATCAAAAGCAGATGGCATTTCAACAACTGGCGACTTACCCGAATTCCTCCCGATCACATGCTTGTCCTGAAAGAATGTCTCCTTCTCCATTGCAATATCAAATGTTTCCTTTTTCTTCCCTGCAAACCAAACTTGTTCACGAGGTCCATCTTCTCCGGTCGTCGCACCTGCACAAGTGACAGCAGCAACATTGACAGCCTGATTTCTGGGCTCTGCTATAATTGTCACAACCGTAGATCCTTGATTTAGGTTCTAAGCTTGGTTTAGAGGTGGATTTTGAGTTAGAGGTGGGTTCATTGGATGATTCTGAGTCTACAGCAAGATCTAAGGCCGATTTTGCAATAGGTGCTAAGTCTCCACTTGATTTTGGGCTTGGAACTTGTTCTGCAATTGAGGGATATTTCTGGCCTACCACTTCACAATCAATTGAGGGCAATTTTTGACATTATGCTCGCTTGTTGCACAGTATGTAAAATATGCATGGGTACATTCCCTGTGATAGTGGAAAAATACCTTGCAAGTGTAGCACTGGATGGGTTCTCGACCTCATCCCCCTCCTCATTCAAAGCCTCCTCCTCATCCCCTAAATCCTCCTCGAAATCCTCCGGTTTGCTAATATTGTGGCTGGGATAGCTGCTATAGGGGATTTAGTTGATGCTGAACGTAGTGTGATACTTGAACATATTGCGGTCAAGTCTGAATAGTTAGCACTTGATTATACTATGGTCGTGGTGCAAACTATGGTTGTGCTATGAACTGTGGCTACGGTGTGAACTATGGTTGCGACTGCGATGGAATAAACTGCATTTGTAGAGGTGGTGTATATTGTACTGTTGGTTGTACCATCTATAGCTGTGACTGTTGGACTACGCAAGGATCCTCGCCCTTCACAAAATATGAATCGTATGTTCTCGCTTGAAGTAGGTCATAAGCTCGGCAATCTTTATCCTTGTTCCCTATGAAGTGACAAAAGGAACAATACAAAATTTCTGCCTTCGTAACCATCTTCTGCATGTAGCGGCAATTTTCGTGTCGATGCCAGTATACCTAACATACATGACACCATGGCATGCTAGCACAAATAAAAGGGTTTGGTGCTCCTGAGAGAAAATAGTTTCAGAAATTTGGATAAGTGTCCTTGGTGTGTCCATCCATACGAAACCGTGTGCACTCGAGATCATCATGCTCTTCTTTTTCCTTCTTAATATCCTACAGTTGGAGTGTCAAATTTGCTAGCTACTCCTAAATCTGGTTCATGCCAACTGCAGTCTCCCCTCATACAACCACTTGTTTCTTCACCGACCCTCACAAATTCCTTAGAAATCATACCCATCTACACCTTATCTTTCCATTTGTCTCCCCTAAATCGTCGCAGTTTCCATGGCCGCCGCACACCAAGGTTCCACTACTCGAGGTGCATTTTTAGAATACCCTTCTTGCAGACAAGCATATTAATAGATAATTGCAGAGACAACAAGAACCTACCTCGTGGCCTGTTGAAGAACTCTCTTTCCACTTCATTGTATGCCCTATTGGTATTGACTGCAAACTCAGTGATGTATACTTCCAAAATACTATCCATCAATACTTCAACAACTCATGATTCTTTGTTATCGGTTTCTTGTAGCTCCTGGATCAGACCAGGGGTCCAGGATGTCGTCTCTCCTCCTTGATGGTTATTCTTCTTATAAGTGAATCGCACTAACCATTCATACAGTATGAACAGGAATTCACAAAATAACCATTCATATGGACCGTTGTAGATATATATTTTTAGCCACCTGGTTGTCGACAACTTCGGATTTTGATTCTCTGTTTCAGCAAACTCTCACAGCTTTAGGTCAAACTAATATTTAATATCTGGTTTTTTTGGATGCCACAACATATCCTCCCTTTAGTTGCAACGAGTTCCTAGCAATGGAACCATTTATTGGCATGACCCACAAATAAAGCCTCGTCAACAAGGGTTCCTACTCTGTAGATGTCCAACCAGCGCGATCTCCTTGAGCACCGACCCAGACAGGGTTGACCCCACCTGGCAACACCTGCAGAGCAAATGAAGTCTCACCTGAGATGTCGAGGGAGACCTGCCGAAGCCAATTTTTCGGTAGTAAGAAGGGAGGGCATGGCATCAAGGACTTACAAAATAACCAACAGATACTAAATAGACCATTTATCAGAATCGTATCATTGATCTATAGGAATAACTATTATATCTCTAGTAGATCACATTACTTCATTCATCACAGCAGTCACATTCATTCATATAACAGATCCAGTAAACATCCATCATTATCATTGCAGATCATAAAAACAGGAAAATAAGAGAACAAGCACGTTATGCAGGGGGTTGCGAACCGCCTCTGTAGGTACCTATGAGGGGGGTTTATAACCACCCCTAATGGTTTGTAAAGAGTTTTAGGGGGGATTTATAACCGCCCCCAAAGGTTTGTAAAAAGGGTTTAGGGGGGGTTGAACCACCTCTATAGGTACCTACAAGGAGGGTTTAAAACCACCCCCATAGTTTTGTAATAAATACTTTTAAGAGCGGTTCTAAACCACCCTCGTAGGTACCTACGAGGGTTTTTTATAACCGTCCTTAAAAGTGACTTTTGGTGGGGGTTTAAAACCGCCCCCAAAAGTCCAAAAGTGACTTTTTTTGGGGGGGGGGCGGTTAGAACCACCCCCAAAAGTCCAAAATTGACTTTTGGGGGGGATTTAGAACCGCCCCTAAAATTCCAAAACTGAATTTTGCGGGGGGGTTAGAACCACCCCCAAAAGTCACTTTTAGGGAAGGTTTTTGATCTCTTCCAGAATGGCCCCTAAAAGTCAAAAAAATTAGCGTCGATGCTATTAGGGGTAGTTTTGTAAAGACTGCCTCCAAATCCAACCCCCCCCCCCCCCCCAAAAAAAAAAGTGAATTTTGGAGGCGTGTTGGGCTAGGAAAAGTGCACAAGGAAGAATCCAACGCGCAAGCGTAAGACATGAAAAAAAGGTGCGCAATAGAAAAAGGCTGGTAAAGGAAGAAGCGCAAGCACATAGTAGAGGAAGTTGCGACAAGGATCATTACGACGAGGAAAGGAAGATACGAGTCAATGGAATAGTGGTGGTAGGTAGAATAGTTAAGGCTGAACAAATGCAAGTCAAGGAATACTACATAAGGACGAACCGACGAAAGACTAAAGGACAATTTTACAGCTAGTTATAACCTATACAAAGAGGATGAAAGATGTTTTCGCGGCTAGTTATGGTCGTGGTTAATGTAATATAGAATTTTTTTGGCTAGGTATGGGTTGGCATTAATGTAATGAAAGATATTTTGTAGCTACTTGAGTCTATAATAACTAAGTTGTACTCATTTGACCCTGTGTAGTCTTTTAAATACTATAAATAGGAGGAACCCGCTCTATATAAGGGTTAGCTTGATAAGGATTGTAGTAATTAATTGTTGACTTAGAGAGAATTCTGATAGTAGTAGGTTGTTGAGCCATGGATCTACAGCTGAGTGCATAGAACATTTTGTAGGAATTAATATGCAGCTGTGTGCGCAGATAGTAGAGTATAAGATTCGATCCAGGCTGTGTGCGGATCAGTAGGAGTAGATAGAAGAATAAACTAGAGAGAATGAGAGTAAGAAGAGTTGAGCTACAAGCCTATATCTTAAGAATAGTCTGTAAGTTGCAGGCTGCAAGGTGTTACCTATATTTCTCATGCCAGAGGAAGAGCACCTTGGTGTTTTTCCCTAGATGGGTTTCCACGTTATTTCTATGTTTATGACTATTGAATGGTGTATGTGAATGGTTGAATGTTTAACTGTCAATGTTGAATGTTTGGTTATCTTCCATTATTTACAGTTATTATGTGAGTAAATGTTGCAATACTGATAAGCGATGAAAGAATGAATGTATTAGTTCATGTTTAACACTATCAATTCATAATATAATTCGCACCATAGTCAATTACTTCAAGGGAATCAGCTGCATCACACTATTGCACTTGTGTTAGGGTTGTTAAGGACAAGATTGTGTCGCATGCTGGTTGTGGTGCACGGTTGCACCTTTGCCGCATAGTGAAAGACTCCATCCCTCCATCTTTGTCGAGCGCCTTGGCCGTGCATTGAGGGACTGTACTCCCTTGCCAACTATGGAAACATGGCTCTAGAAGTTACACATTAAGATATCTTGGCTGAGACTGCGCATGTCTCGTGGGTGTGATTGACTGATCTTTCTCTATCGATTCAATGTCTTTGGCTGTTTTGTTGGTTTTGTGTTGTTGTTGAACCTGGGTCGTGTAAGTAAGGAAAAGAGATCCCAATAAATGGTTTTGCTTTCAGGACCCTTAATCATTTGAGTCGAGGGAAATGTTGTGGTATCCGACAAAGAAGGAAATAGAGGATTGGCTAGAGTCTAAGACACTAAACTTTGCAGAAGAAGAGAGCACAAGATCATGGTTGAGCGCAGAAGACTGGGTAGACTGATACATATACTATGATATTCATGATATCTTCTTTTCATAGTTTCCCATTGTTCTGCATGAGTGGTTGTCAATTTTGATGACTCAATAGACTAATTTCCAGAGAAGAGAAGTGATTAAGTGGAGTGATCAATTTGTTCACGAGATAACCAGTGTAAGTAACCCCATCTCTAGAGCTATTGATTATTCAGTCGACAGTATTTTGCAGGGATATATTACTGAGTTTGCAGTAGAAACTATAACCTCATATAGTGAGGCTGAAAGAAATTTTTTCCAAGGACCTCGACGAAGATACTTGTTTTATATAAGTACATGGATAAAGATGCTCATCTATGAGAAGGGTATCTTGCATTCGAATAGTTGATTCACATATCAAGAGGAGGGGATATGTCACGGATGATATATAGAGAAAATGGGAAATGGTGAGCTGAGATGTTCCCAAGAAGTATAGAACCTAAACTAGAATTTGGATTCCTAAGGGGTGAAAGGAGATTTGGGTCTAGGAAAAAGATAAATACAAGTCCTAGTCTGTTCGAAGAAAGTGACTACGAAGTTGAGTCACGGCTAGATGAAGGGTATTGCGACGAAGAGGAAGACTATATCCCAATTTTTGAAGGATGAGAAGAATCCGAAGAATTTGCAGAGACACCAAGATCAGGACACAACTACATCAAACCTGGAGTATCGCCAAAGGTAATATCTAGAGCCTCATTGTTGATGTAATTGTAACTTCAGAATGTATTCACTTGTATTTCTTATGTATTGTACCCCGATGTTTATTCCAGGATGTGTCTGTAATATATTTAAGTCATGTCATGCCCCGATGTTCCTATTGGGAGGTTCTATAATGTAAACAAGTCATGTCAAGTCATTGTGGGTAACCCTCCTATTGATCAAGGGTTAAAGTCCCCGCAGTTCCAAGGCACTAGAGTTATTAGACTCTCCTAGAGAAGTCGGCCCTAGTAGGTTATTGTTAAGTTGGGAATTAGTATAAATAGAGAGTGAGTGTCTCTATTTATCACACACTCACTCACACTCAGTTGTAGCACATAGCTGAGGAAGAAGAAGCTACTGGGGCTAGAAAGAAAGAGGCTACTGCTGTCGGGAGATCATCTTACTGTTTTGGGGTTTTACTTTTGGTGTTGATTCTATATTTGAGGAAATTGCAGCATTTTATTCGTTTATGGTTTCCCCAAGGAAAAAAACTATGTTCATTGTCTCTTATGTTTGATTTTTTTTTCTTGTTATTCTCTCAGTTAAAGATCCTAATATAATTCTAGCTTAATGTTAAAAATATAACATGGTATCAGACCTAACCTGAGAAGAAGACATTGTGCAGCTGCGGGAACTAGGGATTCCTACTTTTTGGATCTCCCTCCACAATTTTTTAGTAAAATAAGGTTGGAATAACTCTCCTCCCTATGGTGCATCTTCTGTCAAAGCAGATCTTGATTCTGATCATTTTCAGTTTTTGACCCGACACTACTACCGAAAATTAGGGCTTTCCACAGAAGTGGAATCTTTGAGTGATCCTAGGACTATATTGATCTCCTCCTCAAAATCAAAGTTTGGAGATCAATATCAAAGAATTTGGTTGGACAGAACTCCAGAAAATTCAAACCCTAATCTTCCCCTCCAAATCCAAATCCGACATCTTGACCTGGTAAGATCTAAATCTTTTGCATTTCCATTTAAGGTTCTTAATTAAGATGTCTCATCATACCAAGCTTGATGAAAAGCTTGAGGGAGCTGATAACTTCTGATCCTGGAATTATAGGATCTCCCTAGTCCTAGAAGAAAATGAGTTGGACTCCTATATCAATGAGTAGGTTCCAGTTCCAGAGGGAGATGAGGCTAAGGTCTTACACAAGAATAAGTTGGTTATGGCTAAGAGGATTATTGCTGATTCAATCAAGGATCACCTCATACCACAGGTGTCCTCCCTAAATACACCTAAATCTATGTTTGATGCCCTAACCAAACTGTTTGAAGGGAAGAACATAAATCGGAAGATGACTTTGAGAAACCAACTGAAGAATGTAAAGATATAGAATGCAGAGACCATCGAGTATTACTTTACAAGAGTCTCTCAAATCAAGGAACAACTGGAAGCAGTAGATGAAGAAGTGGAGAATGCAAAGATTGTAATGAACACCTTGAATGGTCTCCCTAGATAATGGGACTCCTTTATTCAAGGAATCTGTGCCAAAAAGAAGTTAGTCAAGTTCAGCAGACTATGGGAAGAATTCTCTCAAGAAGAAACTCGAATGGCAGCTCGAGAAGAAAATATGGGAAGTGAAGATCAAGCTCTCATAGTACACTCTAAGAAAACCAGAATAAGTTCTCATCACCCAATAGGTAAGCACTCTCACAAAGATAACACTAGAAAATATTTGTGTAGAATCAGATGTTATACATGTGATGAGAAAGGACACTATGCTAGAGAATTTTCTAGAAACAAAAATTTCTCCCACAGGAAGAAGGGAAACAAGAGAAGACATCATGCTCATGCTGCAGAGGATGATGAACCTTCCACAAAGAGAATCCGACATGAAAGTGATGATTCCTCAAGTGATGAAGAATATGTTTTGATTTCTGCTCTCATGAGAAACATTACACATGGAAGCAATGATTGGCTTATAGACAATGGGGCTTCCAAGCATATGATAGGATTCAAAGAATTCTTTTTGAAACTATCAGAACATGAATCACCACACAAGGTGAAACTTGAAGATGACTACCAGTATCCAATAAAAGGTAGTGGGGAATCCTCCTATAAGCTAGACTCTGGAAAATCTATGAAAATGAAAGAAGTATTGTTTGTACCAGGACTAAAGAAGAACCTCCTCTCCATATCTGCATTAGATGCAAAAGGCATGAGGGTTGTATTTATAGATGGACAAGTTATCATGTGGCCAAAGGGAAAGACTATTAATGATGCAGTAGTGATTGGGGAACAAGAGGGAGGTCTATACAAACTGAAGGGCCATCCAGAACAAGCCTTGGTCCATGACATAGTGGAGACAAATTAAATTTGGCATAGAAGACTTGCACATGTGCATTACAGAGAACTACCACTTGCAAGAAAAGATGTTGAAGGTATTCCAAAAATTCAAGCAAAACATGATGGAGTCTGCAAAGGATGTGCGAAAGGAAAGAACACAAAGAAGACATTTCCAAGTAGCGAGAGAAAGGCAAAAGGAATATTGGAAATCATCCACTCTGATGTATGTGGTCCAATGTCATCAAGTTCATTAAGCGGGTATGTATACTATGTTTCTTTTATTGATGATTTTTCTAGGAAGACATGGATATACTTCATGAAGAACAAAGATGAATTTTTCAAGAAATTCAAGGAATTCAAATCCTTGATTGAGAACCACACTGAAAAGAAGATCAAGACCTTTCGATCAGATAATGGTAGAGAATTCACATCAAATGAATGCAAAGAGTTATGCAAATAATCAAGGATTAAGAGGGAGTTATCCACTCCATATAATCCACAACAAAATGGGGTTGCAAAAAGGAAGAATAGAACTATCATGGAAGTTGCAAGAGCAATGCTTCATGATCAAGATCTTCCCATGCATCTATGGGCAGAAGTTGCCAGAACAATGGTGTATGTACAGAACCATACTCCACACAGAGTACTTGAGAAAAAGACACCTGAAGAAGTATTTTCCAGCAAGAAACCAGAATTCATCCATCTCGAAATATTTGGCTTTCCAGTGTAAACACACATTCCAAAAGAAAAGAGGACAAAATTAGATCCTTCAGGAAAGAAGGGTATATTTGTGGGATACTCTGAAAGCTCGAAGGCTTACAAAATATACTTCCTAGGATTCAAGAAGATCAACATCAGTAGGGATGTAACATTTGATGAAGACTCATCTTACAACAAATCCAAAAAGAATCATGCTGAAGAACCTGAAGAAACAGAAGCACCTAGAATTCATGACACAACCATGAACGAAGCAATTCAAGAAGAAGATCAAGAATTTGAAGAACCTCAAGAACCTGTAGATCCACCTCAGGAGAAGAATCCTCATAAGAGGAAACCTGCTTGGGAACGAGAAGTTATCCAAGCTGCAGAAAGATATGGGGCTCCAGAAGATAATCACAGAGAAAGAAAGAGGACCAGGTCCTACTCCGGGTATGTAACATTATTATGTGATTTCATTGATAAAGAACCTTCCAATTATGAAGAAGCGACAGAAAGGAAAGAATGGAAGGATGCTATGATCGAAGAATATCAATTGATCATGAAGAATGATGTTTGGTATGTTGTCCCAAGACCAAAAGGGAAGTCGGTTGTAGCTTCCAAATGGATCTACAAGATCAAGCATGCTGTAGATGGTAGCATAGAAAAATATAAGGAAATATTTGTTACTCGTGGATTCTCCCAGAAAGAAGGAATAGATTATGAAGAAAATTTTGCACCTGTAGCCAGATACACTTCCATCAGATCAGTACTTTCTCTGGCTACAGTGATGAAATGGAAGATACACCATATGGATGTCAATACTACTCTCTTGAATGGTGTAGTGGAAGAGGAAGTGTATGTGGAGCAACCACCCAGTTTTGAGACACATGATAGGGAGTCTCATGTGTGTAGATTGAAGAAATCCCTTTACGGTTTGAAACAGGCACCCAAGACATGGTACAGAAGAATTGATAGCTTTCTATCTAGTTTGGGCTTTACTTAGAGTAAAGCAGATTCCAACCTTTACTACAAGGTTGAAAATGAAAACCCAGTGATGCTCCTACTATATGTGGATGATATTTTTGTAATAGGTATGGATGGGTTGATTGCTGATACGAAGAGGAAGCTTGCCGTCGAGTTTGAAATGAAGGACTTGGGTATGATGCATTATTTCCTAGGCATGGAGGTGTGGTAGAATGCAAATGGAATTTCCCTGGGACAAGGGAAATATATGGTAGAGATCCTGAAGAGATTCGGGATGATGGACTACAAGGCCATGGCCCACTAGTAGAAAATGAGAAATTAATGACTAAAAAAATGACTAAAATTAGGCTATAAACGACTATTTTTGAGTCGGTGACTAATGGTAGCAAATTTCCACTATCTTATAGCTAGTCGTATTTCACTAGTCATTAATAGCTTGACTTAGTCATTGATTTAATCATTGTTAGACAATGATTTATTCATTTATAGACAATGCTTTAGTCATTGATAGTCAATGATTTAGTCATTGTTTTAGTCATTGATAGTTAATGATTTAGTCATTGATTTAGTCATTGATAGTTAATGATTTAGTCATTGATTTAGTCATGGATTTAGTCATTGATTTAGTCACTGAGTTAGTCATTGATTTAGTCGATGATTTAGTCACTGATTTAGTCATTGATTGCAACCATTAATGACCAAATATATGACTAAATAAACTACTAGATGTTAACATATTAATTACTAAGTTAAATACAACTAAGATACAGGAAATTAGCTACTAATAGTCGTATATATGTGAATTTAGTTGTTTTTGTAGTCACAAATTTATGATAGGGCACTGAGGAATTGAACCACCAACCTCCTGCCTATAATTAGGAAAGCGC
Organism: Pseudotsuga menziesii; assembly: GCA_001517045.1. Classification (NCBI taxonomy): domain Eukaryota; kingdom Viridiplantae; phylum Streptophyta; class Pinopsida; order Pinales; family Pinaceae; genus Pseudotsuga; species Pseudotsuga menziesii. The sequence goes on from LPNX010837675.1 coordinate 67,132, forward strand.
CCTACCATTGAGCTAGAATCCTTTAAGAAGTTGTTATTGCTTGAAAATGATGATATTCAAACAAATTTATGATAGATATCAGTCTACAAACTACATAATTATTACTATTACAACTTACTAGTAACTAGTATTTATGATAAACTAATTCCTGAGAGCTATGTACAATTTTCCCTGTAATTAAAGCTAATAAAAATACTACAAATACTCTTACCAAGGAGATTTAGTGATGAGTAAATCTTCCCATTCTTCATCACTACCATTCTCATAGTCCAAAGAAGAGTCCTTCCTGAAAGGATTTCGAAGCCCAATGCCATCACTGCATCAAAAACAAAGAGCCGGAAACAAAACTTTCCCTCTTGCCTATTGCAATATTAAGAATCTATGAGCTTCAAGGTGTTTCGTATGTTCCTCATCATGGGCCATCAAAATTAAAACACAACCTATTGATTTGATCATTAATAAACTTAAAATTATGCAAAGTATATTCACCTTTTCTTTAAGAAGGTTCCATAATAAGCAGGTCTATGGTTGTGATCAAACTGCAAAAGGTTTCTTCTCTTATTGTGAAACCTATTTTAGTTTTAAATCAAGTGATAAACATTCTAAGAGCCAGGAAGATTTAGAAACTTATTGCTAATGGAGACTCGACGATTATCATTTGCAAAATTAGAGAATTGACTCCCTATGCACTGTAATGTCTTGCAAAAATGATCTCTAGACCTAGAATTCAAAGAATTGCAAGTATTTTGACTTGGGGAATTGCAAGTATTGCAAGTATTTAGCATTGAATCATTTAAAGTTTCAAAGGTACCATTTTGTATGGAGGAGTTATGCTTTGTGAATCATTATTCCTTGGCTATAAGGGCACCTAATAGTGGATTCAATAATTAAAGAGTCATGTTGCAAATATAAAGATAAATACCCTGCTCCTACAACATTGCGTCTTTAGAGAAACCTTTAAAGGGTTGTATATTTGGCTTCTAGGTGATGATACCAGTTATTTGAAAGGCAGGACAACTGGTTAAGCATGAAATAAACTTGAAAAACTTGCAAACTATTAGGTATAACAAAATATATATCAGCTCTGTGTTGAGATGTACAGGATCTGAAACAACTTCCATGATGATTGGACAATAGTTATAGAGAGAAATAACCATTGATAAGAACTGAAATTTCCTTAGAATGTATGGTCACCTAAAATAAGACTACACTAAAATTTAGATTCTAGTAAGCTTTTGAGATTGCCTAAACCTATCGAAAAGGTTGGAGAGATTGGTATTCTACAGTGTTCTTATAATGCACAGTTGCATAAAGCCATATTCTTATCAAGATTTGTGACTTTCAAAATGAAGGAATTCACTTGACCATGAAATGCACATTTATGATGGAGCAAAGGATAGAGAAAATCATGACGAGGTTCATATTCCCCATTTGAACTGCCTACAAGAAACTATTTCTTTGTAAGGGTAATAAAGCATGTCTCCATCTTGCTTGAGTGGAATGTGAAAGTGCCCTGCCCTGATTATCTGATTATGAATTAGTTTTAAGTTCCAATTCCCTTCAGGCCCTATGGCATGTTTACGCCTTCCACTCTGACTCCCCACGTGGGATGCATTTCTTCTTCAATGGAACATAAGAGCCTCACTAAGACCTGGGTCTCGTATTTTGGTGTGGAGTTATATTTACAAGTACAAAGTTCAAGGTTCATGAAGAATTGTTCAAAACCTACAATTAGTATAGCATTATAACATAGGGTATGTTTCTGTGGGAGGATAGAGGCAGGGCAGAGCAGACGGTAAGAGTAAGAGAGGGTCTGACCTAGCTAATTTAAAGAAAAAAATCTAAATCACACGAACAAAAAGCATCACTTGAAAATAATTTGTTTGTTGGAAGTTCGTTCTATGTATCATGTAATTCCAATTCCTTAGGTTGTGAAGAGGCAGGAGTGAAAACATTGCAGGTTTTGCCTCTTGCCAACCTACAAGCTGAAAAGTTGTGAGATCAAGCCATCTACTATCATAATAGTGGATCACAAATTGTGAAATCACTTGCCACTGATTTTGTTACCCTCCAAAATGTTGAGCATCTGAATGTTTCATTATTGACAGAATCAGAGAAATTTCAATTTGACAAATCTGTCATTGCTAGCTTGAATGAAAGTGGTGCCATGAAAAACTTAGAGATTGAAATTAATTTTACTTCATTAGAATCCTTACCTTCCCACAAGGTGAGCAGTCAGAAGTCTGAAAATTTGATCACTAGATAGCTAATGCTGGAGGATAGTACAACTGTGTTGGAACTTGGAAATGAATTTTTGTTCTGCAATGTCTTTAGTTTCGCTATCAAGTTTGAAAGTATAAAGAGGGAAAGCATTGATCGTTATTATTTTAGTGGGAACTCAACAAATCACCGTAGGTTAGAATCCATATTTTATACAACAGTCTAATGAATTGCCATTGAATGTGCAGGAAAGTATGTTTACTGCTTGTAGACAAGTTGTGCAGATAACCAAAATGAGCATGGCAGTAGAGAATGGAGATATTGACAAGAATGGTCCAATGGCAGAGGAATGCGAAAAGAATGAGAAAGAAACTCATCTTACACCAGAAGCCACCTATCATCAGAAACTTAATAATTTAACATTTCTTGTTGAAAAAATTATGACTGATGGTTATCAACAAGCAATGCAAACTACTCAGTTTAGCATGAAGATGGTGAATGGTTGTGCCAAGAAAATTAAACATTCAAACCCAGAATTTCAAAACAGTGGTGAAGGATTCGTCATTAGCATGGATATGGATAGTGATCATACTAGGCAGATTGGTCTTATGAACCAGGAATATGAAGGGAGTGATAAAGCACTAGGGCCTAGTGTAGAAATAGAGGATGATCTTACTCAGCAGACTGGCCATATGAATCCAAACTTTGGAAAGAATGTTGAAGTAACCAAAACTAGCATAGAAATACCAAATAGTCTTACTAAATACAATCTTATGAACTTGAAATTTGAACATAGTTTTAAAATAGCTAGAACCGGCATGAAAATAGAGAATGATAATGATGAGAAAGCTTGTCTTATCAACCAGGAATCTAAAATCAGTGTTAATGTAGGTTTCATAGCATTTGAAGCAACATCACTAGATGGAGGGCAGCCAAAGCCTTGTAATGAGCAATGCATCATGACTTCAGATTTAGTTAGTTGTAAAATTGGTTCTCACAGTCATTTGAAGCTACATAATTAACATGCAATAGAGTTCTTAGTTCAGGTTTGATATGCTCATATTTGGGTCATATATATCTTTCTGTTATGTTTTAGCCTATCTGAAAATGTTTTGTTTACATGGTATTTTTACTCTTTTTAAATAAAGGACGGGATTTAAAAGTTTAACTCTTTGCTTAGTGACTTGGAAAGTATGAAACAAGATAATTTAATTTCTTTGGGTATATTTAGATTCTGAAGTTCAGAGTGAAATACCAGATAATGACAAAAATATTTCCAAAGGACCAATTACTCCTATATATTGATAATGGCATGGAGCTAAACATTAAAAATTAAAATAGTTTACTGAACACTTTGTTGCTTGGAATATTTCACTTCCTGTAGACAACAAGGTGTTCCATTGGTCTGAATGGTTCAGATCTAGAACAAATAGATCACAGAGGTTGATAACTCCCCCTAGACGTTGTAGACATCTAGAATACAAGGCTTTGACAGTTCACCTGTGTACCTGCAAAAGAGTTCAACACGAAATAGATCAAAGCAACTAGAATATGATCTACTAATCTATGCTAGTGACTAAGGAATCTAGCAATATATATCTAAAATCAAACATCAACAATATATATGGGATAGAAAATCAACTTGCATTAGAAATATGAAGAAGTTTACAACCAAGCCTTAGTGTTGACATGCATCTCCATGAAACCAACTCTTCATCCCCATAAGCTTCAACTCTAGCTCTCTATGCTCTCTCCAAATGATCTTGGGCTAGGAATCAGTCCAATAGCATAACAATACCTTCAATGTTCCCCCCTCAACCATAGCTATGAGCTCATATATATAGGGATTTAATGAATAGAGATGGTTGAGAAATTAATGGGTGAGGTGGCCTCTAAGATCCTAGGATGAGGGATCTCGAGCTCAACCAACCCACAACAGTAGGGATAAGAGATATCTTGAAGCCTCAAGAAGCTTCTCTTTCTACCCTTTTACCCAGGGTACTGTGCTTCTCCTTCTCTGACAAAGCGGTTCTAGTAATAATCGCCTATGGACCAAGGGTGATAGGAAGTGGCACCGCTTATGGACAACCGATGAAAAGTGGTGCAAATAAGGGTACCGCTCTTAGATAAGGGAACATGAGCGGTGCTAGGAATTTGTATGACAGACTGATAAGAAACCATTTAGTCTTCACTCCAGAAGCTGGGATTCCAGGGCAAGTAGGTATGTCAAAGGTCTTATCACATGATGGTGATAGGATTTTGGTATAACACGATGCCCCCCAAAGCATGAGTCTTAGAGAGAAATGATAAATGAGAGATTTGAGAACAAGTCGTTGCCAGGAGACGAAAATGTTGGCTTGATCAAAGTATGTAGTCAAGTAGGCATCTGTAGTACATCAGTATGTTGACTCATAGACACAAGTAACCAAAATCATAGCTGCAGACCAATACAATGCAGATCCATGAGTGGAATAAACAAGCATGGCTACTAGAATACAACGCAGATCCATGTGATAAAGGACTCAAACTTGGACATAGTTACCAAACATACAACATAGATCTATGTCATACAGACACAAATTTGAGCATAGCCACGACCATACAAATCTGAATCCATGCTAGATATACAAAAATCCATCGCAACCTAGGGAAAAGCAATGAGTGCTTTTAAACAAATTCCCAGGGTCTTCGTCTCGTCTTCCACAAAGTACGATTCTATCCATGTGATTACAATGATCTGAAGTCGAACATGGTAGAAACCACTTGATTACTAGTCAATGATGTGAATCGTTAACAAGTGCGAGGGAGATCACCATTAATGTCAATGATTCCCAAGGTACTCTAGTACAATCTACTGAGTGCAAATAGATGTCCTGATGTCGAACACCCAGTCGATTCTATCGATCAAAGGTCAATGATGTGAACCAATGTCGAGAGTGAGAGAATCTGTCATTAAGGCATACAGATCTCAAGGTACTGAGTATTGTTTCTAAGACTATTTCCTATATGATGAACTAATGTCGACAGGAATAGTCTCGTCGAAGGAGGGCCATGATGAGTCCCACATCGACGACATGAAACTTAGAACATAGTTCTGGAATGATGTGAACATAGTAACAATATGACTGACTCAAAGATACTGACACAAAGGATGTGTATACTAAATAGGTAAGACTTCTTCAGATTCCCTTTGAACATCGGGCGGCATGACAAAAAATGACTTGGCAACATGACTAGATAGGACAGATACACAATACGATAGCGGACAATGCATTCTTTTGAAAGATTCAAAGGATTGACATGACTCATGAAAGTGGATCGTCATGGAGATCAGTTTAATACTCAATTGACTAACATAATTGTGCAGACAAGTGCTATGTTCAAAGGTAATGACAAACAACTGCCATTATTTGTAAAATGATTCCCTTTCCCATTTCCCCCATCATGATCGATGAGTGCCTCTTTTCGGTTTTACGAGTTCAAAGAGGGTAACAAACACTCAATATAGCTTGTCAGAAGACAAGTCTAGTATCATATGTTTTACGAACCTGAGAGAGGATGGGTTCGTTCCCAAAATGGGTCTCTCAATGTTTAATATTTAATGCGTCCATTGAAAGAAAACTCGGTATCTTTCATCTTTAGAGAGTTTGAACAAATACGGAAGAAAACTCCATGGGGGTCCTTTTTTGTATGATTTAGTCTCTAAGGCCCAAAAAAGTGTAAAATCATACCTTAGAGAACCTTCCAGTCATGATTGGCTGGAGTGTTCCTTTCTCGTAAATAGTACTATTTGAACTGAGAAAGAGATAACTTACCGTCAGATAGATGACTCTTCAAATACTTTAACGAGCATGAAGAAGACAAGATCGCTCGACGATCTTTTCATATTTAAGGGTTCTGAAAAGGGTTTAAAGAGAACTCCATGAAGTTTCTTTACACAATGTCAATTTTTACGATCCTGGAAATATTCGAAAACGGACTCGACTATCTTTTCATGTTTTAGGAGTCTGAAAGAAGATGTGAAAAGAAGTCTCCATAAATTTTCTTTACACAATGTTGTATTTTACGAGCATGAAAAGAAACTTAAACTAGACTCGAAACTTTGATACTATATTTTAACGAGCGTGACAAAGTGTCATATAAACGCTCAACGACCTTTTTCGTTTTGTGAAAGTACAAAAAATCCATAAACAAACTATTGGAGCAGGGTCCTGTAGCTACAGGAAAAGTTGCTACATCGGGACAGGGAAGTCAAAGAAGAAAAGCACCTGAGTGGCCAAGAAGAGAGATCTCAACCACTACACTTAAGGTAGCAGTAAAGACAGGAGGGATCAGCTACCCTCATAAAGGAAAAGGAGCAATAGGCTGAGGCATTGAAGACAAAGGACAGAAGCGGAGCGACCGAGGAAGCGGTGCCCATACCCATGATCAGCGTCGGGAAGCGTGGAAGACTGTAGAAAGCTATGGTGTGACGGAAAGCAGCAGTTCAAGTACAAATAGGTTGACTTTCACAGTTAGGGTTTTTGGGGTTACTGTTGGGACAGGCCCACAGTGTTGTAATGGCGAGACCTTCAAGCCACCTATATAAGGATGTATTTTGTAGTGTAAAAGGTTAGACATTTGGGTAGCTGTTTAAACAGTTAGACAGTTAGCCTTCTGAGTCATTTAGCTAGCTAAGTGTCTCTAGTGTCTTAGTATTGTAAGAATCGAGCTCTGGTTATGTTAGTCCATCTGTATTATCTTACTGTAACCAGTAGCCAACTCCTTGAGCATGTATGTAACAATCCACAGGGATTGAACAATCCGCAGGGATTGACAGAGAGAGAGAGAGAGAGAGAGAGAGAGAGAGAGAGAGAGAGAGAGAGGAAGAGTATATTGTAAGAGAAGGCAATATAAGAGAAGAGATCTAAGAGAGAAGGGCTCCTAAGCGGTGTGGGCGGAGTTTCCCAAAATATCTCAAGCTGCATATCAGGTTGCAACGGAACTGTGTTTACTCTCTCAAGATATAATATAAAAACCAGTTCCCATGGACGTAGCTTCCCCCATGGAGGTGAACCACGTAAAATCAGTGTGTTGTGCGACTATTCATGTGACTGTGCTTTATTTATCTATTATATGTTATTTATTACATGAACTTTACTACCAGTTAATGAATGAGTAAATGTATGCTATCTTTAGTTACAGTAGCGTGGAAGATTAACTATGAGTTGAATCTATTAAGTTTTTTGTATACGAGTTCTCAGTACTTGATGCGCGATAGTTGCAGTTACAGTGTTAAGTAATTTTTGCATATTAGTTCAGCAAGTTGAGCATAGTTGATGTTAAGTATATTAGACTGTAGGAGTCTAAGTGAGGTTGTTTAGCTTAACTATTATACTAAGAGAGAAGCCTTTGGACCGTGAGAGTCATATTGAAGCCTTACCATAAAGGATACCACAGTATAGAAAGGTGATATCACACTACCAGATGAACCGCGGTGTGAGATATCACAGGTTAAGAGCTGAGCAGAGGAGATAGTTTGCGCATCGCGCTAGCATCAGCGATGCGATAAGAGATCACTCCCTCCCAGGACCAGCGAGTAAGAAAGATCACCATCACAGAGAGAACCTGCTGACTGAGAAGAGTCACGTGACCATCAAGATGCTATAGAACCTGACTGAGGACACTTGAGTCTTTATCCAACCCATCCAAGATCACTTCGGATGAGACTTCAAACCGTTCCGTGGTCTGTCGCCGAAAGGGCCAGTGAGCTAGGGGTTTTGTTGGTACATTAAAGGAAACACGGGTCTACCCATTAGAGGAATTTTGGGGTCTAAAATGGGCCTCCTAAGGAAAATAATAAAATAATAGTTAAAATAATAAAATAATAGTTAAAATAATAAAATAATAATGATTAATTTTGGAGGAAGAAAGAAAAAAACTACTTTTTGTGTTCGTATTTTTGACATATCTCCCTATGTTTTTACTCAAATTTCGATCGGGAGAGCTCGTTGGATGTGGAATTCGATTCCACATCCAACGAGTACCCACACTGCATACTTTTGATGGACCCCGCTACCCCAAAAACAACAAATACCTGAAAAAACATGATGATGACATCATCATCACATTTTTTCAGGTATTTCTTGTTTTTGGGGTAGCAGGGTCCATCAAAAGTATGCAGTGTGGGTACTCGTTGGATGCAGAATCAAATTCCGCATCCAATGAGCTCTCCTGATCGAAATTTGAGTAAAAACACAATGAGATATGTCGAAAATACGAACAAAAAAGTAGTTTTTTTAATGACAAATATGTCAATTCAACCATTATGGTTGACTTATTTTATTGAAATTCTATTGGTTCTAGAATTCCAACTCACAAAAACTTATTTTGGCACGTTTTCTTATAAGGCCCATTTTAGACCCCAAATTTCCTCTAATGCATAGAGCCCAACAAATGGTTCCGTTGCCGGTTTTGAACAAACTAACGAGCTAATGTTCTGTTGGCATCCTACTAAAGAAGAACTTAACCAGTGGGTTGAGTCTCAGGAGAAAGAATTCACTGAAAAAGAAAACAAGAGTCCTAGACTGAGTACAGAGGATTGGTTACAAAAACATATCTTCACTGATATACATACGATATTTTTTGTGACCTATGCAAATGATTTGTACGACTGGTTATCAAAGTTGACTGATAAGAATATATTCAAGAAGAAAAGAAACATTGTCTGGACACCGGAGCTGATTCAGACCATGAAAAACGTTGATAATCCCACTTCACGGGTAGTAGACTTCTAGCTTGCGAGTTTGCTGGAAGGCTTCATTACAGAGTTTGCAGTTGATCAAAGAAAGAGCTTGAGTGAAGCAGAGAGGTACTTCTTCAAAGGATATCACGGTAAGTACCTAAGCTCTTTAAACTTGTCCATTAAGATGTTATTACATGAAAAAGGAGTAATGGATATAGTCTCAGATGAATAAGTAAATAAGTGTAATGTCACAAGAGTTTGAGAGTGACTTTGATGAAATTGGATGTACATGTAGTGGTAAGAAATATAAAGTAGATTTCAGATCTTCTTTCTTTGAAAACAGTTCAGACACTACTAGAAAACATAGTCCCAGTAATATAGAGAGAATAGTAGAGGGTATCCCTTACCACCCTTATACCCCACAGAAAGCAACTGGGACTCAGAATAATCCCATAGGAACTACATCTAGTAGTTCATAGACAGTCCATACTACCGCTACATCACCTACATCTACACCGCCGACTGGTAGTAATACAACAAACCAGAATCCACCACATAGAAACCGAATGGGGGATGACATGAAGTTACCTACCATCAAGGGTACAGGGGAAAAAGACTCGGAACATCATTGGTTCTTATGTGAAGCCGTATGGACCATTAAAGGGATTCACGATGATAATATTAAATGTGTCTAGTTGGTCACTACACTTAGGACAGAACCTTAACATGGTATATGAAGTATACAACAGCACCGACCAGAACACTTGTACAGGTCAAGACCGCAATGATTAAAGAATTTAAGAAACCTAAGTCCGAGTCACAATGCATTATAGAGATTAAAGACATCAAATAGCTACGTATAGAGTCAGTATGGGACTTTGATCAGAAATTCAAAGCCCTCATAGACCAAGTCAGCTTTGAGTTTGCACTGGAGCAGCATAAGGAATGGTTCGTCACAGCACTGCTCCCTTACATCAGACTTCCATTAATGCAATAGAGACTCCATACACAGGATGAAGCGTTAGAGATGGCAATGAAACTAGAGGCCTCACCTCTAGCTGAGACTAGTACAGGTATGACAAACTTGCAAAACCAATTAGCTAATTTCACGTTACAAATGCATGATATTAAGAAAGGGAAAGAGATTACACAAGAGCTATGGTGTACCAAGTGTAAAGGACAGGGCCATACTAAGGATAACTGTCCAGTATTTGTTGAGTATTTAGCAAGTGGGGCTCCTAACCCCTTATTACAGACTCAAGGGCCATGGTGTGAACTTTGCAGAACAAGAGGACATCAACCACTGGAATGCCCTTTACTTCAGAAGTATGTACAGACCCCTAAGAACTTATATTGTAACTTCTACAAGTCAGTAGGTCATGATGAACATAATTACCGAGCTTATGATCTCATGGTCGAGAGAAAGCATGACTTGTATAGAGTCTAGTCAGAAACACCTGGTCCAGTAGCAGGACCACAGCATGAACCGACTCATGATGGCCGTGGAGGAGGATTCAGAGGATGAGGCCATGGAGAAGGATTTGGCTGTGGAGGAGGCTTTGGCCGTGGTGAAGGCTTTGGCCATGGCCATGGACCTATTACTTGTTACAATTGTGGAATTGTAGGACATTATGCTAGGGATTGTCAGAACCCTACTATGACATGTAACTATTGCAAGTCCTATGATCACACTATAGAAGAGTGTCCGACCTTGATAGCCAATATTAGAGACCCTAAGCCAGCAGTACACCAGAACATTCAGCATATCGCTACTGAGCAGAAAGAGTCAGAACCAAGAGTCAACATTGTGACTCGCAGTGGTGCTTCGACTAGTCTGACATCGTAGGATGAAGAAAAGAACACAGGTTTGGAGTGGGTGCGCAAAGCCACTACTAAATTAACACCACTCGACCTATAGAAGAACAAAGAAACATTCCAGGAAGCTCAACCTTTCTTTGATGACCCTACATCATCAGGATCACAGGTACTGCCGTGCAGGGGCGTACCGTAGTAGCAAACACATTGTGGTGTTAGTCCTGTGTAGACATCGCAGGCTACCACATCGAGAATATGGGAAGAGGATGAGTCGACAGGAAGTGTACAATCCTTCCTGTGGAGTTGCTTGAAACGTGTTAGAAATGAGAAAGCTATCGGAGAGCTTCAGCGCATCATAGATCAGTGTCAGCCGTCTTCTTTCATGAGCAGTGCACAGTGTGTTGTTCATAATATTATGGGCCATACCAGAACATGAAGAGAGATGAGACTCACAGCACAAGTTGGAGAATTTGAAATGGATGAGGTAATCCTAGACTTAGGATCAGAGGTAAATGTTCTGACTATGCAGACATGGGAACAGATGGGTAGCCCTAAGTTAGCTAGATCACCTATCGATCTACGACTAGCCAATCAGCAGCGGGTATCACCACTGGGTCGATTACCACAGGTACCAGTTGATATCGACGGAGTCTGCAACTTTGCAGACTTTGAAGTTATAGAGATCATTGGCGATAGTAGACCATATCAAACTCTACTAGGTATTGATTGGGCAATCGATAACATGGTTGTTATCGATTTAAAGAAAAGACAAATGACCTTTGAGGATAGTCAGATCCGGGTCATCGCACCATTGGATCCTTTTCAAGGTCCCAGGTATATTGAACCTATCCGAGCAGAGGAATAGGTGTGCAACATGGAAATCCTCTATCGGATGACAGCTAATCAGAGTGATTACATCAATCTGACCGCAGAAGGAAACATCAGTTGGTGATGCGACAGCTCATGCACATCAGATTTGGAGGTTGGTCTAGAAAACTGGCAGGACAAACTTTACGAAGTATCAGCGTGTAGATGTGCATTTATGACTAAGTCACTACGATGGATTGGCGCAGTCATTATTGATATTCCATCATTTCATGGCTTAGTGGATGTCAATGACTTCTTACAACAGTTTGATCAGGAAATTCCTCAGGTGCAGAGGATGACAACTATTGACCTGGTAGTAAAAGCCACACCTACAAGATGGTGGCATGCACATAAAGAACATATCACATCATTGGATGACTTTAAGAGATTGATGGCGATCAAGTTCTCTAATGACAAGGAACCCCTACGGCAGAAATATACAGGAGAAAGTGACCCCAGGTCACATATTCAGATTTGTGAACATAATTGGTCAGAAATTCCAGAGGATGAATGGGTTCACCTATTCATTCACACTTTAGACACAGTTCCAAGGAATTGGTACACTGAGACCGAGTTGCGTAGAGGAACCATCACATGGCCAGCAATGATAGACAGTTTAAAAAGTACAGATGTCCAGTGTAGTTGAAAGGAGGCATCGCACCGGGAATGAGTCTACACAAAAAAAAAAATCCAAGTATGAGGAATCGCATCAGAAAAGTTATGTTGCACAAGTCATAGGATGCTTGTGGAGTTCATGCTGACACTTTGGTTCGAAACGATGCGGTAAGAAATCACAGCAATGCGATGTTCCCCTTGCCACGTAGACCATTTTGAAAAGAGACAGAGGGCCAGTCACTTCACCTTCTGATAAGCAGTTAATGGAAAAAATGACCGATATACGATTTGGCAACAGTATAATGTTTTTCCAAATTTGGCAAAAATTCGACAAGACCGGCACCTAAACAGAAGTTTCAAGGGAAATTTGATCGGATTTTAGCAATTAATGAAGATCGAAATGACAGGTATTGTCTTGTCCATGCAATTAATACCACTGACAGTTCCAGCCTAGATGATCGTTGCTGCAAATATTATCACCTTCGTTATAAATTCGAATATCATTCAGATAGAAGGGTTATTTTTGTGAATTCTGATAGTTACAAAGCAATTTGAAGAGTTTTCCCTGTGAAGAGATAACCTAGTTACAGAGTGCTAGTTTTCCCCAATTTTGTAGCCATTTCCAGTTCAGAGTATTGCACCGAGTGGTCTCTGTCTGAGACGGAGCCTTTAGAGGACATTTTGCAGAGATTCCAGAGTGGTGGCCTCAGGTCTGCTATGACGACACCGCCCAGGGTTGTGAAATTAGGTACATCACAGGTCAGACATCCACCAAGGATGAGGAGTCAAGCTCATATTGTAGAAGAATCCAGCACGGAGCAGGAGGAAGAAGTTCATATGGCAATAGAATACATCATGACACAAGTTGAAGACGCACTGGAGGTAAACATTCCCAAGGGTGCTAAGTTTCCTGTTCCCATACCACCGATTGATTCTTGTGTAAAGGAAGATGGAGATCTATTAGGATATGCCTCTAATCTCAAATTTATAGACTATAACCTTGGAGATAGTAAGACATATCCTCAGTTTCACCCGGATCAGTATCCTACGATTCAGAGGAACCCGAGGACCGGTGTAGATGAATTTGTTCCTATGGAACATGTCCAGATTCTTGAGCGCTCAGGCTTGCTCAATTTGTTGAGAATACCACATTTTGGACGAGGTGCAGAGGTTAATGTCGTGGTGTGCATGCTACTTTCTTGTGTACATGGAGGTTACCTCTGGCTAGGTAACAAGGTTGATCTGAACGTCGACCTGATACACCGTATCACCGGGTTGTCCAAGACTGGTAAGGACCCTAAGATACATATATCATGAAAAACCAAAGATTCCAACCTAACAGTAGCCCTAGTTACCAAGTATAAGCTACAGAGAGGAGGCCAGGCTTATGACCTCGCAGCAATACCAGACGATACACTCAGATTCACAGCCGGTCTGCTCGTAGGAAGACTGTTAACGAAAGTTCGGCCAAAGGAAGTTGTAGGATCAGTAATTCACCTTGCCATACAAGTTGCATAAGGTGAACAATTTAATTGGTGTTTATTTTTACTAAACATTTTTCTTCAAGATTGTTTGACAGCACAGGATGAAGCAAACCACCCCTTCCATTTCTCATGGCTGCTCATATTATGTGCATTCGTCGGATGGAAAGAACAGCCCCATACCCAGTTTATACAACTACAAAGCGGTGACTGCAGAGGCACGCACTATGTAAACTTATGGGAGAGCAACAGCCCAGCCAAGAAAAAGGTCAATATGATAGTATTCTATGAATACTATAAACTATTGAAGAGAATCATCCAGGAGACACCACGGATCACTACAAAGACTATTGACATATATGATAATCAGCTTGATTTCATGGCGGACAGCCATAGAATCTACCTAAGGCCAAAATGGTCTAAAATGGATAATTGGGCAAATGGATCGTTCAGGATGACAGCGTAGGATGTCGAAGACATCATCAAAGACTTTGATGACGAGTGGAAGAAAGCATTAGAAGATGCCACAGCACTACCAATAGGTACCGCACAGACAGACCCAGTGGACAAAGGAAAAGACAAAGAGCGGCCCTAGATGAAAGATACAGCAGAAGTGCAACCATCAGCAAAAAAGAGGAAAGATGCAGAAGAGGAACCACTAGAGGCACCAAAGAGGAAAAAATCAAAAGCTTCAAAGCCAACTTTAGAGACCGCACTGACAGACGATGACTATGAGAAAATTGCAGCAAGATTGAAGGAGGAAATGAAGGACTCATTCAAGGCGATGCAGCTATCACACGAAAAGCTACAGAGCATGGCAGACAAGTAGCTTTTGGAGATGAAAGCATTAACTGAAAATATTTCCATAATGCAGACTCAGCCAGTCAAGGCGACAGCAGGAGAAAGCTCAAAACAATCGGTTTCCCACGAGGAAATCCTTGTAAAGGATCACATCAATACAGTGTTGATACCGCCAGGGAGCATCTGATTCCCTGATTCAAAGATTAATGTACATATATAGATTAGACAACCTATCAAGGTTAATCTCACAGATTTCCCTGTTGATCAATTACAAATGATCCAGCAGCAGCTAGCCGCAGAGCTCAGGGATAGAGAGCTTGCAACTTATAAACAGAACACCCAGCTGAAACAGAAGAATGCAGAACTCACTGCAGGCATTCAGACAAAGGCAGATGAGATAAGAACATATGAAGAAAGAGAAAAGGATCTTAGCCAAACCCTGCAGAGCATTGCACTGGAGTTACCCCAGTGTAACATTGAGTTTTCCTTACCTCTATCACAGAAGGTAAGAAGAGTTGTAGATAGAGAAAAGGCTCTGGAAGAGACAGTGACTAAGATGGAGGAAGACCACAGAGCGCAGATTGCTGAGCTTGAGGCTCGAGCACCAGGCACACCGCAGGTAGACAAAGAAGCAAGGGAAGAGGCCTTTAGACTTGCTTCAACATAGATGAAGAGTCGCATAGATGATGCAGAATCATTACTAGCCGATGCGACGAAGACATGGTCGAAGCTAGATGAGCTCCCAGATAGAATGGCATTGCAACAGAGCATCTAGAACATAGAGAAGGCCATGAACGAAATGAAGGAAGAGGTCAAGATCTTAGGAGCTCTTGCAAAGATGAAGAAGACGATGGAGATGAACCGCTTGCAAGAGGAAGCGCAACGGTTAAGAGAAAAAGAGATACAATTCAATAACCTGCTTCAACCATATCAGGAACGGATTGCAGAGCTAATTGATGCGGTTGAGCAGAAGGTCAAGGAGTTCATTACAAGCAAGAGTGAAATTGATGATACAGAAGACTCTAGCATTAGTCAACCTATGTTTGAAATGGCACAAGAGTGTGTCGAATCTATGAACAAAGAAGTTGCAGGACTTCAAGTGAGATTCACAAGGACTTCGCAAGAAGCCAAGGAGAAGCCAGCTGTTAGTGGCTCAGGGACGAGCCACAAGTAAGTGTTAGGGGACTGTTGGAGCAGGGTCCCGCAGCTACAGAAAAATCTGCTACATCGGGATAGGGAAGTCAAAGAAGAATAGTACCTGAGCGGCCAAGAAGAGAGATCTCAACCACTGCACTTAAGGCAGCGACGAATACAAGAGGGCTCAACTACCCTCATAAAGGAAAAGGAGCAATGGGCTGAGGCATTAAAGACAAAGGACAAAAGCGAAGCGACTAAGGAAGCGGCACCCATACCCACGATCAGCACCGGGAAGCGTGGAAAATTGCAGAAAGCTGTGGTGTGACGGAAAGCGACAATTCAAGTACAGATAAGCCGACTTTCACAGTTAGGGTTTTGGGGGTTACTGTTGGGACAGGCCCATAGTGTTGTAATGGTGAGACCTTTGAGCCACCTATATAAGGATGTATTTTGTATTGTAAAAGGTTAGACATTTGGGTAGTTGTTTAAATAGTTAGACAGTTATCCTTTTGAGTCATTTAGCTAGCTAAGTGTCTCTAGTGTCTCAGTATTGTAAGAATCAAGCTCTGGTTCTGTTAGTCCATCTGTATTATCTTACTGTAACTAGTAGTCGACCCCTTGAGCATGTATGTAATAATCCACAGGGATTGAACAATCCGCAAGGATTGATAGAGAGAGAGAGAGAGGAAGAGTATATTGTAAGGGAAGGCAATATAAGAGAAGAGATCTAAGAGAGAAGGGCTCATAGGCGGTGTGCACAGAGTTTCCCAGAATATCTCAAGCTGCATATTAGGTTGCAGCGGAACTGTGTTTACTCTCTCAAGATATAATATAAAAACCAGTTCCCATGGACGTAGCTTCCCCCCTGGAGGTGAACCACGTAAAATCAGTGTGTTGTGTGACTATTCATGTGACTGTGCTTTATTTATCTGTTATATGTTATTTATTACATGAACCTTACTACCAGTTAATGAATGAGTAAATGTATGCTATCTTTAGTTACAATAGTGTGGAAGATTAACTATGAGTTGAATTTGTTAAGTTTTCTGTATACGAGTTCTCAGTACTTGATGCGCGATAGTTGCAGTTACAGTGTTAAGTGATTTCTGCATATTAGTTCAGCAAGTTGAGCATAGTTGATGTTAAGTATATTAGACTGTAGGAGTCTAAGTGAGGCTGTTTAGCTTAACTATTATACTAAGAGAGAATCCTTTGGACCGTGAGCTAGGGGTTTTGTTGGTACATTAAAGGAAACCCGAGTCTGCCCATAGAGACCAACACAAACTTTCCAAAGCTTTTACTAAAGTCAACCTGCAGACGACTCATAAACATGTGTTAAATGCATCCAAAATCAACATTACAGGATTACGACAAATAGATTTTGACCAGAACATGATGTAATGTCAAAACTATACTAAGTCAGACCCAAAAAATGTCTATATAAGGCAAGTAAATAGTAAAAAACCAAACATTTCACTATTTACCTCTTAGCAGAGAGCACTTGGAGCATTTTTTAGCCAGATCTTCCACAGTTGATACCGGGAGATTCCACTGTCCGTTTTCAGTCTCGTCAGTTGCAGGTAAGAGCTAATACCTTCTTCTTTCATTTCATAGCTTTTGTTTTGGGATTTGATGGGGTTTTAGGCCTATTTGGAAAGCCCTAAAATCCTATTTGCGGGCACCACGGCTACCCCTTGCGGGATAGGCGGTACCACCCGAGAACCACGCCAAAGCCAAGGTGAATAGGTAGTGCCACCGCCTGTCTCCAATGAAGTATAGGCGGTTCCCGCCATGGATAAATTTAACCAATGATATATACAAAACTAGCTCATTCTTTTGATTTATAATGATTTAAGGATGATATTTATGTATACCATTGTTTTTTTGGTAGGTCTAGGCTTCCAAAATATGGTGATATGGAAGGAAAGAACTCATGATGATGAGGATGCTGCTGCTGAAAGGAATCCGATGTGTATTGTCGCACTCCAAAACTGTGGACTACTAAATTTCTTCTGGACACCAAGCACAGTGTCCCACGAGAGACTGTTGGAACACATACTGAGAATGTGGAATCCAGAACAGCAGTATTTCGAGGTGGGGGCACATATACTTACAATGGAGGTACAGGACATCTACTTCCTGAATGGCCTATCGAAATGGGGCACCCCTATCTCATTGACTGGTTCTCGCGACAGGGACATTACCACCAGAGAGATCATAGATCGACATTGTGCACCGAGTATAGGTACATCGGGGAAGAAAATCCCCATTAGGGCAGTGACTGATAGGGCTCCACAGATCATTCTGTTCACCATGCAGAGGGTGGAAGGGAGCCAGGGTGTACATCCGGATTCTAGGGAACATATGTTGTATGCCCTAGAGGCAATGGCACCTACAGTGTTCAATTGGGTGGAAGCATTGCTTCAAATCTTCAAGGATCAGCTGACTAAATGTCGGTAGGGAGAGCTGAAGCAATTCAGCTTTGGTTCCATCTTAGCTTGTTTCTTCTTTGGGTGGGTCCCCCAGATGAGGCCTCAAGTGACTTTTCAGATTCTAAGAGCATAGGAACCCTACATGCTGAGGTGGGTCCAAGTCATGGCTCGCACAGGAGCGGGTAGGGGCAGAGTGAAGTTTGGTGACGCATTCTTCAGATGGTTGCGGGATCAGATGCTCATGGTCGAGGAGTATGCCTATGCGGGCATAGATTTTACAGGTGATCCTGACCTACCACTCCTGCCTAGAGGGTAGTGGGGAGACATTCGTAAGAAACAAGAAACCCTAAAGATGAAAAATGTTTTTATGTTTTATATTTTTTATGATAAGTGACGAGCCCCGTTTGTCTTCATGCAGATGTTGGAGTAGTGAGGCCTGGAGGAGCATCTCCATTAGACAATCGAGCCAGAGCTTGCTTCGTTCCACAGGGTGATGATATCACCGGGGAGCTAGAGGAGAACCTTGAGAGGTTGACTTTGGACCTCCCAGATGCCAACATAAATGATCTCCCGACTAGATATCAGAGATCTACGATGGGAGTACCAAGCCGATTCAGCAGGCTACTTCGCAGGGTGGCTCGAGCAGTGATGTGCTATCATGAGAACCACTAGTAGATGAGACATATATGATGAAAGCTGATAGCTTCAGGATTTTGTAAGATAATTTTTCCTGAAAGCCTACGTGCTTCAGAAGAGGTCTTGGGACCTATTTTTTGTAACATTTTTTGTATATATATATACTGACGTTTACATGATGTTTATACATTTCAAATGGATGAATGCATTTTCTATGAGTTCTATGTGTCTTTAAATGTTTATTTACAATGTACCATGCTTGATTAACGTCATGAATGGGCAATATGCCAATCTAGGATGTAATTAGCCAATGAATTAGCAACTACATTATGTTCCCTAGGGATATGACTATATGTAATGGTTCCAAAGGATATTTCTAACAAACATACTCTCTAAAAGAGGTGGAGGAGCACCGGGTTCCTAATGGTGTAGACATGGTTTAAATGACAAACCACGAGCTGAGAGTCCATCAAAACTACTAGATCACGGACATCCTGGGAGGTAGATTCAGTCAAAAGACCGATGACTGCTTCATACTCGGTGATTTTATTAGTAGTGGGACCTAAGAAAACCGCTCTTGAATTGACCAAATCTTCAACTGGGGAATAGAGAACCCAAGCATCCAAGGATAGATTCAAGGTGTGGTGGCAAGCACCATCAACGAAGCCATAGAAAGCCATTTGCATGACCAAAACATGGTATAAACAGATGCGGGCACAAAAACTCAAAACCATCTTGAAAATACTGAAAACACACTGAAAGTCAATCAATATACATATATACAAGATACCATCCAAGAAGACCTAGGCATAGTACCTTTTCAGGTACAACCGATTGCAAGGTTTCCCCAAAGGGATTCCATCATAATCTACCAACTCATAGGCTCCTTTCTCTAACACCTTGGAAATAACGAAAGGTCCATACCACATAGAATCAAACTTACCCTTTCCTAGCTTGTCATATCTCTGGTCATAAGTCAAAACTAGGTCACCCTCATTGAAAACACGAGGCTGGATGAATTTATCATACTATGCCTTGATGCATTTCTTATGTGCCTCATTGGCCAAGGAAACATCTCTATGAGTCTCATCAAGGTTATTCAAGTACAAAAATCTTGCTTCCTTTGCAGAAGTGTCTAGGAGAATTTCAATGGCGAGTTGTAAGGATGGAATCTGACATTGGATAGGCAAGACCGCTTCAATTCCATAGACAAGCTGGAATGGCGTGAAACCAGTAGCTATTTTCACAGAATTCTGATAAGCCCAAAGAGCGAAAAAAAGAACGAGATGCCAATTGGATTTATGATCTCCAACCATCCGATGAAGCATACTTTTCAAAACCTTGTTAATGGCCTCTACCAGACCATTAGCTTGTGGATAATACGACATAGAGTTTTCATGGTGAAAACCTAGCTTGGCACTCAATTCCTCCATCATTTGATTACGGAAATGGGATCCCTGATTAGTGACGATGGACTATGGAACTCCAAATATAGCTATGATATGATTGAACAAGAAGAGAGTGGGAGTCTTACCATCTTCTACATATGTAGGCATGGCCTCAGCCCATTTTGTGAAATAATCCATGGCTACGATGATGTAACCATGACCTCCGGCTGAGGTAGGTTTATAATGCATGAAGTTAATCCCCCATTTGGAAAAAGGGTCAATGAGAATGATGGGGTGAAGCGAAGCATGATGGGTGCACTTTTTGGGATAAAAATGTTGGCATGGTGGGCATTTATTAACAACCTCATGGTAGTCTTTAAAGACAGAAGGCCAGAAATAGCCAGTGCGAAGAATTTTCTGGGCTGTAGCCATCCCATATAAATGACCGCCACATGCTCCAGAGTGGCAATCATTTAACACGTGTCCAACCTCCTTATGAGTGAGGCATTGCTGGATAATGGAGTCAATCCCACATCTATACAAGGTATCATGCAGGATAAGGTATCATTTCTCCTGGTGATGAATGCAGCAACGATCATCGTGGGATAGATGCGGCTGAAAACACTGGGTCTAGAGATAAATCAACAAATCTCCATACCAACGATCAATAGTGCTAATTAGGAACAGGAATTCATTCGGAAATGAATCGCTAGGCTTAGATTCTGTGGTAGCATAGGGAAGGTCACATATAAGCTCAGTGAAAACCAAGGATTTCTTTGATGTAGGCTTGGCAAACTCAAGATTGAACTCCTAAAGGATGACAATCCAACAGGATTACTTGCTCCCGAGTACCTGCTGAGTCAGAATATAGTACATCGGGTTCTGGTTTGCCAATACGGTGGTAGTATGAAGCAGAATGTAGTGACGAAATATTTGCACAGCAATGAATGTGGCCAAAGATAGCTTCTCCACATGTGAATAACAGGTTTCAGAATCAATAAGGTTCTTACTGGCATAATAAATCACCTGCTCCTAACTGTGGAGATTGTCTTGCACTAAAACCATGTCGATGGTAGTAGCGGAGGTAGCAATATACAAGAGAAAATATTTTGAATAGTCTGGGGGGTGTATCACAGGTGAATGAGTCAGAGCATTCTTAAGACTATCAAAGGTGCATTGGGCCTAGTCATTCCAGAAGAATGGAATGTTCTTCTTGAGGAGACACATATAACCGTGCGTTTTCTCAGCGAAATTGCACATGAAATGGTGGAGAAAGTTTTCCTTCCCCTGCAAAATTTGGAGTTCAAGGATGGTGGTTGGGGCTGGTAGATTAATGATGGTGGAAATATTAAAAGGATCGATCCGGATGCCATCTTTGGATACCACAAAGCCAAGAAGATGTCCCATTTCAATGCAAAAAACACATTTATGTGGATTGAGCCGTATATTATAATGATGACATCTCAGGAATATGGCTCTAAGATGACTAAGGTGGTCCTCCCATCACTGTGAATGAGAAGGGAGGTCATCAAGGTACGGTTCAACAATATGTTTAATGTCGTGAAACACATAGGACATCGCACAATGGAACGTGGCACCAGCGTTTTTCAAGCCGAAAGGTAACTTCTTATATGCAAAGGTTCCCCATGGGAAAATGAATGTCGTCTTATGCTGATCGATGGGCAATATCTCAATCTAATTGTAGCCGGAGGAGCCATCCATGAATGAAAAGATGACACTTCCAGCACAGTTGTCAATAATCTGATAGATGTGCGGGGTAGGAAAGTTGTCTTTGGGACAAGCTTTATTTAAATCCCTAAATTCGATACAGACTCTAATGGTGCCCTTCTTTTTATTGACAGGGACAACGTTCAATACCCATTCCGTCAGAGGTACAGGATAAATAAAACTAGCTTTCAGAAGTTTCTCAATATTAGCTTTAATAGTTGCAGCCTTCCTAGGATGGACTTGCCTAAGTTTCTGCCTGACAAGTTTAGCCGTGGGATAAGTTTTAATCTCGTGGACCACAATGGAAGGGTCAATCCCTGACATCTCTTCATAGGACCAGGAAAAAATATCACAGAATTCCTTAAAAAGTGCCTTATATGCTTCAGATTCATCTATGGAGCAGTTCTGCCCAACATGAACATGCTCAATAACATCAGGCTTGGCTGATATGTCAATTGGGTTCATCTAAGTAATGTTACAAAGGTTTCCTTTAGAATCTGTATTTTGCAACAATATAGGACTTTGTAGAATGTTGACAATATCAGTAGGAAACAAGGATGTAAAATCATAGCTTCCTGAACTGGTATTGGGGAGGAACATGGATCTATGATGGTGATCCTCCCAAATGGGCTCACCCACATTCATGATCTCTATAATGGACTTGTCGGAGGGAAAAGTCACAGAGAGATAGTCTGGAACCGGAAGAGAAGGTGCTAACCAGTACGGTAATGGTAAGGATCCAAAGCCACTAAATGAATGTCATTAGTGTGATCATCAGAACAAGTTTGAATGGTGTCATACATAGCTTCGTGTGGGCTCAACAAGGTGGAATCAACAACATTTGTGCCCTGGGGCTCAGTGTTAAATGAAGCGATCATATGTAATGTCGCGGTATCCATGCTAGGAGGAGTGGAAAAAAAAATCACCATAAGGGATGAATCCTTCAGCATACCTACCCCAATCGACTGGTAAGGAGGAGGGGACTGACCTAACATGGGGATGTTATTGGCCATAGAGGTAGTAACATTCGGCATACAGAAATCAAGCTAGTAAATAGTAGCAATTCTCCCAAGATGCAGGAATTGGACCGTTCAAAATACTGTTGAAGCAACGACATTCATGGCGTAGAACCAATTCCTTCCTAAAAGGAGGTTATAATATAAAGGGGCATCTACCACTTCTACTTGGATGGAAGTGGTTTTGCCCCTCAGCTCAACCGCTAGGACTGATATGAGGCCATGGGGTTGGAATCCTCATCCATCAAAGGATTTAAGGGTCGTAGGTGATGTGACAAGCTCGAGAGAGCCCAGAGCTTTCCAACAAGTCAAATATAACACTGAGGTCGAAGCTCCTTCATCTAGTACCATTCGAAATAGTTTCTTTCCCGCTACTTTCATAATGATCTGAAAAGCAAGTTTATGCAGTAATCTAGGATTATAGTTCTCAACATTGAAGTGAATCAAGTTAGTGTTATCTGGGTCTACAGCTCCTAATGTAGTCAACAAGTTCTTGTGCTATGTAGGGCAACTTTGGAGTACTTCTAGGGTGGACATCGCACAAGGTGCCTGAGCGAAATATTCAACCACATTATAGAATTGAGCAGCTCAGGCATTGGGATTAAAGACAACCTTCCTAAGAGTACTCTTTAGTGGGCGCAAGATCATGTCAAGAGTAGGCTTCTCGATAGACAAGGGAATAGTAGACGAGGATTCTGGAGAACTAGTGGAGGGAGCTTTCCCTGAAGAAGATTGTTCTTCTTGCTTATCTATGGGTTTATCATAATTTTGTCTTCAAGTTTACAGATGGATGGTATCTGAGGACATCATACTAATTTCCTCTGATGAACTAGATTTACCCTAGTTAGACATGTGGTCTACCAGCTGTTGTTGAGAGAGGAAAGGATCCATAAGTACTATAGGTGCGGGGTTAGACTTCAAAAACTGGGAGATTTCGTCCTGACGGGGACACTCCTTAGAGAAGTGGTCACCACCACATAATAGACAAGGGTAATTAACCTTCCTTTTCCCTATGTTGGTGTCATTATGGGTTGATTGTGGGGTATCCTATTGGTTTCTAGGTTTTTTATTTCGATTTTTACCTTTCTTTTTATTACCTGAGGTTTGAGTACTTTGAATAGAATTGACCTTGGCAGAATCCTTGGGAGTTGAAGGAGTAATAGGTTGGGTTTGCTTGGTAGGTTTCACTATGGATGGGGACTGAGTTGAACCGAAAATCCCATCAACAGGTACTTCTATTGATGGCTTGGCAGGGTTGATCCTGGGGCGAGGAGCTTGAGGAATCAGGTCATAAATGATCCTGAATTGGGAATAGACCAAGTCTAGGTACTGAGCCTGACTAATAGCCTTCTCTTCAGTAACGGCACCGCCCATGGCCACATCTCGGGCAATAGGAGGCAATAAGGACTTAGTGAACCAATCAGCTAACAACTGATCTAGAATAGGGGCCTTAATAAGCCTTCTCCTCCTTCTCCACTGATGAATATGATTAGAAATGTGGGTGGAGGTGTTCTATCATAGAGAAGTTAAAATATTAGTGCCCATTTCATAACGAATAGGGAGTTGAAAGTGCGTAATAAATACGGTTGCCAATGAGCCAAAAATCCACAAACGAATGTTGTGGGAGTTCAATATACCACTTCACAGCTATACCGGTCAAAGTTTGCTAAAAGATTCGTAACCAGAAAAAATCATCCATGAGGGAGTTTTAGGAACACCACAAATGAAAATTCATAACATGGTTCCACGGATCTTCACCCTGCTTCCCATCGAATTTCAGAATGTTCGATGGTAACTTTACCAGAATGGGAGGCCACGAGGGATTCAGTTGAATGGGAACATTAATCAACTTGGAAAAATCAGGAAATTCCAAAGTTGTAAGGAAAGGTAACTGTCTATTGGGATTCACATACTGGTAATACTGATATGGCATGAAATTACTAGTAGGGCCATAGGTTGACTGAAAAATAGGTTGATATGAGGAAGAACTACAGGGAAATCCACCCATGGGGGTTTGATTTCTGAAATTAGGATTACTAGGACCACCAGGGCCTCCAGGAGGAGGACTTTTAGAGCCACTGGGACCACTAGGATCACTAGGAGGTAGACCACCAGATCCTCTGCAACCTCCAGGAGGTGGGAAACCTCTAGAGCCGTCGAAACCACTAGGTGGAGGGCCACTAGACCCTCCAGAGACATAAGGAGGAAAGCCACTAGGTCCCCTAGGACCACTAGGATTTCCAGGACCATGAGGAGGGACACCAGGCCCTCTAGGACCATTAGGTCCTCCCGCACCTCCCACAATGTGCATGGATATCCCTCCCATGGCTGGCATGTAAGACCAGTTGAGTTTCCCCCATGGCGTAAAAGTGTTGCTAGGGAATGGAATTCCAGTAGGATTAGATGGATGATGACCTACAGGTATTTGATAACCATAACCACTAGAATACTAAATGGCCATAGGTTGTGCCCCCAAGGGCTAACCTGAACTAGATGGGGGATTTACCACATTAGTGTGGG
Source organism: Pseudotsuga menziesii (assembly GCA_001517045.1). Lineage (NCBI taxonomy): Eukaryota > Viridiplantae > Streptophyta > Pinopsida > Pinales > Pinaceae > Pseudotsuga > Pseudotsuga menziesii. The sequence continues at coordinate 92,512 of LPNX010837675.1, forward strand.
TGGGAGGGACAAAAACTGTAGACGTTTCTATGTTAGAGGTTTGTTCTCGACTAGGTACAAATCTGGGATCAGATAATGTAGATCATGCCAGGGGTTTCCCCCCGGCATTCAAAGGTACTGAAGACACATGAATTGAAGGTTGCGCCCCAGATACAAAAGATCTGGGTGGATTCGAATCATACATAACATAAGAGGTGAGAGGGGTGGAAATTTGACCTGGGCTGTGGGTTGTTAATGGATGAACTATAATCGGTTCAATGGGTCTCATAGAATCGGCTAGTGAACAATATCCCACAGGAAGGAATGCGGAATGAACTGGTGAAGAGCCTAGTATGTTGTCAATCTGCTTTTCTACCTCCTATGCATGGAGGATAGTAGCACGATATTTCTCATGTTCTTCTTCACTTTCAGGAGAACTTACACGGGTGCCAAATGAGGAAATGGCCTGTCCAATAGGTGTCTCCCAAAAAGGAGCATCATGACCAAAATCCAGATGGGTATCATCAGCATGATATTCCACAGGAGGATGGAGCGATGAATCCTCATGGGAAGGCTGTTGGACCAAGGGAGGCAAGTGTGAAGAATATGGTACTCCACTTTCCACCACCACATGATCTCACACTTGGGAGGTGGTAGCATCTCCTTGGTCGATAGCTTCCATTGGATTTCCTTCGAAAACAGAAGTAAAATCAGGTGGCAAGCCCCGTACTCTCCTGGACTGTCTTAACTCAGCCAGTGTGTACAGTTCCTATCTAACCTAGGGTCTGAAAATCTAGAAAAAACACACCAAAAGACTTCCCTACTCAAACTATAGGTCAAAACAAGCAGACTTAAGATGACAGGAGGAGTTCAAAAGTCAGGTCTCTCACTAGGATTGTCAATCCAATGCCACTTGTGATATACCTCGAGGGTACATGCGTAGTAATCTCGCCGAATGCTATTTTTGGTGCATGGCTCTGAACAAGACAGCCAAAGGATTTTCTCAAATAGATAAGGTACCCTAGTGGGGTATCCTGATATACTCAAGGTACGTGGGAGATCGAATCGGTAGTAGTGCTGTCTAATTCATAACCATACACAAGGGGCCTTTCGATATACAATTGAGTACGTGAAGTACCTTTCTATATACCTCAAGGGTACGTGAAAGGCTGTTCGATATACTGACAGTACGTGGAAGAACCACGCGAGTCCTGGAATGTGATACTGACAAATAACGACAGCTCCTACGTTTTACGACACTCGAACACATCTCTAACCTATCACTCAAGTTACTAAGTAAATTTTAACCTACAACTACCATTGATTTTAACTTGTACGGTTAGGTGAATGCATGATGTTCTGACAGAAAAGTAAAACCATGCAATATGCTTGTGCAAATATTCACTTTACCGTTCAATATGACTACTTACGGGAGGGAAGAGAGTGTTTTTGTTTTTGTTTCAAGACCAAAAATCATACCAATCAACATTCATGAACATCAAATCAAAGAGAAGCAAATACTTCTACAAACCAAATTTTTCTTTCTGAAAGCAAATGAGAAGGGTGAGAGTCTCTTTTCCTAAAAGAACAACACCAAGCACACCTATATGCCAATGCACTCTAACTTTTCAAATTTCTTAAAAACATAAGCAAATCTAACTTAAAACTACAATTTTTTTATCTTGATCAAGATAGTCCTATATGCATGAGAGACGAAAGATCGTAAAGGTCCTGAAAGCTTACGAAGCTAATCAGAAAACCCAAATCCAACGCTCAAATATGATGATGTCCTAATCTCAAGCAAAACTTTTCTTTTTTGAAGGGAAGAAAAAGAAGTTTACTATGCAAGCAAGAAATGAAGTCTAGAAGCTAATCTAATGTTCTTCTTTAAGTACATACAACGAAAAGAGAGTTCAATGAGCACCCTAACGAAAAGACTAATTTTTTTTTTTAAATTCCACTCAAAATCAATCTTAAACCATCAAAGCAGCAAGGAACACACATCAAATTCAATAACACAAGCCTGATAACATAACTGAAAGCAATCAAAATTCCAAATTTTACAAAGAAAAATGAGGAAAAAGGGGTTTTGGACTAATGCCTACCTGGTATTGCGCTTTGTAGGTGTTGTAAGAGCGTTTCCAAAGCAGCACCGCTCCTCGCTAACTAGATACATGCGGTGGCACCACTTACTGTCCACTGTGTTCAGGTGGTGGCACCACTCCTCACACAAAGCATTACCGCGGTTCCCTGTAGATGACCAAACAAAAAGAGAACAACGGATCAGATCAAAAACAGACCAGATCTAGATCGATACTGTCGAATTGAATATGGTAATAGAGCATAAAAAACTGAAATAACTCAGATCTAGAAATTTCAAACTCAAATGACACAGATCATAAAGTAGATCTAACTGTAAAGAGTTGAAGAAAACAGAGCCTGGATTCGGACAAGAGTTGCAAAATGAGGATGATCAGAATAACTGAATACAACTACTCCCCAGCAGAGTCACCAGATTTGCTGCTTGGAATATTTCACCTCCTGCGGACAGCAAGGTGTTCTGCTGGTCTAAATGGTTCAGATCTAGAACAAATAGATCACAGAGGTTGATAACTCCCCCTAGACACTGTAGACATCTGCAATACAAGGATTTAACAGTTCACCTGTGTACCTGCAAAAGAGTTCAACACGAAATAGATCAAAGCAAACAAAATATGATCTACTAATCTATGCTAGTGACTAAGGAATCTAGCAATATATATCTAAAATCAAACATCAACAATATATATGGGACAGAAAATCAACTTGCATTAGAAATATGAAGAAGTTTACAACCAAGCCTTAGTGTTGACATGCATCTCCATGAAACCAGCTCTTCATCCCCATAAGCTTCGGCTCTATCTCTCTCTGCTCTCTCCAAATGATCTTGGGCCAAGAACAAGTCCAACAGCATAACAATACCTTCAATGTTCCCCCCTCAACCATGGCTATGAGCTCATATATATAGGGCTTTAATGGATAGAGATGGTTGAGAAATTAGTGGGTGAGGTGGCCCCTAAGATCATGGGATGAGGGATCTCGAGCTCAACCAACCCACAACAGTAGGGATAAGAGATATATCGAGGCTTATCATCTAGAAGCCTTGAGAAGCTTCTCTTTTGACCCTTTTACCCAGGGTACTGCGATTCTCCTTCTTTGACAGAGCGGTTCCGGTAATAACCGCCTATGGACCAAGGGTGACAGGCGGTGGCACCGCTTGTGGACAACTGATGAAAAGCGGTGTGAATAGGGGTACCGCTCCTAGATAAGGGAGCATGAGTGGTGCTGGGAATTTTTATGACAGACTGATAAGAAAACATTTAGTCTTCACTCCAGAAGCTAGGATTCCAGGGCAAGTAGGTCTATCAAAGGTCTTATCACATGATGGTGACAGGATTTTGGTATAACACACTTAATATCCTTGTAGTTGGTGCAGAGTAACCATAACATTTATTAGGCTATTTTATTGTAGGGAATCCTAGCACCCAAGGTGGAGGAAAACTTGGTTATCTTGAAAACCTTGAAAAGGATGTCAAGGAAGCAACAATAGTAGGGTTATATGTGCCATGCATGACAGGAAAAGTTTTTAACAAAGATGAAAAAGAGATTGAGAAAGAAGAGTTCAAGGTCAAGGCTTCAAAGATTGGTCTTGACTCTGTTTCATCTACAATTGAAGAGTGTGCACTCTCACAAGGTGGTGTGTTCCCAGGTGATAGTGAAGAGTCTGCCAACAAGTGTGATCTTTCTTTGGTGCAGTATTCATGCCAATCTAAGGATGGTCAAGTTGGGGCAGAAAGACTTGAAACAAAAATTCAACCTTTAGGATGCTTAAGATGCAAGGATGTAGAGGTTGAATCCAAAAAAATTGAATCTAGAATCCAACAATGTTGCAGTATGTCCCAAAGTCATGGTATATCTATAGTTATAGTTAATTCAGGAAATATTTTTCTTGAAGGGAGCAGGAAATCTCCTGCTATTTTGCCTAATTCTGAACATGGGAAACCTTTGAATGCTAGGCAGCCTAATGAAATATCTCAGGTGCGATTGTAAAATTTGTATCCACTATCAAGCTCACATTAATTATGTGGATATGGTGTTATCATTCCATGATTATATTTGAAGTGGATGCATTGTTTCATTGAATTATAAACCTGGATTTCCTTGCCATTCCTTTTAATGTCCTCGGCTTTGACCCCGTTTGCATGATGTATATATTGTAATTAATCATGGTGAGGAGCTCAAGGAAAAATCCCCACCATCGATTTGGTTGTGTATGTTTCGGCAATAGGGGTAATTGCCGATGGTATGTCGTGTTATCCGGCACATTTTAATGTGGCATCATGTAAACACGCACATCAATTAAAAACTAAAACCACAACCAGCTACGACAGTGCAACGTTGAATGAAAAGGGCATGTTTCCAAAGAATAAGGGGGTGGAGGATGTCAAACCTTAGTCTATGGGGGAAAAACCCATGTTTTACCACCTTTATTGTTGTCACCTTTTGTCTCATCCAACCTTGTCAACCTCTTTAATGCTTCAGCTGGTGGTTGAGGCAGTTATTGCCTTTGGGAGTGGGGTGGCAGGGCTGTCAGTCCCCTTTCCCCATGCCCACTCAACCCACGTCTGCCTTCACTCTTCCCTTCCACAATTTCCCCATTGTCCCCATGGTCGTGGGTTTTCTCACGTTCTGTTGCTCACCCTCATGCACAGGAAGTTCACTCTCACCACGATTTCGTTTTCAGATCCTCCTCACACACAGGCTCTGGGCGGTTTTGGTCTCAGGCAGACATTTTCTTGGCTCCACGAGTTGTTGAGCACCCACGCACTGAAATTTCGCGTCCTGGCTGTTGATTGTTTATCCACTGACAAAGACGGAGATGTTTTTCCTCACGCAGGGCCTCCATTGTCTGTTCTTTTCCTTGCTGGGTCGGATTGTTTACCCACGCACAAGTATTCTTCTATTTGGGGCGCACATAGTGAGCTGAGAGCCATGCTCTTGCATCCGCAACTGACTGTGAAGGGCCATTCACGTTTTTGGCTGTCTCACATATTAATTGGGTCGTTTTTCCCTGCTGTAAGTTGTGCTCACTGGTATATTTCGGGGCTGTAGTTTTCCCCATGTTGTGAATGTATTTGCTGTTACGTTTGGGGGCCGTTGTAAATTCGAGTGAGAGTCATTTTGGCCACGATAGGGCCAAGAATGACTCAGGAATTCATTTTCCCTGTTTAAGCTGTGTCAGCTAAGTAATTTCCTGAGTGCAATGGTTAGTCTTCGGACTGTGCTAGCTTGGCTTGTCTATTGAAAGCCTGTGAAACCCAGCTGTGTTGGTTTGCTGTTTGTGCCCCTTGGCTATGTATAAGCCTGCAATTAACCTTTATTCCAGAGGAATCATGCCCAGATTGGGGGTGGCAGTGTGCTGAGAGATTGATGAGCACGCTGGCCTATGGTTGGGTGGAACGTTGCAGCGACGTAGCTGGTTGCGGGTGAATTCTTCGTCAAAAGATAAGTGCTGCTGTTTACTTCATCTCTGTAATTTATACTGATGTTAAATGCTGAAATGTCTATTTTTGCTTCCGCTGATTATTTGAAGGACCGTGCATCCTTGTATGGTGAATTATGCCTGTTGTTTGAGTTTTAATTTCAGCATTGATCTCCTCTGATTTATCTTCATGGGCTGTTTTCCCGGTTGTGTTGATATTTGTCGCGTCCTCTTCGCCGGTCGGAGGCATGGGGACGTGACAAAGTGGTATCAGAGCTCTGAGTTGCAGCAATGGGCCTCTATGGGCCAAGCAATGGGCCTCTATGGGCCAATAAAGAGCCGCTGATAGAGGGCATAATTACCTTCTATGTCCAGCAGAACAGCAGTGAGCAGACGAACTCAAAAAAATGGTCTAAGTGTTGAGCGGTCGGATCATTGGAGGAAGTGGAATTCCTCCATTGTGGAAGGACTGGCAAAGTTAACTTCCGTTGTTGTGGAAGGATTGGTGAAGTCTCCCATCCGCCATTGCGGATGGCGAAGCAATTCCGCGTCCGATGTGAGAGTCATCTGATTGCCGACGAAGAAGAAATTTTGAAAATTTGAAAATTTGGCTAAGTGTTGGAGAAATCGGAAGGGAGAGTTGTCCGACGTCCGACGTTACGAGAGTCTGCCGACGTCCGACTGTCAAGTGGTTCTAAGTGCCAAATCGGAAGAGCTGGCGAAGTGGACGTTCGCCGTTGCGACGAAATAGTGAAGTTTCCCATCCGCCGTTGCGGACGGCGAAGCGATTCCATGTCCGACATGAAATTCATCCGACCTCTGATGCCGGAACCATTTGGGGAAAGCCGCGAAAATTGTCTAAGTGTTCGCTGGAAGAAGAAATGGTCCGAGCTTCCGCCGTTGCAGAAGGGTTGGAGAAGTAAAGCTTCCGCCATTGCAGAAGAGTTAGAAGTCCTCCCATCCGCCGTTGCGGAAGCTGAAGGCATTTGTCGGCTGATCAAAAAGACTGCCGACGCCGCAAGAGAAAGTGCGCTGGTCGGAAGAGGGGATGAAGTTCCTGTCCGCCGTTGCGGAAGGTTTCGTGAAGTGGCCCGTCAGCTGTCGTTGCGGAAGCAAAATCATTCAGGCTTCCGATGTCATAAGTCAGCCGACGCTCGACGTCGATATTTCTCCAAGAAAAGAGCGGATGTCGGAAGGTTTGGAGCTTCCGGGGAGCCACTGTTGCGGAAGGATCGAAGCTTCCACAGAGCCGTCGTTGCAGAAGGAAGAAGTCTTTCGAGAGCCGATTCAGCGGACGGGATAAGGGTTCCGAGAGCCGATTCTGCAGCTGTTTTTCAGTGAATTTCAGGGCTAAAAAGGAGAAAAATGGCAGTGAGCTAAAGCGCCAAATTACGCGAAAATCATAGTTATACAAAAAAAAAAAAAAACGAGGGCGCTGCCCTCGACCCGCCCTGCAGTGGAAGCCCCCTTGACCCCCATCGTCCCCTGAGACAGTCATTCTTGTGAAAGGAAGATTCTATGTTTTGGGCAAGTTAGTAAAACCCAAACTTCATAAAATATGAATGGTGCAATGGAAGTGAGGTCGCTGAAGTTGGCACCCAGTCCAAAGTATAGCTGTGTGTAAAATGCCAAGATTGGTGAAAGTCTTCATTCTTAGAAGTGGTGTGGTTTTCACATCCGAGATCGGAATGACGCGTGTGAACAGGCGTTGGAAATCTTATCCAGTGGAGAACAAGGATAAGTCACCAGAATATAAGCATGGAGCAGCAAAGTGCTAATGAGGGCCGCTGTTATCAAATGGACAAATCTGGACAGTTGCATGCCCAGGGGTAGCAAGGACTATGAAGTCAACCAGCTGCTGTGTGGAAAAAGGAATTCCATAAGAAGATGAGGGATTTGAAAGGGAAGTTTTCATTAGACCCTATCTTACTGACTTTAACTACATTTCCTAAGTTTATGCTTGAAATGCATGAGGATATGTATTGCATGCATAGGATATTGCATGATTGATAAGAACATTGGAAATTTTATATATTATATTGTACCACTAATGATAATCATTGTTTTGATGTTGGCATTAGTGGACAAACCAATGATGACATGGACCTAGCAGAATATGTTGTTGATGCTGATGGAGTGTGATCAGCAACCCTATGGAAAGGGGATAAGGCAACAAGTCCATGACAAAAGTTGGTGAACAGATGCTGCAATCTCCTGCAAAGGACCAACCAAATTGGTCATGTCAAGGGTGTAAGTAAGACCCATGTAGGTAAGAGGTTGCTTATGACAAATTCCATGGATTGGTCAAAGTAAGAGACCTCATACCATGTGAATATTGGAATGTAGAAAGGTGTCATGCATATACATGTTGATGACATTGATTATAGTAATGCATCCTATATGAGGTAGTCATGGTTAGGCCATGATATGGTTGAATGCATAATGTTCCTGAATCAATGCAAGGTAGCGTTGAATGGACATACATTAAGAAGATTTTGTGAATCTTGTTGTTATGCATTGAATGTATGCATATGAAGGGTGTGAGTGACTGATTGCCTAAGTAAAGGTGCAAATGTTGTGATGCATTGCATGAATGCATTGACATGAATGCATGAAATATTACGGAGAACTAATGGCTGAAATGATGAATTAATGATAATTCTGGAACTGTTTCGAAGGCTGTTATGAATGCAGGATAGTCATGATCAATTGGATGCCAGAAATGCTCTATTGAAGAGCAGGGTGGTATGAATGATACGCCTGTGAAGTAAGGAGTATCTAACCACTTCATTTAAATTGCATGAATGCTGTGACTATAACTTGCAATGTTATCATAATAATGATTGTTTGACATAAATGAGCTTTGATAATATTAATGTGACTAATAGCTGGAAGTATTTGAATTTTATAAATTCTGAAAATGCTTCCTTGATGGTTGTAGCAATGAGATAGTATATGCATCCACACTTACCAAGTGTTTGGTTGATGGAAGCTCATGTTTCAGGTAGGTTATTTCAAAACATGATAGTGAGAGGTTAGTCCCTGACCACTGCCAGAATCTACCATGTGAAAGAGCTTATTAAATTTGAATTGCGAATTTCAAATTTAAGAAATTGCTGACGACTATTAGTCACTATTGGCTTGCATAAGCTTGTGTTTGGTTGTCTGAGAGCTCATGTTTCAGGTAGATTATTTGGAGCACGGCATTGAGAGGTAAGGCCCTGACCAATGCCAAAATCTACCATGTGAAAGAGCTTGATAGATTTGAATTATGAATTTCAAATTTAAGAAATTGCTGACAACTACTAGTCGCTATTGGCTTGCACAAGATTGTGTTTGGTTGGTTGAAATTCATGTTTCAGGTAGATTATTTCGAGTCCGGCATTGAGAGGTAAGACCCTGACCAATGCCAGAATCTACTATTTATGAGAAGAAGTCTCATGGTTGTGAGAATTAGTTGGTATGGGTTGTTAAATTCGAATTGGGGATTTTGGATTTAAGAGGTACTAACGGCTACTAATCATTGTTGGCTTGTGTGAGATTGTGTCAGGAGGGACACATGGTAAGTGGGTATTCATGTTATGATAGTAAGCATAAAATTATAATGGGCATAGTAATGCTGCTTACAAGAGACCCACAATTGAGCAAGTCAATCTCTGTAATAGATAGAATTACAAATTCTTATTGAATTTGATTGCTAATGTCATTACTTGGTTATGAAACGATCAATTTGATTGTGGTATCAGGTGATGATTAACTGTTTGGCTATTTGATGAATGTGTCAGGGGTACACACTGCAGGAAGACCATGTGCGATGGCCTGCAGAAGCCAAACTTCATGGGAAGGTTTTCCCTTGTCTGGGAAATGGGTTTCGGGTGAAACGCCATTAGACATTTTGAGAATGTATCATCTGCACTGCATGTTTGGTGATAGCATGAGTGAGATGGTATGGGCCATGTTGGTAAGACATGTGTGAAAGCGAAATGTAAATAGGAAGTAGGGATGGGGGCTTGGTTTGCTTAAACCTGGTGATTGGAAACCACACAGACAGAGCTAGAGGGCTGACTTTCTTCTCCACAACCCCGGGATAGCACTAAAAGGGAATGCAGGGCCTGAGGGATTGAGTAGCAGAGAAGGGAATGATTCCTTGTGTTGGGTGTGTGTGGGTGTCTTAGAAGTCAAGCTAGTTCTAGTGTAGGTGTTTCTAGCTCTGCAGCGAGCTCACCAGCTTAGCATTCATCTTTTCCCAACTCCTTGACGGTGCTTGACAGATATAAAAGGCATACTGCGACGGCAAATGGATAAGTGTTATGTAACCCTTGCTATGAATATGCATGATTAATTATTAAATTCCATATGCAGAACATGTTTTGATTTATTTCCATGATGACCGATTGCTTGAGTATGAATAGGACCTACATGGCACACACCGGGAGAGAATGCGCACTTTTCCGATGTTGAATCATGAAAGGGTTTCAATATTGATTACACTCTAGGGAGTGGACGCACTCTTGGTGTCTCAATACTTGATAGTGAATGATATGAAATGTGATTACAGTTTTAGAGCAATGATGCTGATGAGTTTGCTTGTATTGCTTGTGTTGCTTGTGTTGACAGGCTAAAGGTAAAGGTAAATGGTTGATATAAGTGTATTGTTGGTATAAGTGTATGTTGATATAAGTGTATGGTGATATAATTCTATGTGTCATTGTTGACATAAGTGTATGATGGGCTGTGATATGCCTAAGGATCCATAGTAGATCCTAGACCTGGGAATGGTCATGATAAATTTCCAAGCCCAGGTGACATGGTTATGTACTGGCTGGACATTAATAATTTGATGTTGTGGAGCAGCCGGCGTGCTGACCTAACATCTAAGTCCATAGGCGATCCCAAGGCTTGCAAAGCGAAGCAGGATCCTGTGGACGAACGAGGAAATGCACAATACAGATAAGTATTGGATTATTTTGCTTATGAATATACGTGTGTATATGATTTGGATATGGTGTTTTAAGCTCTTGTTCTAGAGGTAAAACTGATGAAAATAAACTAAACATGTGAATCTATTCAATGTTTGGATATAGGTATCGCGGGAAGTGAGGACTATGAGAGCATCCTAGAGATGCATGTGGACACGTGATTGTCCTGGAAAGCTTGGGTTGAGTGGTAATGAAAAAGGTGCTAGTAAGACGGGGGAGTCCTAGCAGCCGAGACAAACCATGTGGAGAGACTCCATGGTTTAGAGGTCTAGAATAGACCAAAGACACTAAGTGTCATGACTAAGAGAGATTGGTCCAGCATTCAGGTGAAGTGAAAGAGGCTGAGAGCATGAAAAGCCACAGTGATGGTGTGGGTTCCAGGATGGAACAAAACAAAGAGGAGAAAAACTCTTACTGCTCTCTCTTGCCTTTTGATTATATATATATATATATGTTTATGCATTATGAAAACAAGAATTGTTAAATGCATGTATGATTGAGAATGAAATGTGTGTGTTTGCTTAAAGTAAATTGTGAATGCTGGAATAGTTAATTCCCTGCCCAGGAATGGACATGAATGAGCTCATGTACCTGTTGGGGGGAAGGCATGAAAAATATGAAATCCTCATTAAGGAGACTTGGACTGTCATGCCAATTGGGTAATTAACTAACTGATTTTAATATTATGCTTGGTATGATAGAATTTCAATGGTGCATTTCACAGGTGAGAAAAGTGAAACCAGGTGGTGCACGTTGATTATGGCAGCAGATCAAAAGTTGTTGGACTTGGCTGGAAGTCTCCTTCAAATGATTGCCAAGACCCAAGAGAATCTTGGGGAGATGCTCAAAATACAGAGAAGGAAGAGTGAAATGAACCACCAGATTTTGCAAGACTCTATTGGTTTGCAAAGGGAGGTGAAAATCCTTCTAAGAGAAATCGGAAAAGGAAAGGAAGGTGGATCAGCAATGGGACATTCGTCCGAGCGACCCGATAAGAAACGGTCCAGGCATGAAGACTCAAAGGAAATTGAGCAGGTAATGATGAAGCAGCCAATGAGATGTTGGAGATGCGGAGGACATCATTTACGCCAGGACTGTCCAATGAGGGAACATGATGAGGGAAATAGCCGCAAAGTTCCTAGACTTCGGGATCAGCTGGAAGCTGAGAACCAGCAGGAAAAGTCCATGGAAGCTAAGAGGCTTGGTCGTGAACGTTCAAAGTAGATGATTGAACGTGGAACAGATCTGCAATTTTGAAATTTTGATGTGCAACTGTATATGTATTGTATATATGTAATGGAACACCGAGGACGGTGTTATTCTAACGGGGAGGGGAATGTAATGTCCCCGGCTTTGACCCCGTTTGCATGATGTATATATTGTAATTAATCGTGGTGAGGAGCTCAAGGCAAAAGCCCCACCATCGATTTGGTTGTGTATGTTTCGGCAATAGGGGTAATTGCTGATGGTATGTCGTGCTATCCGGCACATTTTTATGTGGCATCATGTAAACACGCACATCAATTAAAAACTAAAACCACAACCAGCTACAGTAGTGCAACGTTGAATGAAAAGGGCATGGTTCCAAAGGATAAGGGGGTGGGGGATGTCAAACCTTAGTCTATGGGGGGAAAACCCATGTTTTGCCACCTTTGTTGTTGTCACCTTTTGTCTCATCCAACCTTGTCAACCTCTTTAATGCTTCAGCTGGTGGTTGAGGAATTTTTTGCTTTTGGGAGTGGGGTGGCAGGGCTTTCAGTCCCTTTTCCCCATGCCCACTCAACCCATGTCTTCCTTCACTCTTCCCTTCCACGATTTCCCCATTGTCCCCATGGTCGTGGGTTTTCTCATGTTCTGTTGCTCGCCCTCACGCACAGGAAGTTCACTCTCACCACGATTTCATTTTCGGATCCTCCTCACGCACAGGCTCTGGGCGGTTTTGGTCTCAGGCAGACATTTTCTTGGCTCCACGAGTTGCTGAGCACCCACGCACTGAAATTTTGCATCCTGGATGTTGATTGTTCATCCATGGACAAAGACGGAGATGTTTTTCCTCACGCAGGGCCTCCATTATCTGTTCTTTTCCTTGCTGGGTCGGATTGTTTACCCACGCACAGGTATTCTTCTGTTTGGGGTGCACATAGTGAGCTGAGAGCTATGCTCTTGCATCCACGACTGATTATGAAGGGACATTCACGTTTTTGGCTGTCTCACAGATTAATTGGGTCATTTTCCCCTGCTGTAAGTTGTGCTCACTGGTAGATTTTGGGGCTGTAGTTTTCCCCATGTTGTGAATGTATTTGCTGTTACATTTGGGGGCCGTTGTAAATTCGAGTGAGAGTCATTTTGGCCATGATAGGGCCAAGAATGACTCAGGAATTCGTTTTCCCTGTTTAAGCTGTGTCAGCTAAGTAATTTCCTGAGTGCAATGGTTAGTCTTCGGACTGTGCTGGCTTGGCTTGTCTGTTGAAAGCCTGTGAAACCTAGCTGTGTTGGTTTGCTGTTTGTGCCCCTTGGCTATGTATAAGCCTGCAATTGACCTTTATTCTGGAGGAATCATGCCCAGCTCGAGGGTGCCAGTGTGCTGAGAGATTGATGAGCACGCTGGCCTATGGTTTGGTGGAACGTTGTAGCGACATAGCTGGTTGCGGGTGAATTCTTCGTCAAAAGATAAGTGCTGCTGTTTACTTCATCTCTGTAATTTATATTGATGTTAAATGCTGGAATGTCTATGTTTGCTTCCGATGATAGTTTGAAGGACTATGCATCCTTGTATGGTGAATTATGCCTGTTTTTTGAGTTTTAATTTCAGCATTGATCTCCTCTGATTTATCTTCATGGGCTGTTTACCCAGTTGTGTTGATGTTCGTCGCGTCCTCTTCGCCGGTCGGAGGCATGGGGACGTGACATTCCTCTTTATTTTTTTTAGTCTTGTTATGTGCAGAACCATGCCTTGAAAGACTTAACTCAATGTAGACAAGGTCAACCTAAAGATCCTATTTGGACCAAGGCATTCCAAAATGAGGTAGAAAACAATGGTACCAAAAACTCGGTTGTCTATGAATTGCACTGAATGCCTCAAAAAGGAAACTATTGTCAAACTGCTAGTGAGGCAAATAAAGAGAAAAGACACCTTGTCATATCTTTGAATGCCCTGGACAGGAGCTCTGATGAAAGACCAGAAATGGGTTTCTGTATTCCAGTGGATGGGAAAGTTGCACCAATGATCTCAGAAAATCGATCACTTAGCATCACTTTTCCATCAAGTGCATGTCTTCTTGATATTAACAAACATTTCCCATCGTTTAAGTAATGTTTCAGCAAGGATTTTATCATATTTGAATACCATAGTAGTACCGGTATCAGCCTCAATTCAACAACCTTTCACTGATTCACAACAACTCGAATTGCGTGCACAGATTCTTGTGTATGGATCTCTTATGTGATTTATTTTTAATTTCTTTGAGTCTTCTCAACCTTTGTGAAACTTTTAATTGATATATGTTTTTGTAGCTGCTGATGTTGATTGTCTGAGCATGTTTTTATATGACTAATTATGCTCGAAGTCCAATAGGCATCGCTTATGGTTTAAATGAAAGATGCTTTACTTGGACCTTGAAGCTTCACAACTTATGGAGAAAATTTGAGCTCTGGCCTTGTTTTGACATGAATCAGTTAGAAACATAGCATATAAGAACAATAATAATAGATAGTATTTGATGGTAATATTAATGATGACTGTAATAATGGCTGATGCTCTTCAGAGAGATCAATGATAATGTTATAATGAATTTCTTTCCTCAGTCAGGGATCGCTGCCAGAAGAATCTATGATGACAGCATCTTTTGGCGATATTATTGGTATATATTTTCTACCCAGATGTTTGTTATCATTCCCAATTCTGCCTACTTTTCTTATTGAAATGTATTTGGTCTGAAGAATCTCTTCATAGCACTTATGATTTCCAAGCATGTATGGTCCAAGCAATCTGATAAGATCCCCAATGTGGTTTTCCAGCAACTTGTAGTGGTAGTGTTTCATCCAATCACATCAAGAATTTGTGGGAACAATCTTGGCGTTTAGCTGCAGCAAAAATACAAGTGAATATATGTAGTAATGCTTGTGAGGCACACACTCCCAAAACTTCACGATTGAATATATCATCAGTTTTAGCTAGCACTATGTTTGAAGGTGGTATGCAAACCGTGAGTCCTGCTCCAAGTTTGTCTGATGCAAGAGTTATGAGCACGAGGTCAGTTGATTTAGCAGCTATAAAAAGTCATTCTTCAAGGATTAGGTTGGGCACATGAACAATCCATCAGCCATTATGAGTTTACCATATCCATTTAGTTCTCTATCTCCTGTATGGAATATGCCAACTCACATTCATGAGGGAGTTTAATTAACCAATGTTGCAAGGAACCTTTACCTGGATTCTCCCCACATCACTCCATCAAGGAATATTTCTCTAACCCCACAGCTTGGAAAGTATGCAATGGGAAAAACAGCTTATTGGACTTCTTGTAGTCCATATTTACCCTGGGTAACTCCTCGAGCAAAATATGAGTCTGAATTGTCATTTTCTCCCTTTGTTGTGTCCAAACCTATTCATGAAACCCTTAATGATAGGAGTTTAGTACCACTTTTTGTGCCTCATAAAATGACTACAGCTACGGTTCCTTTTGTTTCTTCTACTATGATTGGAACTACTATTCCTTTTGTTGTTACTAATGATAAGATTTAAGCCCAAAAAGGTGGCACGGGAATCGATAGACAGTTGAGTGTTGAGTAGAGACCTAGAAAGAGGAGGAAGAGCCATGTATTAGAGAATATTGATGGAACTAGCAGGTTGATTCTTGCAAGGTTGAAAATGCCTGCCTCCAGTGGCTCTATACCTTTGCCTACGTCTCAGGTGGTATTATCTTAGGGTTCAATGGTTGTTTCCCAGAATAGTCATGACAGTGGAAAATCAAATTCTTCCCTAACCCCAAGTTCAAGTATGCCATTTGTACCTTCTCCTTCTAAGTTATTATTAGACAATACCAAGAGAAAAGAGAGGGCACATAGTCATTTTTTCTGAGCCAACAACAAGCTGTATAGAGTAGGCTAGATTGTATTTTGAAGAGGCTGCTTCTTTAGCAGCAACCGCAGTCAAGCACAATCAGTTCATTTGGAGCCAGTTAGTTGTTCAAGAAGACTCTAGAGTGAGTTCTGACTATGAAGTAAAGCTTGTATCTACTACTGTTGCAGCATTTGCAGCGGCTTCAGTTGCAAAAGCGGTAGCAGTAGCAACAAAGGTTGCACATGAAGCTGGTTTTCAAGCAAAACTCATGGCCACAGAGGCATTGAATACTGCTAATGCAGTGCATGGTATTGAGTCTGGTGTAGCTGAAGGTGGTAATGAAGGGCATCAAAGGAAAGCAATCCATAATATTTCATCAATGACAAAAGAGAGACAAATCAATGCTACTCCCTACTTGATAATGTCAAATGGTGGTTGTTCCATAGACATCAATTTTGAAGATTGTTCAGCTGCTACAAAACGGGCACAAAATTTGGATGCAATTGAAAGAGCTGCTGGAATAGCCTCTGAAGCAGTATCACAAAATTTGGATGCAATTGAAAGAGCTGCTGGAATAGCCTCATAAGCAGTATAACAGTATTAAAATAATGATCTCCCTGAATAAGCCATCCTCGAGATGCTCCCTAGGCAACACAAAGTAGCCCTTGTAGAAGTACAAGTTATCGACCAAAGAAAAGAGTTTTTTCATCAAAATTTCAATACTCTAGATAGAAACAAAACCAATATTATCTAAGACTATCTAATATGATCAAAATTCTTCGCACAAATACAACTATAAATGCAACTTAACTAAAGATTTCCATAATTGGAGTTTCCATTGCAGGAGGCAAATAGAAACATGGAATTGAATGTTAATAATAAAAAAATCAAAGATGACCCTTCTCAAAGAAATTCCAACACATAAACCTAGTCCACTTGTGCAGACTTCAATATAAAATAGAATGGTGAGAGAATCCCATGGGTCAACTACTGACACATGTCTGACCCACTACAATGGGGGCATCTTCATTGAAGAATTGAGACATGATTTCTGAGCTTGTGCACATGGAAAAATGTGTAAACAAAGAGGTGTACAAGCAAATGAATCATCAATACTGTAGCCTTCCTTACATCATGTGTAATGAAGGAAAGCAGCTTGAGAGAATCTGAGCACAAATATCCTATAGAGATTTGCAAGACCAAGAATACTGGGGAGTTCCATAAAGTCTCAAAGAGGCAAGCAACCTCCAAACATTTGTATTCTCTTAAGGTCAATGTGGACACCCATTTTATAGATGACAAATTCAATTGTATTGACAAATTAATGGCAAATGACAAATGAAAATTAATGGCAAGCAAACAATTATCAGGGTGAGTTTAGAGCTTAATCTGTCAATATTATGCAAGACTGTCTGAAATGATCAAAATTTAATTGCACAAATGCAACTATAAATGTAATTGGCTAAAGATTTACAAAATTGGAGTATTTGTTGCAGGAGGGGAAAAAAATGGAACTGAATGCTAATATAATTAAAAAAACAAAGATGGCCCTTCTAAAAGAAATGCCAACACAAAAATCTAGTCCACTGGTTCAGACTTCGACATAAAAAAGAATAAAAATGGTAGCGATAACCAATATACCAATATATTTAAACTCTCTGAATACATATGATCAATAACGGATGTTCAGGTTACAACCCTAGACATTCACAAAATTAATTCTAGCATCATATATGGTGAGAGAATCCCGTGGATCAATAACTCACACATATCTGACTTGCTACAATAGGGGCATCTTCATTGAAGAATTGAGATAGGAATTCTCAGCTTGTGCACGAGGCAGAATTTCTAAAAAAAGAGGTCTACAAGCAACTAACATCATCAACACTGCATCCTTCCTCATATCATGTATAATGAAGGTAATATTGTTTGAGAGACCCTCTTTGCATGCATTAGATAAGCAGACAAGATCTGTCCTTTTTTTGCATAACACATCTTGGAAGGACCCTACTTGAAGGCTCTCTTCTTCTCTAGACCTTTGAAGGTATGCATGGGAGGACTCATCTACTAGATCATCATAGGCTTTCAGTATAAAATAAAAATAACTAAAAGCATACACAAGATTTGCCCTCTGTCTTGCATAACACCTCTTGCAAGAAACCCATTATATTAAGAGAAAACAATATATCATTGTGCAGATAGTATAATGTGTATTCCATAGTAAATCAAGCTTGGGATAGTTGCATCCAATCTAATCAACACAATATAGGATTCAACAAGACTCCTCAGCCTCAATTGCATAAAATTCCATTCAAACTCAGGCATCTCAGCAACCTTCAGCATATCCATTCAAATCCACACTTACAACATTAAGCAATACTATTTAGAAAAGCCTCCTGTACTCAAATGCATAAATTTCCCCAAATCCAAAATCTGAACAACTTTGTGTATAAAGGAATGGAAATAATGCAATACCTGTGGGTTGTTCCTTATAAAGTCAAGAGCCCCATCACCAGCACCAGCACCAACCCCGGCACCAGCACTAGCACCAGCACCAGCACCAGCTCTGGCTCCCAAATTGGGGAGACCCTATAAAACCAAGTTCATTTAAAATTCAATGCCTAAGATTTCAAAATTTCAATAATTGGAAAAAGTTGGAAACAGACTAATAGAACATCTACCTGTGGGAAAAGATCTAATGGAGCTACATTAGGCTTTTTTTCTTCATAGGTCCATGTGGGGTGTTCTCCACACGTCCCCAATGTGCATTTCCCCGTTCCCGGTCCCAAAAACTTGAGGGAACATTGTGTAAAACTAAAAAATATGCCTCCTGTCCAAAAATGAAATGCTAAGTTTGAATCGTTACCTATGAGATTGAGAAATAGAAAAGGAAATCTAATCAAAGTAGGAACTCCTATCAAAAGATAAAGTAGCAATATACCAAAAATAAGACATGCTTGATTAAAACTTCCCCTGTTTGTATCCAATATTTCAACATACGGAGTTGAGCATCTTTCAAAACACGGACTATAAGAACTCCACTATACAAGCACACAAAATATGGCATAAGCAATGATCTAGATTCTAAACTTCACAAATCGCCAGTGCAGACCTTCCAAGCCATAGTGGGAATAAGTATGGTGTTTTATTTAATCCCTTGGCTTCACCATCACAAAATCAAATCAAAAGGAAAAGGGAGGAGAAGGCCAAACTCAGTAGCAAGTGTAATGCAAAAAATCATGCCATGCATATGTATTATGAAGGAGCATTTAAATTGGCATGAACATTTGATTTTGGAAAATTGCAAACTAGCTCTTATTTCATTTTTATTATCACTAAACATGGCAATAAAAATATGTAACAATATACACATCAACATGGCCAAGAAAATGCCTAGATAGGGTAATAGGGAGGCATGTCATGGCACCATTATGGGTGCAGTGGAGAAATGACAGATCACCAGCGTGTTAGAGAAAATGCGACAGGACAGAATGAGTCCAAACTCATTTATGTGGAGCCAATTCAGGAGGAAAAATGTACCACCACGCTGGAAGACAATGCACATGGTACATGCAGAAACCTGGGAGCTATCCTAGAAGAAAAATGGCTTGTTGCCATGGTAAAGAGATGAGTTTTACAATTTACTTATAGCTGTGAAGGTAGTGATCAGCTCTGTAGCTCTCTACCTGCACTGTCACAACACCAAAAAATCAGCAGTTCACGAAAAAGAGAGATGAGGAACCAAACTCTGGTAGGGGACCCCAAAGAATCTCCGGTTCAACAACTATAGGGATGGATTATGCTACAACTCTGCTCATTGCTGAGGGAAATGGCCTCAAGCAAGAACATTAGGATGTAGGGGAAAACCCCAAAGCCAAAAGAAAAATGGGTTTCCCAATCTTGCACTCGCAAGCATAAGTTAAGGATTTTGCTGCCAAACACAAGGCCTCCAACATCCAGAAGAAGATAAACTTCCTCAAAAGAGAAGGGGAAGCTGCAACCAAACAATTGATAAGGAGCTAGAGAAGATCATGTCAAATAAGGGAATCTCTCAAAGTAGGGTCACAATTATTCATTCACAATTGCCCTCTATCCAAGAGATGACCACATGTCTCATGGACATCCAACCAGAAAAGAATAATCCTATCCTGGACCACATCTTGGACACTCTTCAACTATCAGATGGAAAATACAACTCCCTTCTAGGTGCAATTTTGGCCTCAACTATGGGAAAAGGGAGTTCATAACAAATACATGCTCATGACGACTCAACTAGCTGCAGAGGACACCAAGCTCCATGCTGGAAGCAAATTTAAAGCACCCCATTTCTCTTGAGTAGGAGGAGTCTTAATCTTAGGTTTTCTTGGACCCTATCTCAAGCTTTATGTTTATATTTTCTGGTGCTTGTCATAGTATCTTTCTGATTAGTTTCATAGGGCAATTAGCCAGACCATGCCACCTCTTGGAAGACTGTTTATGCTTTTCAATTTCATACATACCCAAACTTGCTACTATTATCAGCCTTTTTAATTTCAATCTAGCAAGTATCTGGGAGGTTGACTAAGTTTCACTTGGCTTAACCTCTCACCCTGAATGTGATTTCCATTGTATATATGAACAGACAGAAACACTCTTACTAAAAGTACACAGGTAAAAGAAATATGTAAAATAAGTAGATTTAGTAATGAAGGAAATAAAAATGGTAATGAAAACAAAATTATATTAAAAAAACAAGGACACCCTTGACAGTGCCAGGGGATGAATTAGTAACATTTACAATGAAATGAAAATCATAATGATTTGGCACACAGACAATGGAATTGATTAGTTTAATGTCGTATGTGAAACTCGAGAAGAATCATTCTTTAAAAACTTGGGCTCACTATAAGGACTAATTAATCTTGTATCTTAATCAACACTAATAAGCAATTGGAAACTTGAAAAGTCAATAATATGTAAACAGTAGCAACACCTGAACTGATGAACACATTCAAAATAAAGAGGATAATTGAAATTTGAGTATAGAATGCACCTAGAAAACTCAGCCATAAACAACCAATCATATGCAGGTAACATAAGGGCTGAAGCATCTAACATACTCAAGAAGGAAACAATATACCTCCACAATTAAATTGATTTCCACTTCGATATCGATACTTTGCAGCTTCATTCACAATCTACAAAAAGCAAGGGCAGGTGTTCAATGGAAACTATGCCAGTATTCCCTTACAACAAATAGCATTAAAAATTTAGATAAATAGTACACTGTTCCTATAGCTGTTATTTGCTTTCCATTTCCTTTCCACAATAGTTTGTGAATGAAGTGTTATACTATTAGTCACGGTACATAACTTTACAGTCAAGTTGACACACATGACATAGGAGGTGAATGTAAATGTAAAAAGGGAAACTAAACCTCTATAATGAAAGAAAATTGGGGTTCATCACATGTCAATGGTCATACAACCCAATTCTAGAGATTGCCTATGACCCAATTTTGGAGATTGCCATTGCCAATTTAGATATAATAGTGATTGGCAATAGTTTCAAAAATAAGAAATCAAAATAAACATCACTTCACTAGCATGCAAATGCTCAACCTCGTTGTTTCTGGAATAGGAGGTTGTGCCCCATTATATGATAAGCCCAAAGGCTATGAAGAGTGGCTAAAGAAAAACACTTATTAGATTAAAACATAATCTTAGATTCTTAACATCACTAGCTAAATTCACATAAATAACTAGACAATAAATTCATCTATAATGGTATTTACCCTGCAATGAAATGGAATGAGAGAACCTATAGCGGATGTCTTGATCTCATATTTTGGAAAGAACTACATATTTTCTCATCCATTCATCTCTCGAGGGGTTACTAGAAGAAATAAGGGGTAAAAAGGGATTTAAAGATAAAATTTCTATAGAAGTGGGGTTCAAAGGGGTTTTAGATTGATTCCTAATGTACACAGAAGGACTTTAATAATTGTCTTTGCAAGCACATGTTTTGAGCGAATACATTTAGTAGACACCATGTGTTCGGCTCCAGTATGGTAACATACTTGTAAATATATTATCTTTTTCACATCCAATGAAGACAATTTGTGACATGACAATCTTCTCACATACTGACATCCTTCCATTTTGCACCATAATTCGTCTCATTTGTTATTTTGATATTTGTACAAGCAGAATATGAGGCTGTTTTCTAAGAAACCCAACATGATTGTTGGTACATATAAAAATCAATGTTTAAAACTTGATGCCTGGATTAGAGATTCTCTAAGATTTAATCAGTGAAAGAAGAGAGAACATTGAATAGAAGAGATTACCAATGACAATACTCACTTCCCTTTCAAATAGTCTACAAACCCATTACAAGCCATCCAATGTAAATCTACTTGAATGCAAAGAACAAGTTTTGAGATGAAGGAAGACACTAAATGGTGGTTGATATAAATTTATTTATACATTTCATCCCGTTTCATATAATAGGATCAGTTTCATCCTTGGGAAGGTTCAAACTTCCAATTGGAATTCTTGAGAAAGACAGATTTCCACCATTTTAGTTAGTGACAAC
>LPNX010837675.1:115614-127611 GCA_001517045.1 Pseudotsuga menziesii
GTCAAATCCAGGGTATGTGTAATCTGCAAGTTGAATTTCTACTATTGCCTGATTTCCCTACACCAAAACACAAAAAGGTCAAAATCAGAAATCAGCATTTGTATAGCGTATAGTTTAAAACATTGATAGTAACCAAAATCAGTATATAAATTGATGACTAATCATCTTTGTTCATGCCTACATGTGTTTTACGGAGAGAAATTCCTATGGCTTGGGGTACCACAACAGACAGCTTGACTCCAGAAATCAATACTTTCCAATATGCAATAGAAATTAAACATCTAACACTAAAGGATCAGACCTTGTACCTTATTCTGGATGGTTGAAGTAGATCCTCGTTGAGCTTTCTAATCTTCATCTTGAATTGCTATATTACTTCCTCAACAACAAGTAAACAATACAAGCATTCTATCTATCATGGTGTTAGATCTATTCTAGCATATATAATCAATAATGTAAAAGCATTTGACATAATCCCATAGATAAAATATTCATTCAAATACACATCATTGGACAGGAAAAGATATTTCTATTAATATAAATCAGAGATTACAAGATACAACCTCTGACGGAATGTCTGCGAACCGAAAAAATTGAATCCCCCACTTGGGCCTCCACCACTTCAATCCTCCATCTCTCGATAGCAAGCTCACAAGCAAAAGGCAAGCTTGGGAAGAACACAAAAGTGCTCCAAGGGACAAAGGGATGCAGACTCAAGCATAAGTTTCGGAAACAATGGACTATAGTTTCTTTGCTCTCAATTCTCTCTTATGCCTTCAATGTACCAAGGGGTTCCTTATATAGCTTTTCAAAGGGGTAATGAAAGTTCGAATCCAAGCGATCTCAAGGAATATGGAAGGCCAGGAGTCAAATGAGTTGGATCCATGTCAAGGAAAACTC
This sequence comes from Pseudotsuga menziesii, assembly GCA_001517045.1. NCBI lineage: Eukaryota > Viridiplantae > Streptophyta > Pinopsida > Pinales > Pinaceae > Pseudotsuga > Pseudotsuga menziesii. Next base: position 116,515 of record LPNX010837675.1, read on the forward strand.
CAAAAGGATTTGGACTATGCACACATCTCGATGTACGTGGTTATATGGGTCAAACCCGCATATGTACGCGCTTATAGGTTTAAAAGTCGCGTATAGCATTTTTCATGTGTTTTTAGAGATGATCAAGGAAACATCAAAGGACAAAAAGTGGTCCATAGGGGCTAAGGAGTCTGCAGCAGGACAGGGGAAGGCCATACAAAGTGTGATTCACTTGGAGTGGTGAAATATGCTATAATAGATGCCCCCTAATGTATGAGATTAGAGGGGTTATACGATGGCCGGAATACATTATAAGTCCATCCCAGAAGTGGAGTGATGAAGGATCCCAAATGGAAGACCAGCCACCCAATCAACATAGTGCAATAATACAACTCTGCATATAACTGCAAGTACATATAGCAGTCCTAGATACATAAGAGTACAATGGCCATGATTAGGCATGATACATGATGTCACATATGTGGTCATAGCCACATACAATATACATAGATTAGAATCTCCATGATGAAGATATACAAAGGACCATGATCTCCAAAATGGATGAAGATATATAATAGATCAAGATCTCCATAGTGGCTGGAAATGTATGACATATAGTGGAATCAAGTCACGAGAGCTGAAATCTCATGAACACTAGCACGATCAAGGAGGTATCATATAAGAGATGCCACCAATCTGGAAAGTCTTCTACACAAACCGCTACAAGTACATGTCCTACTATGTGAATAGAGGTTTTGAGGTCGAACATAGTATTCCATCGTTTGATTACCGGTCATTAATGTATACCGTTAACAGACGCGAGATCACCCACCAATGATGAAAATGGGAATCAAGGTACTAGAGTGCAAACTAACAGGTGTGAATAAATGTGTTGAGGTCGAACACTTGAGAGGATCCATCGATCAGGGGACATTGATGTATTCCCAAGAAATTTTCGATGGCGAGAGAACCTACCACTGATGAGTGCAAGTCTCAAGGCACTCAAAATGACTCTAGACTCCAATCCTAGAATAAATGATCTGAAGTTGATGGGATGAAATCTGCTGGAAGTAGGACATTAAGGCATCCCCCATCATCCAACATGAGGTACTCAGTAAAGTTGTATAACGTGGAAGGACTCGATCATAAAGTGCACGAACCAGTAACTGTACCGGGAATGGCCGACATGAAAAGTCAAGATAACTAAGGAATGGTTGACTCAGGTTTCAACTTCCTTCAAACAAGATCATAATGGCGTATGGTGAGTGAATGAAGGAAGCATAGACTCGATATACAAACTGGGACATCTCTGTGACACAGGAGGCATCAACAGAGGCTCCATAGGGACTGGAAGCTTAACCAGTCGGTGGAGATAAACTCAGATGAATGAGTACAGCTCCTAAAGTCAAACTATAACCCAACCAATGGATGTGATATACAGTGCTCTGTTCGAAGGCGACACAACTAGACAGCTGCCAAAGATAACATCTTTCCTTGTCCGGCTTTTTGGTTTTTTGATTTTTTTTTGGACTTTTTCAGTTATTTGAAAAGCTTGAAAAAATAATAAACTAGCTTTATAGTTACAAACTAGGAGGAGACAAGTGTCATAATGGCAAACAAGCTAGTTCCAAGCAGTGGAACATACCTATGCTCAATGCAAGGATACATGTGTAGGATATCGACACTCGGGGGAAAATCCCCTCCCGGTAAAAAGGGAAATCAAGCTGTGAAGGATATAAAAAATGGCTCTGCATGGCTAGACATGAGACAAGCTCGGGCTATATGGCTGAAATGCAATGTTAGGGGAGCCAGCATAAATCTCAATGAGGCAGGAAAAGCTCATGATAATGCATTCACAACTTGACATGAGGGAGTCCTGAGGGAAATGGCTAGCATAAAGTTCAACAAGAGTATGAAGCTCTTGCTCAAGGACATGGCGGGACTAAAAGGGACTCCCGGACCTAAAAGAGGACTTCTAGCATGGGCACCAAATGCAAAAGGGATCTAACTAGGACACCCATGTATAGGAAAGCTCTACCATTCACATAGTACCACTTCTAACAGCAGAATGAAGGTTCTGTGATACCATGGAATGGGTTCGTACCTAAGGTTAAGATGGAACGGTCATAATGAAATGCATAAGTGCAAGCGGATGTGAAATCCTAACCTATATGCCAGTTCAGACATAATACCTGTGATAGGCATGAACAGGTCGAAACCTTGGAGAGAGTGTACAAAAAGTGGACCCTACATGACAACCATATTAGTCCAAAACAACCCAAAATAGTCAATAAATAATCCAAACTATAGGATATAGGGAGGAATGATCATGACAATAGCACCCAATGCGGTGAACGATGAGACATAAAAAGGAAAGAAAGGTGTAGACCCAACGTTCACACATCCACTACCACCCCCATGAGGGTGATCACCAGTGTAAAGACCGAGTGAAGGGAATAAAATTCATGCACAAATGGAATAGAGGATGGCATATGACCATTCCCAAATCTATGAGCAAGGTAAGGGGATGTGATGCCCCAAATTTTGACACCAGGGTCTGTACTAGGACCAAGGACGGGTGATAGAATACCAAGCATGTCAAAAATAAAAGGACCTGAACTCAAGAGAGCATAAATATACTCAAGTAACCATGATCCCAAAGGCCAACTAGTGCACAAAGAGCACACTCCTAAGAAAATATACAACCAAAATACAAGAAAACCAAGGGGAGGATATGTGAGCTCCCGAATGCAGCAGGTATGTCTCTCCTAGGAGAGGCTCGAAACTCCCACACACTACAAGTGGAGGTATGTAACCAATTATAGTGGCCCTCAGCTTCAACGCATAAAGCGACTATGTTGTCTGACCTCTACCTGGCCGGGATACCTGCAAAATAACCTCTACAAGTACCCCCTCGATATCCTAGGTAAGGCCACTAAGGTGACCTCAATATAATCAATGCTCAGACAGACAGTTGTAGGCGGGATTGACCGTATGGGTAGGGTAGCAAAGCCCGAAACTCTTGAAAGAGCCCCCAGATACGAATACAATCTTGGAAATATCTCCGGTGCTACTCAGTTATGACTAGGGGTCATCCCAATCAATAACCGCTCACACTGCCTCGTGCTTAACTCCCTTTTGAGAGGAGGATCCTGAGAAACACTGGTTATATCAAGGAATTTCACACTCTCACCTGGACAGACACCTAGATGTTGTTGTTTAGTGATCTTGGAGAATTAACTTACAATGACCTATTCCAAGATCGTAAAACCTAAGCTTGTTGGTGCACCCTAGAAAATAAAAGTGTAGTTCATTTTAATTTAGCGTTGATTTTAGTTGGCTTTATTACTCAAAAATAGGATATGGTCATGCAACTAGTGGTGTTATGATGCAACAAGAAGTAAAATGCACACCTAACAATCAATGCAAATGCATTGTGTCCATGAAAATAGGGTATGCTACTATGTGAAATGCACAATTTTTCTTCAAATGATGAATGCAACTTTTCCTATATGAAGTCCTAACTAGTACTCCAAAGCAAACCTAGATCTAGTGCAAGTACAATGCAAAGTGAAAAATGCAATGCATGATGATAAGCAAATGTTTTTGGATTTTTTGAAAATAAAAGAGATGGAAAAAGCAAAAGAATGATTCTACGACCCCTAGACTCTGCAAGCACATGCAAACAGCACTCAAGCAAAGAACTAAGGTAAAAGAACTCTAATGCACTAATCTCAAACAAAAAATCGAAAATGCCATGACAAGAACTTTCCTAAAAAAAAAATTTAGGCTAAAAAAAACATTTCTGGTCAGAAACAGAGGTCTAAACAGACTCAAGTAGTCTCAAAGGAGACTCAGCAAATATCATAATTCACCCAGCAACCAATTATTTTCCACAAAAAGGAAAAATCAAGGGTATACGTGACTGTTCACAGTAAACCCCCGTGTATACACGGAAATCACAGAGGAAACCACGTGTATACGCGATTGTAAATCAAAAACCCGTGTATTGGAAGAAAAGGTGCATAAAATCAAGGAAAATAGATAGGCTGAGACAAACTTCACACCAATCAGAATCTACCAGGCATACATGCCCCCATACCTGACACAAAAATAAGAGATAAAGAGCAATTCAAATACATTGAATGCCGAGAAAACAACCCCCAAAGGACAACTACTAGGAACTCCCCAGCGGAGTCGCCAATTCTGTTACAGAGAGAAATTCCTATGGCTTGGGGTACCACAACAGACAACTTGACTCCAGAAATCAATCATTTCCAATATGTAATAGAAATTAAATGTCTAACACTAAAGGAACATACCTCGTACCTTATTCTAGACGGTTGAAGTAGATCCCCGTTGAGCTTTCCAATCTTCAGCTTGAATTTCTATATTACTTCCTCAACAACAAGTAAACAATACAAGCATTCTATATATCATGGTGTTAGATCTATTCTAGCATATATAATCAATAATGTAAAAGCATTTGACATAATCCCATGGATAAAATTTTCATTCAAATACACATCATTGGATAGGAAAAGATATTTCTATTAATATAAATCAGAGATTACAAGATACAACCTCTGACGGCACGTCTGCGAACCGGAGAAACTGAATCCCCCACTTGGGCCTCCACCATTTCAATCCTCCATATTTCGATAGCAAGCTTACAAGCAAAATACAAGCTTGGGAAGAACACAAAATTGCTCCAAGGGACAAAGGGATGCAGACTCAAGCATAAGTTCCAGCAACAATGGACTATAGTTTCTTTGCTCTCAATTCTCTCTTATGCCTTCAATGTACCAAGGGGTTCCTTATATAGCTTTTCAAAGGGGTAATGAAAGGTTGAATTTGAGCGATCTCAAGGCATATGGAAGGCCAGGAGTCAAATGAGTCGAATCCATGTCAAGGAAAACTCCAAAAGGATTTGGACTATGCACACATCCCGATGTACGCGGTTATATGGGTCAAACCCACGTATGTACATGCTTATAGGTTTAAAAGTCGCGTATAGAATTTTTCATGTTTTTTTAGGGATGATCAAGGAAACATCAAAGGACAAAAAGTGGTCCATAGGGGCTAAGGAGTCTGCAGCGAGATAGGGGAAGGCCATACAAAGTGTGATTCACCTGGAGTGGTGAAATCCGCTATAACAATGTGACATATATAATCACGGTGACACTTGAGGAAATTAATTAGCTTAATGAAGTAATCAAACTAGAGCATCTATATTGACATCATGAATCACTGAAAGAAGAATGTACAAAAACATTAAAGCATCTACATTGACAACCTAGGTATGTTGTTATCCAGGAAGATTGTATGTCTTGACCTTGGTGCTTAAAAGAGAAGTTTGGGTTTCCTTTGAAGGCCTAGGTATCCACTTGTAGGCATGCAAATGGACAGATGAATATGCACCATAAATTGCAGGCTTTAATCTAGGGTAGTGTCCTGGAAAGTTCCAGACCTGTGAAGAGGATAAGAAAAAGATGAGGAAATGGCTGATAGGCTCAAAGAAGTTGAAGCAGAATGGCTACAAAATGAGAAATAGGTACTTTGGGACTTCTGTATGTCAGACTTCCAACATATAAATGTTAAGATTATCACAATGAAGTCTGGCCCAAATAATCAAATTGCAGTACTCCTTCCAAGTAGGTAAGGGGTGTGTCATGGAAATCACCCTGCCTCCACAAGGAGATTTGAAGCCCTTTCATCTTGTTCAAGGAAGGTTAGAGACTTGGCATAACTATTAGTCTACTCTTTGTTTTGATTGTAAAAGGTAATGTAGTTTTCTACAGCCTATGCTCTTGGTGTTTGTTACTTAAATAAGTTTTTTTTCAAGGTTTATTCCCATGTATTGTTTATACTTCTCCATGTACATATCAAAATCAACAATGCCAAGAAACAATGCACATATCATATTTTGTGTGTGTACACCCATGCACGTGATTTTCTTCCAAAATAGTTATGGCTATCAAATCAAAAGCAAGGCGGTGATTTGGAAAAGCATCAAGTTGTAGCTATGTCACATGTACTGAGGGTGATCAACCTTCTTTCTTATGAAAATATTAATTGTGCCATACATAAACAACAATACTTCCTCTAGAATAAATCTCCATCTTTCACTGCGAGATCCATTCCATCAGCGTCCAAATAAACAAGGCAAACTTAAAATATAGGTATTTTCCAACAGGGCGCGTTGGTTCATTGGTGCGGATGATAGAGTGTCAAGTGTCCACTAGGTCTTCATTCTCACAGTGGTATGCCCCACCCTTAGAGAGGAGTATTGAATGGATGAAACCAACCGTATGTCTCGGGCAATTTTTGCTGAATAGTTACCCCTCAACCCTGGCACCCACTCTATGTGGTGCAGCCGGTCACGGTGTGCTTCTGGAAGTTCTTTCAAGTTTATGTTGTCATTTAGTTTAGGCCTTTGCAATGTGAATTGGGATCCAAACAATTGGACCAATCGGCCCATGGGACCTTGGTTCATGGATGAGGTTGGTAAAATATTAAGCAATCGAGTAGGGTTTCATTCTTACTGTGAAATGTTCCACCCAAATAGTATTAATTTCAAAGGAATAAGTATTACGGCTGAGAGCAAGTTCTGTACAATTTCACTAGAATAGTTACTTGTTTGACTTGGCACAAAGTCAATGCCATGCAGTGCAAATCCTCGAAATGTTTCCAATCAAGATAATAATAAAAATAAACTGGACATTCCAAATTGATGTTAATGGTGAGAATCAATGCTAAATGATAAACTAAACGATGGCAAACTTGGCTCCCTAGGACGATGGATACCCAATTCCTCAAAAAATGGTTATGGTCCACCGATAGCATTGGATTTGACAGTATCTAGTCGCAAGTGAAAAAAAACAAATGATTTTCGATATGGGGATCTCTGTGTGACAAATTGGAGAATGTAATTGAGTAATTGAGTAAATTCTTGTGACATACGTTTACTAAATCCACACCTGGCCAAATTTCTTGGGATTAACTGTGGATGCTTTTCCTCCATAGCTTGTAGCTCCAGATTTGTAAACATGTCGTGAAGAATCCTATTTCTTTGACTTGACCTTTGAATTCATTGTCACTTGCCACCAATGATAAAATTTGAAGGGGGTGTCTTAATTTCAATTGGAAGGTTATTTATTCTAGGAGCACATGAAAAATGATATATTTTCAATCAAACATATTTTGAAAACATTAATTTGTCATATATATATATCATTAGTTTTATAGTTCACTAACATAACAACTATTTTATTGTATTTTTTTTGAGTTGGAGCACACTTCATTATAAAAAAAACTACTTAGACTATGTGATAACCATATTGGGGCATCCACTCGACCTTATGCATATTGCAAAACGTCGTAACTAAATATAGTCTTAAAGAATAACTAGAACTAGTAGAGAATTACTTACTATGAACTATATACAAAATGAATGTTAGAATAATCAACCCATAGTTTACTACCTTAGACATTAATTTAATTATTTTTGTCTTATTTGCCTAGTTCATGTGTCCCACCTTATGCAAGTTGTCAATTACCTATCCATAGTGGTACAACTTGCCTAATTTGAACCATGTAGCACTTGGGAAACCTTAAGGAATCAATTCTTCTTTATTCCTAGTCTCCTAGGTGCCCTTCTTCTCTTTCTGCTTTATTGCCTGCTTTTTCAGTGTTTTAAAGCAATAGGGAAAGTTTGACTAGGTGAGGTGAACTAGTTTTTTGTCCTCTTCATCCTCCACTCTTTTCTCCTTGGAAAAGCATGTATGAGTTGTCATTCCATCACTCTTTAGCTTGCCTAAGCCATTTTGCTAATTCATGAGCTCCATGACATATTTGGGATCAGCTTTTTACACCTATGGGGGATTTGCTTAATTTTAGTAAGCCTGCTTTATGCTAGATTCGAATTGCTCCTCATGCATTCGAATCCCTGATGTATTGTATTTATTCAGCAACCTATTATGTTACAGGGCTAGCTATTGTACACTTATTTAATACAGTTTAGTGTTTAGCTCCAATTTCAGTCTCTTTTGTGAGTGATTTTGCATGATCAATTGTTAATTGTTGTGAGTAAAATTAATATATCAATGGGTTCAATTTCCACATGGTATCAAATCCATTGTAGATCAATTTCTCTCCTTCAAAATTGTTTTGCAGGTTCGACATCAGTGACTGGGAGCCTTCTACTGACAGCTAGGACATATTTTCTAAGCTATGGATCAATCACAGAAAACTATCTTGACTCCCTTCAATTTCTTTGAATGGAAAGCAGAGATGGAGATAATGTTGAGAGAAAAAGGCCTCTATAGGGTGACTATGGCAACATAAGAAGAGCCCAATGCAGCTGTAGAGAAGATAAAATGGCACAATAGGAGGGATGAGGCCTATGGTCTCCTGTGTCTGAGTATTTCCAGAGACCTCCTTTTCCATCTTGATGGATTGACATCACCGAATGAAGAATGGGAGAAGATTTATGATATTTTTGGAAATACAGATGAGATGAGGTGACATCAAATAAAAAATGAGCTGATTTCTCTGAGTCCAAATAGCTTTGAATCCTTGCAGCTATATTTCTCCAAGTTCAAAGCACTTGTTTTGCAGCTGAAATAGTGTGGGATCAAAAAGAAGGATGATCAGCTCATCCTGGCCATTCTCTCAAAGATAAGCCCTGACTATTTAGTGTTTGTTTCAACCTTCTATGCCACAAAACTGACAGCTCGAACCTAGAAGATGCCTAGCCTTGCAGATTTCATGGAATCTCTCACACAAGAACAAGATAAGTTGGTGATGATGGGCACCATCAAACCATCCAAAGATCAAGCTCTAATTGCTGGAGATTTGAAGGTGGATTCAAAAATAAAAAAGAAAGCTAAAAATCCACCTGAGCAAAAGAGAGACAAGAAACAGTTTCCAGAGGAGCCACAAGGTTCCAAGAAGAACTACCAGAAGAAGAAAAACAAAGGTGAAATGAGCAAGTGCACATACTGCAATAAGGGAAATCACATTGAAATCTCTTGTATGAAGAAGCAAATAGACATGCTAACCCAACTTCTGGAGAAGAATGGCATCTCCCTTCCAGACAGCTCAAAGAAGAGAGAAGGAGGATCAAGTTCAGATGACAGAGAGAGAGTTCATGCATTGGTTGCTGGCACATCAAGCTCACCCAGTTTTATCATTGATTCTGGAGCTTCAAGACACATGGTTTTGACCAAGGAGGCATTCTCCTCACTTGACATGTCGAAAGGACCACCTATAGTACTGGGAGATGACTCTCTCACTGAAAGTTTGGGCAAAGGGAAGATTGATCTTGATCATGGTCAGTTTAGCAATGTGTTGTATGTGCCTGGTCTTGCCTCCAACCTCTTGTCAGTGTACCAGATGACCCACATTGGGTCTCCTAAGAAAGTCATATTCTCCCCTGATGAAGTTGAGATCACAGAGATCTCAAGTGGTAGAGTCATTGCAAAAGGAGTTGTGAATCATGCTCAGAAGGTATACATGTTCTCACACTTCCTACCCTACTCAAACCCCTCTGCTCTTCTGATTCATGCTAATGAGGCTATCAAGCTTTGGCATGAAATATTTGGCCACCTAAATTACAAGTATCTTTCTAATCTTAGTGAAAAAGAGATGGTCATAGGGTTGCCCAAGATAAAATTTTCCGAAGGAGTCTGCCAAGGTTGTATCATAGGAAAACACCCAGAGCACAAATTTGAGAGAGCTAGTCATGAGAGAACCTCTGTACCCCTCGAGCTGATCCACAGTGATGTTGCTGGCCCATTCCCTCATATTTCCATGATTTAGGACAAATATGCATTGACTTTTATTGATGACTTTTCTAGGTATTGCTAGGTTTACTTCCTGAAACACAAGTCTGAAGTTTTTGGCCTCTTCAAAGTCTTTAAGGCTTTGGTTGAAAACCAGTTTGGGAGGAAACTCAAGGTCCTCAGATCTTACAATGGTGGTGAGTATGTCAAGTATTAGTTTATTAATTATTGTGCATATGCAGGTATTCAGATGCAGCATTCTATCCCTTACACACCACAGCAAAATGGTGTTGCTGAGAGGTAGATTAGATCACTGAAGGAGATGGCAACATGCATGATGGAGGCCAAAACTTTTCCACCAAAGTACTGGGCCAAAGCTATCAACTGTGCAGCCTATATTCAGAATAGGGTGCCTCATAAACAGCTTGATTGTATGACTCCCTTCGAAGCATGGAGTGGGCACAAGCCATATGTGACCCATTTAGGATTTTTGGCTCAAAGGCTTGGGCTAGAATTCCAACAGAGAAGAGGAAGGCTTTGCAGCCCCAAATCCAATAGTGTCTTTTTGTTGGATACTTTGAAGATTAAAAAGGGTACAAACTGATAAATTTGAGCACAAACAAAGCCTTCATCGAAAGGTGTGTTTAGTTTGAAGAAGAACCCCTTGCAGCAGTGGAAGTTGGAGAAGCCTCTTCTCCACCTGAACCTCAAGAAGTAAGTAAAGAGTTTGTTGAACATGTTAATTGTGATTTGTCTGATGGATATGAGTTTATTGCAGACCCTAACAGCCCTACAAGGCCAAAATGGTAATCCAAGACACTACATGCAGCAGGAGAGCTAGCTGGGGATCCCAATGACCCAAGGAGGACTAGATCTCAATTTGAGAGTGGTCTGTGCATGGAGGATCCTATGTTTGCTGAAAAATGCTATTTGATGGTGGATTCTGATCCTCAAACATATAAATAAGCATCAGGAGATACAATATGGCAAACATCCATGAAGGAGGAGTTCAGCTCACTCCAGAAGAGAAACACATGGGAGCTAGTGGATCTTCCCCCAGGGAGAAAGTTAGTCCAGTGTAAGTGGGTCTATAAGACAAAATTTGTTGCTGATGGTTCACCACTAAAGTACAAGGCTAGATTGGTAGCCAAGGGCTACTCACAAGTTCATGGCATAGATTACAATGAGACCTTTTCCCCAGTTGCAAAGATGGATTCCATCAGGCTAGCCTTAACCATTGCAGCCTCAAAGCAATGGGAGGTACATCACATGGATGTAAAATGTGCCTTCTTGAATGGAGATCTCACTGAAGAGATATATATGCAGCAGCCTC